>JAHTLZ010000010.1:65981298-65994271 GCA_023846285.1 Phrynocephalus versicolor | reverse complement strand
CCTTCCTTCCTTCCTTCCTTCCTTCCTTCCTTCCTTCCTTCCTTCCTTTCTATCAAATATTGCTTGTGTGACTTGTTGCTGCAACAGAAAATGGGGTGGAAACAATGCATGAGATTTGGCTTTTCTTCCAGGTTTGCCACTGAGCACAAAGAAGTCATATTGCCTCTTTCCCTGTTCACATTTCAGGTCCAATACAAATCCATAAAAATTCACCAATGGTTCCAAGTCATCCTGGAGAAAAGTGACAAGTGCAATGTCTCGGGGGTCACTCATTGTCCCAGTGCAGTTGGCTTGTACAAAGAAGTAGAGGGCATGCTTATAAAATTTGCCCATGACTAACAACTGGAAGGGGTTGCTAATATATAAGAAGCCATATCCGTATCCAGTGTTAGCCCACTTGTTGGTAGATTGGAGAAGGGAGTTAACACAGATACAATGAGTTCCAATAAGGAAAAATGTGAAGTCCTATATTTAGACAGGAATAGTCAGTGACACAAAAGGGTCATTGGTCAGGATGGGTAACACCTGGCTTGGCAGAAATGTGTAAAAAAAAAAAAGCACCAAGGGCAGTGGTGGCAAACCTTCGGCACACCAAATGTTTTAGACCACAACTCCCACAGTCCTTTGTCACTGGCAATCTAGGCTCAGAATTCTGGGAGTTGTGGACCAAAACATCTGGCATGCCGAATGTTCGCCACCACTGCCCTAGAGGATCTGAGTAGACCAGAAGCTAAACACATCAACAGGGTACTGTGGCATGGCAGCCAAAGATCTAAAGCAATACTCAGCTGCATCAAGAGAAACATAGGCTGAAATCCAATAGAACATTATACTGGCATAATTCAGTCCACATCGACTTCTGTGGAGAAGTGCCAGAACTTAAGAAGACAATGCTCTTAGGAAGTCATTTGCTGTCGTACTCTGAGTAGAACAACTTGGTGAGCAACAGCAGATGCCCATGCTGGCTTCTTAGTCTGCAACAGTTCGCTGCTGAGATGTCTACTCATTCAGTTATGCTAGTGGATGTTACTATAGTATTCTGGCCCTGGGTATCATTGAGCACTACGAAGAACAGACTTTCCAAAGATGTGTGGAGATTGTGGTGAATAGAATTCATATAGAACGCTCCCTCAGACTTATTAGTAAGGATGAACCATTTGTACATTTTAAAAATAAAATAAAATGTGGAATGTATCAAGTGCTTTGTAAAGCCACTGTCTGAATACCTCTTTCAAGTACTGTAGTCGTACTTTCAGCAAAACTGAAAAAGTCTTAATGTGGAAAATGGTCCTGTTATTTTACAAGTTTACAAGGCCTGGTCAATTGAGGAAAATGGAAAATGCGAGGCTGTTTAGTATGCCATTTCATTTCCATAATTTATATATTTTACTATAATATAAAAAAGCCACATACATCTGGTAGGATTATTTTTCTGCATTTGGTAGAGAGAATGCATAACGTCTAAGCCTGTGATGGCAAATTCTAGTGTGCCTATAAAGTAAGTGAAACCTTACCGAGAGAGACAGAACCACAATGGACTTTATCTGCTATCATCAGAGAAACATCAGCTGCCAAGCATGAGGGTAATGTGGTTTACACAGGAGACCCCGCCTGTGTAGGGTTTCAGTTCTGGTTAATGACACTGTAAATCAAGTCTGTCATCTTTTCAAATGATTTTTCCTTCAGCTTGGACTTAAGAAAACAACCACCGCCACCTTCTTTAACATGAGATTCTACAGGAACCAAACTCACTTTTGACTCTTCACCAGCCCCCAACCCCACCCCCTGTTCTAATCTAAGGGGAGAAAATTACTATAACAGAGCTGGAAGCCTGAGGAATAAGCTGGCTCTCCCAACTCCCTCTTCAGAGCTCACCATTTCAAAAGCTGAGAAGGGAGGTTGACAAGCAGAACTCACAGTACAACCAACCAACCACCCAATCTATCACCCATGAAGTGTGTGGAGTCAGCCAGGGACAAGATACCTTCTTTCTACGTGGCATCACTGAACGATCCTAATAAACCACTCGGTCTCCTTCTTTGGTGGTTTTTAACCAGAGGCTGGATGGCCATCTGTCGGGGGTATTGTGATGGGGGTTCCTGCAGGGCAGAGGGTTGGACTGGGTGGCCCTTGAGGTCTTTTCCAACTCTACGATTCTATGAGTCTATGGGTTCTCAGCAGATCTATGTAGCAACGGGCACAAACGGTCGAGGCCAGGAACAGTTAAACACACGTTCGGCCAAAAAACAAATCGCACAAATCACCATACCAGTAGTTCATGCCCATCTCTGATTCTGAGATTGTGCTCATCTCTAATTCTGTGACATACTTTCTCTTCATTAGATCTTTATTGTACCCCTGACAATACTGCATCTGCTGGCTGAAGGAAAAAAGCATTTTACACATAGTCTAAAAGTGAATGTACTATTTGGTCTAAATTATCCTATAATGTTGCTGTTATTTATACATTTATTTAGAATCTGTAGCTGACTGGATAGCTCAGGTAGTTAGGTGTCTAAACTGTGAGTTCAGTTCCCCACTGTGCCATCACAGGATAAGGAAATGGTAAATCACACTTTATTTATTTATTTATTTATTTAATTTTTATACCACTCATCTGGCAACCATGACCACTCTGGGCAGTTTACACCTTTACCAACACACACACACACACTACAGAAGTAACAAAAATTGACAAGGTACAATACATAATCACATACATCTGATACAATAAAGTAGGAATAAAAGTTAACATAAAATATCAACATTTAAATAATTCTCATAAAACATTTAAACACATAAAACATTAAAATTATAGCTACAGGCTAATGGGCTTTAGTGGGCAAGCACTAGAGAACCCTGGAGTAGGAACTGGCTAGCCACTCCAGTATTCCTGCTAAGAAAACTCCATGGACATGGAGTCATGAAGCGTCGGTCACGACTGTAATGACACAACACACACACACTAAAAGGATCATAGGTGAGAACTGACTTGAAGGCAGTGACTTGCATTTATTTATTACTGTATCAGTAAAGCTCACTGTGAGCAGAGCTTGTGAGCAAGACCCTGTTAGAAACAGAGGTGAAAACTCCACCAAGTTCAACCCAGGCTGAATGCATTGGTGATGCTATGGGCAGGGATGGATGCAGACATTTTGCTTCCCAAACCAAAGGACAAATTGATTCCCTCCCACCCGCCCCTTGCCCAAGCCCAGGAATACAGACACGGTTGTGCTGAGTGTATCTTGTTTCGGCCATGGGGAACAGGCCCACACCCTCCTCTGCATCCCAGAAGAGCTGCTGCTGCACACAGAACTCTGCTCTTCAGCAGGTTGGCCCTGTTCTGCACCCCACCACGTTCGATCCCAGTCCCACTCTGAGTCTGCCTCGAAGTGCCTTTCAGTAAAGTTGGCCCCGACTATAAGTAGTAACTGGCTCTGTAATAGATGTCCAGTCTCAATTCAATCTACAGTGGAACCTTGACTTACGTCATTAATCCGTTCCAGTGGTCTAGACTTAAGTCAAACATGACTTAAGTCAAACGAACATTTCCCATAGAAAGTAATGGGAAAGCGGATTAATCCGTTCCAGATGATGAAAAAGACCCCCGAAAACAGCAATTTAACACAAATATGACTGGGATAGGAGATTCCTTCTGGGGATGTAAATGAAATGTCTCTTCAAAGAGAGGAGGAGGCAGTGGAATTATAGTCCACAAGTTATATGCCTCCACTTTTTAATGTTCATAGCAACAATGTCTAACATTTAAGTTTTACTAATTTTTAACCTGACGTTCCAAGTTCTGAACAACTCTATGCTTACCATTAGAGTCCCACAACTTTACAGCTCCCCAACTAAAATGCTTCCATTGTGGACCAGACTTCTGCAGCCAGATTTTTTACAAGACTGAGCCGACTGTCTAACCAGCGAGGCCAGCCCCGAGCTCCCAGCCCTTCTTCTCCTCCGGCAGCAACGCCGGCTTCGGTGAGGCCGAGGACCAGCTCCAGGTGCTCTGAGCTGGCCTTGCTGAAGCCGCTGCTGCCGGGGGAGAGGAAGAAGGCAGGAGCAGTTTGGAGGCGGCAGCCGCGATGCTGGGTTGTGGCTGCCGCCCAATTCTGGTGTCTTGCGCCGGGGCTCCAAGATGTAAGTCAAAGCCTGCAACTCAAGTCAAACAGGCCCCTTCTTGCTGCAAGTCAAATATGATGCAAGTCAAGCAGTATGTAAGTCAAGGTTCCACTGTACCTTGCTCCAGTGCCAGCAATGGCTGCATCCTTCTGTATGGAAATTAGCACAACCATTTCCCACAATGTATAGCTGGTCCCTTGTATTCATCTGCCTGAATTATGTGAAGCACTTGGCAAATGCTTCATCTGGACCATTCCTCCTTATTTTTCCATGGTATTATGCCGTGTTCTTCCCTTCCCTTTGTTTTTTTCTTTTCTTTTCTTCCTTTTTCATGTATATGTATATATCTGTGTCTATTAGTACGCAAGTGTTATGACGGAGAGAACACAAATAAGGGTACTTTAATGGAAGGAAGGAACTAAGGAAGGAACAAAGGAAGGGATGAAGGGAACAGAATAAGAGAGAGAGAGAGAGAGAGAGAGAGAACAAAATTAAAAGTCAAGTCTTCTGATGAAATTTGAAATTACACCTGTTATTAAGTGCAACCACAACTCTGATTACAGGGAGGGACAGCAAGCCAGAGTCACAGCTCTGCCCTGAGAAATATGGAATTTGGAAGCTAGGGAATGTATGAAAAATCAGTATAATTTGTGGGTGGTATTTGGAGCCGTGCAACACTTGGATCTGGTGGAACACATGTTTTTAGTCTGAGATCAGCACCATATTGTGAAGTAAGGCTTACTTAGTAAATAGAGAGTGGGTTCCTTGTTAATTCGGTATAGAAAGAAAACGTCTGCGTGGCATCACACAAAGCAAGCAGATCACAACTGGAACTGCTTATGGAGCCATATGGTGCAGCCCCTTTCCTAGTGAGCACAGGACATACATGGAACGGTGCTCCAGCGCAACCTGTCCACGGTCTTTTGGGGCACGCTTCCTCCTTTTTGCGACTGGTCTGGAGTGACTCCCTGGCAAGATGGAGGGTTGCTTGAAGGGAGATTGCTTCTGTTCCAACCATGATTCCCAGAGCATTCTGAGGTGACACCTTTGCAGCTGTCTGATTGCACTCCCCATTTTCTGAAATCAACAATAAAATTGACACTGCACTCTTATACTGTATCTGTCAGGCCATGTTTGTAGATGGACAGATACAAAAACAACAACACAGAGAGAGACTGAGACCAATACCAAGACAGTATATTCAATAATGAATAGATTACTGTACTGTTGCATCCAGATTACACAGTTTATAAAGTCTGGTAGCACAGAGAAGGATGTTTAGGAATCCCAAATCCCTACTCTTAACCTATTCATCTGATATACTCATTTTGTATAATATTAGCAGCTGGCGTCATGCTTTCCTTTAGGAGTAGATAGCTGCTGCCTCACTCTCCAACTGCAAGGCTCCAGAGCATCTTTAAAGGTTTTTTCATAGTTGTAGAGGGATGCAAATGAACTCCAAAGGCACATCACAGTCATGCAACAGGCACGTTTAATTACTTAAAATCTTCATTTTGAGTAATTAAATGTGCTGATATTTAAGCAGAAGAAAACCAAGAGTTATTTTTATTTTTAATTGCTTGCCCCTCCTGGCCAGGCATAGAAACCCATTAGGAAATTTGTAAATTGGAAGAGGAAGAGGAGGAAAATCTGTATCCTCCCCCCCCCCAAATCCCAAATGTAAATTGGCACAAGCAGATTCCTTTGGAGGAACAGCATTAGTGGCCAGTCGTAGGATGTTCCTGAGCTCGGATGTATAGTTTCCCTACCATGTTTGCATATGTTTAAAAAAGTCCTACCACACATGTGTATCTCCTTCAGTTCCACAAAAGAGAGAGAGGCTTGGAAACAGAAATGAGTGGACAACAGGAAAGGAGGAGAATCAACCCTTCCTGTGATATATGTCTGTGGAGTTTCTCAGTTATCCACGTGAGGTTATCCAGGAGTTGAGTCATGGCAAATGAACTTCTTTTCTTGTGAGACTGAAACATTTTGCTACTCATTCAAGTTGCTTCTTCAGGCTGAGGAAAGGTGGTGGGAGGCTTCCAATTAATTCACCTTGGTTTCACCCCACCCTGGTTTGAACAAGCTCGTTAGGTGGACAATGGCCTGGGGTGTGTAAAGACCCACACCTATGCAGCCCTTTCCAACACCCATTAAATATGGGTTGCTAGCAGTGGCCTTTCTATGGATTTCTCCTACGGTGCTTGGAAAGGTGGGGCTATCTTCACAGCGTTAAGTGGCCAATAGCATGTTTTGGTCCCTGTTCAGTCAAATTAAAGGCAGTGTGCATTCACCTTGTAATCTAGCCAAGGATCACACTAAGGGCCACATTAATGGTAGGAATGCAATCAGCATGCATTTTTTAAAATTATGAAAACTGTAGTCTTTCCCATTCTCCATCCTGCAGACATATATGTGCATGTGCCCACACATACATGCACGCATACATACCCACACATTTTCTGAGCTCAAACTCAGACCAAGAGATACTTGCTGTTTCTCTCCCAGTTACGGAGGACAAACATCTCCTATGTAACAATATTGGTATACAGTGGTACCTTGTATAAAGGAATTAATTTGTTCCAAATGAAATTATGTTAAGCAAATTTTCCTTTCTCCAAATTCCCATAGGAATGCATTGGAAATGAAGTAATCCCATTTTATGTTGTACGGATTTTCCCCATAGGTGATTGATTATGTTAAGGAAATTTCCCCTATCTCTGGAATGTTTTATGTTGTACAGATTTTATGTTATACAAGCTGTTTGTTATACAAGGGTCCACTGTATTTACTAGTGGAAAGCAGTGAGGCAATGCTGATCTTGTAGCTATTAAACAGCAATATCTATTCTGGAAATATGTAACTGGGCACCAGAGATGGGTGCATTCTGCTTTGTAGGCCTCCCTTGAAAGATAATGACAGAACACCATTTCATGGAAACTAACATCCCAGTCAAGGTGGAATTTCTTTTACCAGGCCTCCTGGATTTCCGATACATTGCTGCTTGAGTTGACAGGCAAATGAAACTGGGAAAAAGAATAATAACACTGCCATATTAACTTCCCCCTTGTGATGTCTATTTGTACTACATAGTCATAACTGTAATGTGTTTCAGTTCATATTTCTCAGGCACACATTGCAGATAAATGTTCAGTATGTTGGCCTTGTACTGTAATAAACTGCCAATACAAGCTTCATTTTTGATCAACTGGAGGTTTACCAGTCATTCCAAACAGATAGCTTCTTAATCCTACTTTAAAACAAATGCAGAAGAAACAAAGGCAAGGTCACACAAATGATTTTTCAACATAGCATCAAATTACTAGGATCAAATGAACTGTTTTACCTGCAGCAGTGCAGCCTAAAGGATATTAATTTCAGATTCCCAGAGACAATCAGAGGATGAATGTGACAGTGATTGGGAGGGTAACTAAGAATGCTCAATGTTTTGTTGGTAAGAAGGATCAGAATTTCACTGAAGTCGAAGTTCCTGATTCAAGGTGTACCTTTGAGATATCTTGTGAGACAAAGAGTACAGTAGCTTGGAGTTCCATATTTCATATTATACAAAATTTGTATTTTGCATAATTGTATTTGTTTTTTTATTTGTGATTCATATGATTTGTGTGATTATGTTAAAATTAGTTAGAAATATATTTTTAAAAAGATTAAAATCTACGTGATGTTTGTGGTACTTTTTTTGGGGGGGGGATACACAAAAAACATCCACAGATTTCTAAAATGTCTATGCATATGTATACAATTGGAAAATGTATACAATTGGGGAAATGCACAAAATTTGCATAAATAGCAAAATGTGTCAATTAGCCCATCCACCCCACTTTAAAAAAAAACTCATGAAAAATGACTGGAAGGAAAAGAACAAAGCTACACTATCAGATGAGAGGAGCAAGCACTACAAAGTCAAGATTGAGGGCAACATCTCATAGTTCAAGCAACAGTATTATCATCTAGATTAAAGGAGATGTGTGAAATCCATTCTTATGCATGTGTCATTGACTCAGTAGTCAGTTTGTCTGCTCAGGATGGTACAATTAGATTTGGGCTTGAGAATTTTTAGCATCCCTACTTGTTGGGCTCTTAATTGTTATTGTATTGTATCATTATTATGAAAATGATTCTGGTTTTTTTCCACTTTAGGAATGTTGTTAGTATTCAACTGCAAGCTTTTATCAAAATGGAAACATTGGCATATACTTCTTTTAATAATGAATACGTGAGATCTGCTGAGTCCTATAGAGAAGACAGACTAGTAATAGCCGAAGGGCATGACTAGACACTAGTGAAGGCATCACAGGCTGGATTGAGCTAAACAGGGTGGATTGAAAATGCAGTCTGAGATTTAGAATGACTCTTCTTGTGTATTCTCAGTTTGATACAGGAACCCACAGTGCACCTCAAAATGACAACTATTTAGTCTGTTCCTCAGAGCCCCCCATGCCCTTCACTTCCTCTCCTGTCTCATTCTCTACAGGGAGTGGGGGAAGCTGGCTTTAAAAATGTATTAGTAGGTGATACAGTATATCACTGCATTAGCTTGCCAAGAAAATGAAATTGCACTGGATTGCAAAGAGGAGGAGAGATCCTCTCCCCACCACCATCTCTTTCCCTTTCTGTCTTCCCTTCCCTGCGGGGTTGAATAGTGCTAGATTCTTTTAAAAATGGTAAATGATATATCACAGAATCTGCTTGCTACCAGAGTGAAACAGGGATGGATTGTAAGTGTGGGAAGATCACCCTCCGTGCCCTGTCCTGTCACTCTCAAGAGAAAATTAGAATTTTAAAAAATTATTTATTTTACAGTATAAATATTTATAAATATTTATGTTGTTTATTGTTAAGCAGCACGCCATTTCACTGATCTGGAAGTTGAGTCATGGCAAATGGACTTCTTTTCTTGAGATATTGAAACTTTTCGCTGCCTATCCAAACAGCTTAATCAGTCTGACGAAAGCTAGTTGCAAATCCTCCATTTTATAGTTCACTTTGATCTCATGTCACCCTAATCAAAGTGAACTACAGTGGTACCTTGTATAAAGGAATTAATTCATTCCAAATGAAATTATGTTAAGGAAATTTTCCTTTGTACAAATTTTCCATAGAAATGCATTGAAAACTGATTAATCCCTAATCGTGACCGTTTTTCTGTTGTACAGATTTGCCCCATAGGCGATTCTGTTAAGTGATTTCCCCCTATCTCCAGATATTTTTTCCTTTAAACGTATTTTCTGTTAAACAAACTGCTTGTTATAAATCTATAGTTTTGTCGTTTCTGCTGCCAGCATAATTAAAAATAGGGTGTAGCATCTTGCATCTAAAGAAACAGGCAGTTTTCCCCACCCCAGACTAATAGCAAGAAATGTGAGGGCCACTTTTGCCTAACTAGGCAGCTATACATTTCCAAATAAAATAAGCCCTTCCTTCAGCTTGGACATTTCTTGAGGCACATCCATCTCTGCAGAGGACACAAGGGTAGAAAAAACTGAGCTGTGATTTTATCCTGATGATGTAAAAATCTTTGTAAACTCACTGTCACTGACAAGTTAAAGACGTGGTGTGCATTTTTCCTTAAAAATCCATGAACAGCTAGACATATTTCTTCTCAGAGGACATGAAAAATGTAACAATCTTTCCCCATAAAGCTCTTTTTTGCGTTGTGATTTCTTCAAACCATCAGGGCACCTGGTTAGTTTACCATAAATACATTGCTTTTCTTGACAGATAGCAATGTAAACACCAAAGGTGCCATAATTATTTATTTAGAAGAGGATCTACCCAGAAGAAAAAAAATTCCAAAATGTGAAAAAGGATCACAACCAAGACTCTAAGTAATCTGATTAATTAAAGGGTTTTTTTAACCCTAGTGGTACCATACTTATGTAAGGACTCCCGTACAGCAACATTCTAACCTTGTACTCGATGCCACCTGAAGGACCTGTCTGTTTCTCTCAAGGTGAGTGGCAGATCTGAGTTACTGCTAGGTCTGCATTTTCAGAGGAGTACCATTACCTCTTTGTCCCAGCCTGCATGGTTGGTTACAAAAGTGATCCCTGCACAACAAATAGTTGATCATTCAGTTTGTCACCTCCATCTTGTGGATTCAAATGCAGACCATCGGATCATGTTTCCAGACGCAAATGTTTCTTTCTGAATCCCTTAATCTTAGCACCTCTAACCTGCTGCAGAGAAGCTCGCTGGATAGTTTAGATATCTGGCTGCAGGGCCATAGGTTGTGACTGAATTTGATTTCCCTACTGTGGCTCTTGGAAAAACAGCCAGCCTATGTGTTCTTGGGCAAGGTACACAGTCCCAGGGCACCCCCCCCCCAAAAAAAGAAAGGAATGGTAAACTACTTCTGAGTATTATTTGCTAGAAAACCTTGAAAAGCGTCAGTATAAGTCAAAACTGACTTGATGGAATGTTGTTGTGCTGACGAGTTTTGGAAATCTACACCACCTTGGTTCCTTTTTAAGGATAAACGGAGGGTAAAAATATTTTAAATAAATTGATTAAATAAATACACATTCTACACATTCCCGTAGCATTTGGGTTGGTCCAGCTTCAGACATTAGTTTTGGTAACTATGACTGAACTGCTGCGAAGTAAGTCACAAGTAGAGTATGCCTACTGAATCAGTGGGGATTTGATGAATCGACTTTTCCATAAGTTCCCCTAATTCAGTGATGCTCTAGCTGCAACCTACTAGGCAAAGGCAAAGGATTTCAGCCATTATTTATAACCTGCTTCTAAGATGAACACTAGGGATGTACAGCCCAGCCCAGCAAGTGACGAGGCTTTGGGGAGTTTTAGTCTAAGAACATCCTTGGTAGCCATTGGTCTACTAGAAGTTAACATTTACAAACTCTGGTACCTATGTCACTGTCAGTGAGCATATTTAAGACAGCTTTTTTTTCCAACTGCAGCAGCTACATTTCTGAACCCCTTCCTTCAGGAGCACAAGAGGGTATCCTGCGTAGACCATCTGGATTGCTGCCACTGGTGGTAGCAACATCCCAGCTGTCTTTAGCAAGGTAAAGCTTGGCATCCCCTTTCCTGTTGGCAACACGGGCATGATATTGTGCAATGATGTTGTGCAATTTCCTGGCACTCTGAATTACCAACACAGACGCATAATATCCAACATTTATAAACCAGAGGGTTGTTTTTTTGTTTTTTGTTTTTGAAGAATTGAATTAATAAGGCATGGCCTGGGGCCTGTACCATAATATTTGAGGCAGTGCTTTCTTCCATGCTTACCTCCATTTCCTGACCAGGCAAACTGTACTCTGCACATTCTCAGAAGTGCTCTCTCCATTAAAAAGCTAGACCTCCCCCTGCTCCCCAAGATGAGCTATAAAATATCAGTGGCTTGAGGGCCTCCTGGATATGCATGTCCCATACAGGACTGAGGTTTCAGATCTGAAGGCGCAGGAGAAAACTTCCTCCGCAGCTTTCATTTAGGACAGCATGGAAACGAGATGCGTCCTTCCTTCCTGCTTGTGCTGCGCTTCTAGGTATGATCGTCTCGTACCTCCGCAATGGCTTGCAATGGAAACGAATTGACATTATTTATGCCTCCAAAAATATGTAAAGGGTTTAGCCATTCCTCACGTTGAAGGGTCGTGATTTACGGGATGTTACAGGGAGAGGCTAATACAAAAGACAGGGCGAATATTTTACGGGGACGCTATGTAAACAGCACGGCCGCAGACCCCTCTTTTTATGGAGCCCCTCTAATGGCACGCCAGCCGACGCGGGCTTGATTTACAGCCCTATTTAGATAACTGTGTCCGGAGAAGAGATTGCCAATGGCGTCAAGGTCACAGGACGTGCCAGGGTTGACGTTCCCGCTGGGTTGCAGCAGCAGCAGCAGCAACAGCAACGGAGAGACGCCGCGAGCGCAGCAGCCCAAGAATGCGTCCTCCGGCCCGCCAAGCCTCACAGGCCAGGCGCCCGCGGCCACCCCTTCCCGCCGCCAGGGGCGCTGCGGAGCAGAACCGAAGGGCGTATATTGGAAGGAAGCAAGGGAAGAAGAAACCCAAGCCAAACGGCAACAAACCTGGGGGCCGGAGGGGGGCGGGGAGGAAATCGGCGCTGCCACCGAGGATTGGTGGGGACGGGAAAGGCGGGCTCTCTCTCTGCGCCAATCCAGAACCGTATCGCGCGAAATACGATAAACTCTTTTTTCTGCTCCCTGCGCGGGGAAAGCCGGTGGGGTTGTTGTAATGCAGGAGGGCGTATTTAGGAAGGAGCGGTTGGCTCTTCTTGTCCTGGCGAACGCCGCTTGGAAGTGGACTTTTTCCCAGCGCCAGCCCAGCTGCGGACCCTGGATTGCTCTCTCTCTCTTTTTAAAAAAAATCCTGATGGAGCAGCCCTGTTTTGTTTCCAGACATTGAGGAGCAGAAAGGCAGGAGCTCTGGAGGGTGGGAATGCAGGGAAATGGGGTTTTCTCCAAAACAAAAAGCTTGCAATTTGTATGGTTTTATAGCGATCCTATAAAAGCGGTATCCCACCCTTGTGTTTGTGTGATCTTCCTCTTCTCCTTGATTTTTTATGGATTGGGTTGGGGAGTGATGGTTTCTCCATCTGTCTCTAGGCCTGTGCGATTTAATACTGTACAAGGAAAACGAGGGGGCTGAAGAACAGTAGAACAGGGTCTGGTGAGCACAGCCAAGGACAAAGTGAACGTTCCCGCGCACGAGTGTACACACACGTGCTGGGTTCCCGGCGGTGTTGTCATAACGCTGAGGTCCTGAGTGCAGCAGAAGGCGCGCGCGCACACACACACACACACACACACACACACACACACACACACACACAC
>JAHTLZ010000010.1:65962744-65975873 GCA_023846285.1 Phrynocephalus versicolor | reverse complement strand
TGTGTGTGTGTGTGTGTGTGTGTGTGTGTGTGTGTGTGTGTGTGTGTATTCTAGTGTCTTATAGGCACCCTCGAAGTTTCCCTTTGGGCCTCTTTTTGGCTCCAAAATCAAAATCCATCAACGCTTTAAAAAATAAAATAAAAATAACAGTAACAGTAATAATAAAGAACCAGGCCAAAGAGGCCTGATTTGGAAGAGCAACGCTACCTCACCCTTCTGCAAAAAAACTACAGAAGCCACCGTTTATATCCACGTATCTTAACGTCCCAGAACTAGGCGCGGGACTCTTCTTACCAGCAAACTGCAGCTTGTACAAACTGCAGCCCCAAAATCAAATCCAGTTTAGGGCCACCGCCGCGGGCTCTGCCTCTTATTATTATTTATAATGGCATTAAAGCAGAACCAGGAGGAGTGGGGTCTAATTTACTTCACTCTCAAAAGTGTTTGTACGGATTCTTCTTACGCCTAATTAACTCAAAGTACCCCTGGAAATAAAGACCTCGTGATAAGCGGAGGCGTCTGGGACACGTGAACGCGCGCAATTTGCGCGGGGTGGGGAGGGCTGTTCTCCTTTAGAAAATATTCCAGACGCAGATTGAGGTTGTTCTACTTTTATTGTTTTTCAAGGAGGTTATTGGGGGCCACAGCCAGTTGGCCCCCAATAAATGTGCATAGGCAAAAACAGAGTGATATGTGTCTTCAAATGTTCGTAAACAACACATGCCTGACGTGTTGAACGTCTCTCGTTGGTAAACATTCCCTAGAAGGGAACTTGGCAATTGAAGCTCAAGCCCTTCAAACGTCTAAAGATGCCTCGTGGATCTGAACAGGGTCTACAGCCCAGCCAGAAAAGCCAAATAATTGTCTAATGGTTTGCGACCAAAGGCATCAGTAAGCCGCCAAGGGTTACGCATTGTAAAAAAAAATTAAAAAAAATCTGAAACTCTTGAAACATTTCCGAAAACGTTCCCGAAAACATTTCCGAAATGAGGATGAAGGCATGCGTTTCCAAGGGAGAATGACTTTGAGCTGATTTTCTAAGCACACTAATTTAGCTTGCCAACTCAGAGAGGGACTTACTTTTGAGCAGAGACACCTAGGATTGTTAAGGTGGAAATAAGTGCTGTCCTAGATGGAATCAGCGTGAGAGCTAAATTGGAGTAAATCTATTGGATCTAGATTGTGATCCGGTTTGAATGGGCAATAGATCCAGCTGATTTAGTTATGTAGTTTTATATAGTGTAGTGTTTGAGAGAGAGAGAGAGTACCTTGTATAAAGGAATGAATTCGTTCCCAATGAAATTCTGTTAAGCAAATTTTCCTGTATACAAATTTCCCATAGGAAAGCATTGAAAACAGAGTAATCTCTAATCGCGACCATTTTTAGGTTGTATAGATTCCTCCCATAGACAATTCTGTTAAGCAAATTTCCCCTATCTCCGGAATTTTGTATGTTGTACAGACATAAAAAAACAGTATATGTATAGATATAGGATCGGATATAGGATCGTAGCGAGAGCCTTATCTTCTTTTACAGGAAGGCTTGGGATAGTCTCAGGAGGTGACCCACGGGTTTGCTATGTCCACTCCAAGGCGTCCTACAAAATTGAATTTTATAAAAACATAGCAAACCCGTGGGCCACCTCCTGAGACTATCCCGAGCCTTCCTGTAAAAAATATGAGGTTCCCGCCAGGATCCTATATCCGTAGTAACCCAGAAGCTACACTGAGCTCCGCTGCATGCCTTGGCTAGCTCAAGAACGCACTGGGTAGCAGCCTGCAAGCGACCGTTTCCCGAGGAAGTCCGCGCGGAAGTTTTGGAGGAATTAAAACAACTGGATTCTGGCGGGAAAGAAGAGCTTTATTCAGTTCTGTTTGGAGCCGCTTTGGTCCGGAGTGTCTCTGGGGTTTCTCTCTGGCGACTGGGCGCGGACTTCCTTGTTCCTTCCCTCGGCCGAAGAGCAGGGACCGAATCTATCTCGGAAAGGGAACGGGATCGAATACAGGACTGAGGCGGAGCCTTCTCACGAGAGGTTCGACTGAGCTCGAGATGGCCTCTGAAGTTCCTGCCAAATAACTGGATTAAAACCGGCAGCCGTCCGGAGGTTTCTGTCGGGAAGTGATCGCAGCCCCCTGTCGGGCCGGGCTTGAGCTCCGCTAAGGTTTAGCGTCTGGCTTGGCTGCGAGGCTGCCAGGCACCCACAGAGGGGAATGTCAACAAGCCCTCGTTATTCCAATCGCCATTGCCAATCGCCAGGCTTTAGGTCCGTTTCGCCCAAACAGAAGGCCTGGAGATGGGTTCGGCTACAAGGCTACAAGTCTCCCGTGCCCTGATCCGGAAATGAACACCGGTGGCCCTCACGTCTGGAAGATGGGGAGGGGGCGGCGGTCTGCATTGGGTGAACAAC
Source organism: Phrynocephalus versicolor (assembly GCA_023846285.1). Taxonomy (NCBI): domain Eukaryota; kingdom Metazoa; phylum Chordata; class Lepidosauria; order Squamata; family Agamidae; genus Phrynocephalus; species Phrynocephalus versicolor. The sequence continues at coordinate 65,973,465 of JAHTLZ010000010.1, read as the reverse complement.
ATTCATTCAAACTTCTACGCTTCGGTCTCGTCCTTTAGGGTTCTGAGGAAGTCCGGGGGCGGGGTTCGGGCGAAGTTTGATGGCGTTCCTCCCTATAGGTAGACCTGGGTTGTGGGTGAGCGTATGTGTGGCTCTAAATTCAATATATTTGGCAAGTGGGCCGCAGCCAGGGTGTTCCCCAGAACCATCCAATGAAAGCTGTGAATTTTCAAGGCTGGCCCATTATTTCACCCTGACAGTTTTCATCCATGCGCTTTGCATCTCTTTCAGTGACTTAAATATTCCTCAGCCTTGGTGAGGCGATCACCTTTATTGTTCATCTTATTTTAATTTAAAATAACAACAACCAAGTGCTCCCACTTGATGCATCTTAACCCTTGTCACGCCAGAGGCCACCAATGGAATTAATTAATAGTCTTCAAATGCCGCAGGGGCTAATATTGTTCCAGGGGAGCAGAGTATTCCTTTTTATATAACACTTGCCTTGAAGCTAACACGTTTTATCACTGCAAGTCCTGAATGAATCCCAGAGCAAATTATACCCAAACTTGTTGATTAATCTGCAGTAAAACCCGTGAAGTTTGAAATGACTTTTCCAGGTAGTTGTTGAGTGGCAGCTTTAGCCCACTGACAGATCTTGTTCAACCAATTTCTTAAGGAAATTCATGTGGTCTACATTAATCCAATAAAATGCCATCCTATGATGCCAGACCCATTTTGAAATTGACTGGATTTATATATTTCTAATAAGTGCCATGAAAGTGAAGGTCATGCATGCATTTCATGGCCCACTGTTAGACTGTGATCCAGGGCAGGCGTGTGCTCAGAAGAACTAGGTTCCAGTAAACAGGTTTGTTATTACTCTCTTTGAAGAATCTGTGAGTTACTGGAGTTTGGAAGATTTGTTTCCAGTTGGAGAAAGCTGTTTTGATAGGAGAAACAACTGGTGGCATGAATGCTGGATGATCTGGGTTCAGATCCTCATTGAGCCTTGAAACTCACTAGATGATGTTGAATTAGTGGCACACTCTCACTCTCACCCTGTCTCACAGAGGACAAAAGTAGGGGGACAATCGCTACTTAAGGCTCACTGGAGAAGAGGAGAAATATTGATGTCACAGAGCAATGAAAGAATAAGTGCTTGGCATTTCTCTTGTGATGTGGCACAAGACATGGGCAAAATAAAGCATTGACTGGGAACTTTTAGAATGTTCTGCAACCTATCAACAAGGATTTCGGATTCCCAGTTGCTTAATAGTAGCAACGGCATGAGGATTTTGCTCTGCCGTAGATTATACTGCCAAAATAAAGTGTGTGTGTGTGTGTGTGTGTGTGTGTGTGTGTGTGTGTGTGTGTGTGTGTGTGTTGGGAAGGGTGGAATAATAAGAAGTGGATTTTTATTTTTAGGAAGGACTGTGAGTTCTGTTCATTTCTGGTAGTCCAAACAAGTTCCAGGGCTCAATTTGGTCAACTGGGAATGTCTGCTAAGAAGCAAACTCCCCTGTGTCCCATATAAGAGCAGACAAGTGCTCATCCCTAATGTTTGCCTTTTGCACCAGCCTCTGGCCCTGTAGATCTTGCGGTTCCAGAACCAGTCCCTTATATGCTTTAGCTAGGATTGTCTCAAGTTATCCCTCTGCCCAGCAAGTCTGTCAGATAGAGCTGCGCTGATTAGAAGCAAGGAGTATAATGATACCCTAATTGGTTGTCCCAGATGCAAGATTCACTACAGATTTCCTCCAGTCTAATACATCTGATGAATTAGATCTATCCAGAAAAGCTTATGCGGAAATATACAAGTTTTTAAGGTGCTCATGTGTTGTTTCTTTCTGTCTCTATGTATGGGAATCCCATTCTGGACTAAATGCTTCTTTCTTGTTCCAATATTGCTCAATCATGGCTCCGTCTTTGCTGGCCTCTTCCTCCCCCCCCCCGGCCCCCATAATTCCCCTTGTCTTCTCAGCTACTTGCATCCCCTCGATTTGCAATTGGCCAGTTGTATCAGGATCTCATTCTGTCTCATATTCTTGAGGTTGACTTCCATTGTGACTATGCTGACAGGCTGTAGCTCTACAGGATGCTCTCTCTGCAATGCCACTCCTTTAGCAAGGCAGTCCACAGTTTGGGGCCTGCCATGCCCATCAGCCCCACCCAGCACACACAAGGGATTATGGGTGCTGCCATCTGAAATGTCTGGAGCACCAAACCACAGCCAGAAGAGGTAGGCCTGCGCTCAGTCTCTTGGGTTGGAAGCCAAATGAATACGAAGGTCAGTCTGAAGCTGGGAGTACTTCCCTGCTCTCTGTCCCAGCCAGCCATGGTGGCAAGGGTGCTTTGCTCCTGGCTGCTGCCTTCTTTTGTGACAACGGCACTGGAGCTTCCCTTTTTGTCTGGCCACAAAGCCCTCAGGAGCCCAGAAGGTCTGGAACAACTGCAGTGGAAAGAGGGGAGTCAAATGTCAGCGATGGGTGATGATAGGCTGGGTCGTGATAGTGCTGGAGGGCTGTGTGGGGAACAGACATTTCTGGCCAAGGGAAAAAGTCTGAGATTCCTTGTGCTGTGAAATCTAAGATGGGGTGGTGGGGGTGGGAGGAGGCCCAAGCATGCCTGGAGGAGCTCTAGATAATTGGCCAAGAGGCACAACAGCTGCCTGTGGCTCAACCCTAGCCAGGTCAGTGGAGCCAGTGAGGTCTAGTGGTTAGAGAGTGGGACCCTGTTCAGCTTCCTACTCAGCCATGGAACTCACGGAGGTCAGTCAGGCTGGGAAGCAGTTATTGGAGACAACCCAGGGTTTTTAAAAGGACCTTTTCCTGCTGCACAAATGTCATGCTGGACACACATCCACACAACCCCCAGATGCAAATTTTCTGAGTGGCAGCTTTAGGCGGCTATTAAGTATAGCTGACGTTTGAGCTCTGGACCACCATTCAGCTGGTAACTTAAAACGGATCCACTTTAGGCTGCAGTGAACAGGGTTTGAAAACTTTCTGTGTTAAAGGAGAAGAAGATAAGATTCTGGCCGCCCCGAAAGAACATGCTTGAGTATGGTTTGGGCAGTGTGCTCTAAGGGTGGAAACCCAGCCCTTTCTATACTATGTGCTATCAAGTCACATCAGAGTTATAGTAACCATTGGAGCTTTCAAAGTAGGTAAGATATTAAAGATGGGTTTTGCTAGCTACATGCACGAGTACGCATGCGGACACACACACACACACACACACACACACACACACACACAATAAGTTTCTATGGTCAAGCCGGGATTCAGAGGTCGGTCTCCTTAGTCCTGGTTATATTGACTGCACCTGCTGAGAAAGCACTTGCTGAAGTTGATTTAAGTTGTGCTATGTGGCATCACCTGTAATTTAATAAACAGGTATGCATTACCTGTTGTGAGTTTTTTGGGCTATTTGGCATCTTCGGAGGGCAAAGATATCAGGGAACTAGGAGTTCTCTCATGCCCTCTGAAGATGCCGGCTGCAGAGTCCAGCGAAATGTCAGGAAGAAAAACTTCCAGAACATGCCCAAACAGCCCAAAAACTCAGAACAGCTATCAGATCCCTGCCATGAATGCCTTCGAGAATACATAGATTTGCATTACTTCCACCCTCCATCTCTCCTAATGTAAATTTGTCAGTTTCCAGCTGTGTTGTTTTTTCTCTACTGCATATACAGTATTGTGTCTGACTCTAACTGCATGTTTACACTCCCTTTTCTCACTCCCCCCAAACTAAACAGTGCCAGTCAATTATCTCTTAGTTTGACCCATCTTACAGGGTTAGGCTTGGAATAAAAGGAGGAGCACATTGCAACTGGCTTGAGCTCATTGGACAAAGCCTGGGCTGGAAATGTCATCAATGAAATAACAGTATTGGCCTGTAATTCTTCTGGTCTCTCAATCTGCCCAGAACAGGATAGCCTTAGTTTCCTGCCTTTAGTTTCCAATGTGAGTTCAGGCTTGATTTGGTTTATAATGCACTCATTTGTCTTTGTGCACAATAAATGGCTTATATCGGAATTCACTGACATGGAGAGCTAGGCCTGCACTTTTGGTGGCTTGGAACAGGATCTGCCTGTGATACCTATGAGGAGCTGTATTGCCCTGCCTGTGCCCAACCACCATAAAAGAGAGAGACAGACAACCCCCCATGGACCACGTAGCATGAGACATAGCTGGCCATGAACAAGCAAAGCTTCGACCCCGGAATTGTGCTGGCCTCTAGGGCTCTTCGAAGCAATGGCCATCCTAAAGGATCCCTCGGAATCCGCTGGGGTGACTCCACTCTCTTCGAGGGGGGAAAGACCCATTAATATCAACTTCAAGTCGTTTATTTCTTCCCAGAAGGGGGCTGATGACCTCCTTAAGGGAGCGAGAGGAGGAGGAGGAGGAGGAGGAGGGCGAGGTGGCGGAAGGCCCCCGGCTGGCCGGCTCGCTCGCTCTCGGACCGTCCTTGGTCCCATCGCTTGTCGGCGAGGAGTGAGAAAGAGGGAGAAGTCCCTTGGAAACGAATGAGCTTTAAAAATAAAAGAAACGCCTTCGTTTGCTTCGGCAACACTGGAAGGTCTGCTGAGATGGGACGGGAGTGGGGAGGGGTCGCACCCCTGGTGTCTTTCAGGACCTCGGCTTCTGTCCGCTTATGACGCCCCCCTCCCCCATGCCCCTCTCCTCGTGTTCTGCTTAGCAGGATCACCTGGTGTGGTGGCATCCTTTTGGCCCATCGGAGGCAGGTGGCAGATGGTCCATCTCAATACAAACCCACGTCTTTAAAGAGCTGGAGAGAGCTGACCGAAGGAGCCCCGCGCGTGGACCTCGGGTGCTGGGGGTGGGCGCCCGGGGTTCAAGCTTATCCGATTTGCTTTTGCCATATTGCCAATGGTGTCCCAAGGCTCACCAGCGAACCCGTAGCCTTCAAGAGAAGAACACTTCAGATGGAATGTAAGGATTTTGTCTTCGTTGTCAGAACCGAACTGAACTCGGCTCCACGCGGAAGAAAAACCCGATTCATGATTACAACAAACTTTTCGCGGTTCCCCCAAGCGTTACGGTTCCAAAAGACTCACGAAGGTGGAGTTCCGCACGGGAAATTCTTCTTGATCCGTTGTTGCAAATCACCAAACGATCTCTCGCTGCCTGCTGCTGAGAACAGGATAGAATGCATTGGTCACCTAGGAAGGATAGCTTTAATTGGCGACAGTCCCGCAACTCTATCACTGATCAGAAATCTTTGAATGGTGTGATGAAAAAGTTATTATTTATCTAGGTTTTTTTTTTTTTAAGAAAAACGAGATCAGAAGGCGGAAGGCAGAAAGAAAGCCAATTAAGTTTGCTTAGGCCGGAAAGCAGAAAGAAAGAAAGAAAGAAAGAAAGAAAGAAAGAAAGAAAGAAAGAAAGAAAGAAAGAAAGACGCATCTCTTCTCTGTAGCGAAAAGCAGGAAAATAAACTCAGTAGTCGTGAAAACGTCCTGGTGTCCGTGACTGAAATAATTTGGTTCCATTCGATTGCTCCCTTCATTAGTCTGTGTTTATTTTCCCCCGCAACTCCCCTCTTTAACTCTGTTTGGTTTTAAATGGAAAAGAGCCGAGATAAGCAAACCACTCTATTGCTGTAGAAACATTAAGGTATAATAGGCCAAGGGTGTCCGCAGGGGACTTCGCGATGTATTTATTGTTCTAATGTACACAGACCGAGAAGTGCTGCCTTGGAGTGGACCACCCTATGCGCGGGAATGATGCTTACCGGACGCGCTGCCCCCGAAGCATTCCTGAGAACAAGGGTTGTCCCAGGCCCGTGGGGAGAAGGCGCATGGGGAAGAAAAACACACACACACACACACCACTACGGATGCCACGGAACTTCCGCACAAAGTGCATTCAGAGGAGCTTTCCCTTTATTGTTCCAGATCATTCAGAACAAAGGAGAGATGCAAGGGAACATCGCTCTCACACACCAGTTAAAAGACGTTCTCCATTTCTAATTAATAAAATGAGGCCGAACTAACGAAATTCTGTTTCTTTGCCCATTAGGGCGGCCATACAGAACAGTATGTATGTATGTATGTATGTATGTATGTATGTATGTATGTATGTATGTATGTATGTATGTATGTATGTATGTATGTATGTATGTATGTATGTATGTATGTACTGTACTGTACTGTACTGTACTGTACTGTACTGTACTGTACTGTACTGTACTGTACTGTACTGTACTGTACTGTACTGTACTGTAGCATAAGATTGCTCCGGTTGAGTTTATACCTAAGAGAAAATCGAGTCGGTTTGATTCAGCTTCTGCCTCTGAACCCGAGGCGGCTGTGAGGTGTTTGGCCCTTCGGCTTCTCTCCATTTCCCCTTCCCCCCCCCCCTCGAAGTTTTCAGGATGGGGCGAGGAAACGCACACGACCCGTAACGTCTCCCTGCGACTACCTGGTTCGGGCAGCACGATGATGATTTACAAAATCTCGGGTGCTGAATGTCTTTTTGACTGAAGCGAAGAGATGTGGACGGGGGCCATGGAGGGAGGCAGCCCGGAATGCAGGGAGCCCTCTGGGACCCACTTCCAACTTCCACCACCACCCCCGCAGGTCAAGATCATCCCTTTTCGTCTTCCTCGTCTCAAAGCAAAGCCGCCCCCTCCAATCTGAAACCAGTGGTCTCTCTCTCTGTGTTTATGTGTGTGCGTGCGTGTGCGCGCGTATGATTGAGCATGTGGGTTTGTGTAAACCAGAGTAGAGCTTTAGCAGGAAGTTCGGCCCCTTGCTAAGACGGAACACCCCCCCCCCAAAAAACAAAAACAAAACCCGGTTGGATTATGGCGCAGTTCTACTTCATCATCCACACGCAGCCAGAGGGTCGCTTGACAGGGACACTGTATTCGCTCATCCCTGATTTCTAGGTCATCCTTCCTGGGGAATGGATTCGAGGCAAGAACAAAATTAAGCATCGGTTGTTGTTCGAAAGGAATCCAAGGGGCGGTGGGTAATGTTGGGGCGGGGGGCGAGGGGGGATGGCAAGGGCGAGGCAAAACCTGGGCTCCTCCTGAAGCGGGGCCTTCGAGGCGGCGACCCCCAGACCCAGCCTCTTCCACGGGGCTCCTTTCTGAGCAGACGCTGCCGTCGGAGGAGGGTCCCCGCGCAAGAGACGCAGGAGTGGGAGGCGGGGGGAGGGCGGCGTCTCTCAGGGCGTTGCCAAAGCCCTGCTCTCTCCGGCCACTTTCAGGCCTCCTCCTCCTCCTCCTCCTTCGTTCATTCATTCTTCAAGGCAAACCTCCCAAGGCCAGACGATCTGGGTCGATTCTTATTTTTATTTTTTATTTTTTGAGGGTTCTGCCTTTTGGGGGTCTGGGGTGGAGGGGTGGATCGGGCCTTGCATCCCTTGCCCCCAAACCACATTTTAGGTTGCCAAACAAACAAAACAAAACAAAACAAAACTTATCAACTCCTCGGTTGAGTTGTTCTATTTTAACTTTTTTTAGTCTTTATTTTTGTTTTATTTTCTCTTCAGATGATGTATTGTTGGGTATGTCTTACGAAGACGGGCGGTAAATAAATAAATAAATAAATAAATAAATAAATAAATACATATAAAATAAAATAAAATAAAATAAAATAAAATAAAATAAAATAAAATAAAAACCCACCGCTTCCCCCGAAACAATATTGCAGGCGGAAAGGGGGCTAGAAGGTTCGCTTAAGACCTGTAAGCTGTGGCCCTGGGGCCCGAAATGCAAGTTCAGGCTCAACCGGGTACGAAGGGGATCGGGCGCAGGGCTGGGAGCTTGTCAATCCGATCCCCCTGCAGATTCCTCTCCGCAGTGCGCGTCGCGCGGGACTTGCAGGGGCCTCCCGCCGCCCGCCGCATTTTCCCCAGTCCTAAAAGTCCACGGATCCCGCTGAGATGTCGTCCGGCGGAGATCCAGCGATGTCAGCAGCCAGAAAGGATTGGGGGGGGGGGCAGAAGATCGATCCTGCTGGCGATGCGCGGAACGCCCTCGACGAGGTCTTGAAAAGCCGCGTGTCCGACCAGCAACCAAAAGGTTGCGGCTCCGTGAGAAGCCCAAGACCAGAGGGAAGCACACAGGAAACCCCCCCCCCAAAAAAAGGCGGTGATGGACCTGGTGTGTGTGTGTGTGGGGGGGTACGACGCTTAGAGCGGGTCCCAATGATCGGCTAAAGGGCAAATCTCTTCCAACCCGGCTCCCCTCCTCGCCGCCGGCCCGCCTGCCTCTGTCGTTCTCTTCCCCCTCCTCGCCCCCCCCCACCCGTGCGTGACATCAAAGGCTCTGCCGCTGTATAAAGGCCAACGGCGGGGCTGAGGCCAGAGAAGAAGGAGGACTGACGCGAGCGAAAGAAGGACAGAGGCGGGGAAGGCACGTCTTCTGGACGCGCGTCGGGGCCCAGCTCAGCCCAGCCCAGCCAGCGCCCGTGCTGCCGATGGCTTCCTAGCGCCGGGCCTCGGGGGGCGCCGTCGCACCAGGGCCACCATGAACGTGGTCGGGGGCTACCAGGGCCACCCGCACCCGCACCATCACCCCCACGGCGCCCTGCTCCACGAGCCCTTCCTCTTCGGGCCCCCACCGCCGCCGCCACCCCCGCCGCCCACGCGATGCTTCTCCGCCGGGGTGGGGGTTGGGGCGGCGGCCGAGCGGCCCTTCGCCCAGGGATGGCTTCTGAGCGCCGCCGCCGCCGCCGCCGCCGATCTCTCTCCGCCACCGCCGCCACCGCCGCCGCCGCCGCCCGAGCTGGGGTGCGCGGCGGCGGCGGCAGCGGCGGCGGCGGCCGGCTTGGGCTCGTCGGGCTCGCCGTCCTCGTCGTACGGCAGCAGCCCGTCGGAGCTGGGCGGGCGGCTGGCGCCTGGGCGCCGTCGGGGCCCCACGTCCGCCTCGGGCCCGCCGGGAGCCCCGCGGAAGGAGCGCCGCCGCACCGAGAGCCTCAACAGCGCCTTCGCCGAGCTGCGCGAGTGCATCCCCAACGTGCCGGCCGACACGAAGCTGTCCAAGATCAAGACGCTGCGCCTGGCCACCAGCTACATCGCCTACCTCATGGAGGTGCTGGCCAAGGACGGGCCCGCCGCCGAGGGCTTCAAGGCCGAGCTCAAGAAAGCCGAGCCCCGCGACGGCAAGAGGAAGCGCGAGCAGACGGTAAGCGCTCGGGCCCGCGGCCGGCTGGCTGGCCGGCCTTCTGGGAGTGCTCAGCAGGGTCCGAGGGATGGCCGGGCCGGAGGAGGGTTCAGAGGGAACAGCGGGTTTAGAGGTGGGACCGGGCTGCCCAACACTCCGTCCCAAATGTGCGCGGATCGGTAGTAGGACGGCGGGCTCCCCTCGGGAAGAAGCAAGGTGATCAAAGCCAAAGAGCAAGACTAACCTAACTCTTAAACGGCCTGGCAGCGACGAGGTGGGGACGTCCGGTAAAGGAGCTCAGTGCGCGTTCAGCTTCCCCATCAGGAGAATGATGGAACTCGGGCCCTTCTCCCATCCGAAACATTAAGCGGATGGAAAGAGGTACCCTCGAACGGTCAGAAAGGGAAACCTTATACTGTACCGCGCCGGAGATACTTCTTTTGCTTGAAACGCAACTTAACACGTTCAGGCCTTATTATGCCTCAGGGTTAGACCCTTCCCCTTTGCTGCTGAGTTTGGGAGCGGAGGCACTCCGGAGCTTTCCGGGTACGTGTCTGTGGCGCCGCTTGTCCTAGAAGTCCTTGTGTGAGTGGACTGGGCCACCAAAAGTAGTTCCTGACCAACGAGAATAAAAAGGAAGAGGCAAAGGTATCAGACAGCGCCTTGATCAAGGAAGCCTGGGGTTGGGTATCCTCGTTTTTTGATAGATGGCCCCTCATTTTTGCGCCTGGGATGTTCCAGCTTTACCCCGAGGGTCAAAACCAAACTGCGTGTGTTGGGAGTAGCTGGCAACCATACCTCCGTGTTGATCACAGGGGATATCTAAACACGGGCTCTAGGAATAATGGAGATCATCAATCACACTGGGAGTCGCTGCCCCTTTCTGTTCTGGCGGTGACACTACTGTCTTGTATGGGCCTCCTATTACTTATTATGATATTTACTTACAGAGACATGCGAAGGCCCAGGCGACCAAGTGAACAGCATGGAGAGGGTAATGGGGGTGGTGGGATGGGTGGCCTTCCCCAGATTCAGGGAGAGAATGAAATTGCATGACTCACATTTAATATTTACTATACAGTGGTACCTTGTATAAAGGAATTAATTCGTTCCAAATGAAATTATGTTAAGCAAATTTTCCTTTATACAGATTCCCATAGGAATGCATTGAAAATGGAGTAATCCCATTTTTATGTTGTACGGATTCTTCCCATAGGCAATTATGTTAAGCAAATTTCCCCTATCTCCGGAATTTTTTATGTTGTACAGATTTTATGTTATACAAACTGTTTGTTATACAAGGTTCCACTGTATTTGTTATATCTCTATCCCGCCCCACTGGCCATTCAAGTCCTTTAGACATGCTGGGGGTCGTTCCCTTGGAGTCAGCAGAACTTCACTGCTGTGTGATTCATAAGGGAAGGCTCTTTGATTCCTGGGGAACTCCCCAAATGATGCTGGCGCAGTGGGAGCTGGTCTTTTGGAGCCAAGCCCTAGACTCCCGTTTGGAGGCTTGTCCCCTAAAGTGTGTATCCAGAGAGCTGCAGTTCCAATTAATAATAATAATAATAATAATAATAATAATAATAATAATAATAATA
>JAHTLZ010000010.1:65946051-65962734 GCA_023846285.1 Phrynocephalus versicolor | reverse complement strand
TTTTTTTTAAAAGGGGGGAGGCTGTGGTCTCCCCGCTAGGGCCTACCCTGCCTTCAGGTCTCCACCCTCCTCCGCAAAACAAGGTACAGTGGTACCTTGTATAAAGGAATTAATTCGTTCCAAATGAAATTATGTTAAGCAATTTTTCCTTTATACAGATTCCCATAGGAATGCATTGAAATTGGAGTGATCCCATTTTTATGTTGTAAGGATTTGTCCCATAGGCGATTCTGTTAAGCAAATTTCCCCTATCTCTGGATTTTTTTTATGTTGTACAGATTTTATGTTATACAAACTGTTTGTTATACAAGGGTCCACTGTAGATTCTTTCCCTTGGAGTTCTTTCCCAGGGCGGTGGGAGCTGCACTCCTCCTGAAGGGTGGGACTAGGCCTCCCATCATCCCTGCCAGCACAGCCTTTGCAGCCCACCGAACCCGAAGGCCCCCCTGGCAGGGAAAGGCTGCCTCCCAGTCATGGGTCGGAGGGAGACCCAGTCCTAAACGCGTTTCACACTGGAAATAAATCCTCCTCCATTCAGCCAGTTCACTCCAACTACAGAAGAGCGAGGGGAAAGGGCGGCGGCGGCGGCGGCGGGGGCCGGTGTGCTTATATTTTATGTGCGCGCAGGCGCAGCGCCGACATGGCGAAATCCGCCTCAGGCAGCAAATTCTGATTACCGCGAAAGGGCAGCAAAGTATTCAATAGATCTATATTGTTTTTTATTGCCAGGAAAAGTGGGAGGCAGCGGGTTGTAGGATTTTTTTTTCTGCCTCAGGCGCCGAAATAACTGGATCGGCTTCAGTTAACATGCTCTTAAAGGGAGACGGAGTTAACCCTTCCTCTAGGAACCAAATGTTTTGAACTGGTGTGGGTTATTTTTTGGCGGCGGCGGCGGCGCCCCCACGTTTGGAGCCCTCACCTGCATCCCACCACCAGGTCCCCTCAGTAGTAAATAGGAACAAGCGCCACAAACGCCGCCACGGTCCAGTGTAAGTTTTACTCCAGTGCCAGCCCCTCTAAAGTCCTCGGGGGCCTCCATCGTAACCCTGCGCAGAAGGAGGAAAATCGCGCGCGTGTGGGTGTGGGTTCCTTGTGAGTAAACGTGTCCAGACACGCTCTGCCCTCAAGACCTCTGATGGGCCGGGCTAAATTCTCTCGAGGCCGGACGGGTGGAGAAAAGCGGACAGGCAGGCAGACGCCGGGTGATGGTCCCGAATCCCGTGCCGTCCTTGGGGCGGACCAACCACTCACTTGCCCAGAACATTGGTTGCCCGGAGGGGCTGGGGGTGGGGGGAAGTGTAAATCGCGGCGCTGTCTCTGGATCTAGCTAAATGTAAGGCGAAGCTGTTGCACCGGCGTCACGTCTCAGAGCAGGCGGCCCGAGAAGAACACAAAGCGAGGTTTTGGCAGCGCCTGGGCGGAAAGCTCCCCCGCCGCCCTCTGATCCCCGTTCCCACAGGGCCTCCTCCTCCTCCTTGAGTCTCGAATTAACCCGGTTCAGGGAAGGGCCCGTCTTTGCTTATAAACATGCCTGCTTGCAAGGAACAGGGTTTTGTCCGGCTCTGTCAGGCAGGCGGGGAGACACCAGGCCTAGGCGGTGGTTGAAGCGACACCCCGGAGCGTGGCCTTCCTTTGCGCTCAGGGAGGGCCCTGGGGAGGCTCTCTGGCCGGTAGGGCTCTCTTCTGTGTCAATCCGTGGTCCCTTCGCCCGCCCAACCCGAATGCTCCGAGGAGGACGGTGGTCGACAGGACCTGATCCTCACGCCCCAGGGAGTGGTCGCTACTAGCCTAGAACCCAGGGAAACCCGACGTCTTGCAAAAGGGACAGGTCTCTCCCCCAGACATCCAAGCAAAGGGAGGAGGAGAAGAGACCCCCGCAGGGCAGGTGGCCCAGAAGGGACGCCGAAGGGCCTGGGAGGGGGCGAGAAATATTGGTGACAGAAAAGGAAGGGGACTTGGTCTGGTCTGGTCTTAAGCGGAGCCAGTCTTCCAACGACTCCTGCTCCCTGCCACGTTCCTCCGGGACAGACATGCAACCCCCTCAACGGAAGAACCCGGGCCCGCGGTTATTCGGCTGGCAGGCGTGGAAAATCAAAGGCTCCTTGGAGGTCTTCAGCCTCTGGGTTTCTCTCCGTGCCGTTTACATCACGCGGAGGCTCTTCGTCGGTCCTTGGCAGGGTTCTGTTCATCCTCTTCGGTCTCCCCCGGTTTTATTTTTCTCTTACAAACCTCGCTCGGCACAAAGTGGCCGCGGGACGAGAATTACGCCCGCCCTGCTCCCGCCCGTCTCCCCCCCCAACACGGGCTGCGAAGAGGCCGCGCGGGGCTTCTCATCCTGCTCGCCTGCCTGGAGTCCTGCCGCCGGGGCTTCCTCGGGAGGCGGGGAGGCTTTATATCCTTTCCGGCCGAAGCTGAGGTTCCGGCCGGAACTCCTTTGGGATGGAAGGCCCGGCCGTCGGCCCTTTGGCTGGCTTTCGCACCCACTGGCTCGTGCAAGTAACGGGGCGGAAAGCGGGAGTCAGGATCTGTCCTAGAAAAGGAAAGGTCCCAGGCTTTTAGATCCGGCCAGAATTTGAGGCCACCGCATTATTTTAGCTTTATTTTTTGTTCGGTAGAGATTTTCCCGTCATGTCCTTCGGATCGCCTTCGGTTTTTGGACTCCTGGACTCAACAAATCCACAGCGGGGGAAGGCCAATATTCTACGGAAGAGGATGGCGGGAACGTTTCCTCAAGACCTTTCCAAAGCTCTTTTCGCTAAAATCCATTTTAAAGAACTCTGGGCATGGGAGCATAAGAAGGGAGGACCGAGACTGGAGAGGTAGAGGGACCCTCCAACCCCGTTTGTTGTGTCTTGGCAGCGTCTCCCTAAAATAGATTCCCAGGGCGGTCAGTCCCAGGGCAGACCCATAAAAATGTATGCGAAGCAGTCTTAAAAAAATATTTTAAAATAACGAACTTTACTGAGAAAGTCACATTGAAGACAGAAAAGCCTAAATCACGATTCTGACTAAGTGAAGGTCTTTCGCGTTGTATGTGTTTTGCTCCTTGCGGAAGGACTGACAGGACGCCAGGTCCTTCCAGAAGAAAAGAAAATAAGTTAAAGTGGGAGATGGCGAGACTAGCTCCTGAGTTTGTCAATTTGGGATCGGTGAGAAGGAGCAGAGGTCAGAGATAGAAAATGATAGAGTAGTCTCACTGACCTCTACTCCCAACCCCATTCTGGGATTTTGGACTGAAAGGTGCAAAGGAACCATGTTGGGAGGATTTTCCCGGACAAGATCCTCCCCATCCACAGAAAAGCCAGAAGGTCAGCAACAAAAGGAGTTTTCGCTATGCGGGCTGCCAATTTGGAATAGGGGGTTAGTTCCAGTAGATTCCCCGCAGCTCCACGTCTCGTCTGGTCCGGATACATTTCAGTAAAGGACTTTCCTGGGAGTCAGGGAGGGAGACCCCAAAAAGAAAGGCTCAGCTACCCCTCTGCGTGTGCCAAGAGGGGTGACAGATCACCAGGGCAGGGCTGGACACCTCTACTCTGGAGGCAAGCCCGTTGGGTTCAATGGGACCAAGTCCCATGCCAATACGGGGACGCTCCTGGCAGCTTAAAGCTAGGTGGGATGAGCCTCCGGGTGATATTTCAGCATGTTTCTGTTAAGGTGGAATGGTCAATGTACAGATAGCTAGAGGTAGTAATGGAGGGATAGCTAGGTAAAGGATAGAGATGCCCTCCCTTCTCCCATAAAAGACATGCACCCATTCCGTCCCACCCTCAACGATTTATTTGGAGCCATTTTCATCGCCCTGCATTCCCATTGCTCCAACAAAGCCCTTTCCGTTGGAGGGAGGGGGAGCAACATCACAGTCACCACGACCCCTTTAGAACACTTGGGGGGGGGGAAGCTTTCTGTCGTTCTCAATGAAGGCTTTTGGCAGGCCATTTTGAAAGTTGGTTTCTAGGTCCCTCGGCAAGAGTCAGAAAACCCCAAATACAATGCGATTCAAAAATATATCGGATATTTTTCACCCAGGAACTGGCCTCATCAAGAGCATTCACGCTCTCTCTCCCCCCCACCCCACACCCCACACACAAACACCAGGCTTTCAACTGTAGAAGTTTAGGACCGGGAGATGCAGTGACAATGGGGAGTGACGCGGCCTGTTTTTCTTGGAATCCCCGAAGAGCCAGCTGTGTTGGTACAAAGCAAACAGACAAGCAAAAATAAATAAATAAAAAAAATAAAAAAACAAAAAAAAACAAAAAAACAAAAAAAAAACAAAAAAAACGAAAAACAAAAAACAAAAACAAAACAAAAAAAACCCAAAACCAAAAACAACAACAAAAACCACCAATTTTCTTAGGTTCCGTTTGGTTCTGCCAAATCCAGCTTGCCGCTTAGTAAGTCTTAAACCCAAGTACTGTACTGTGGTCTCTTTAAGACTCACCGGTCTGTTGTGTTGTTCTGCTCCCGCAGACGCGGAGGGTCAGTCCAAGCAGGCTCAAACTAAAGGAAAAGTATTAGCCCGAAAGGTGCCACGACTGTTTGGGGTGGGGGTGGGGTGTGCTTTTTATTTTGTTTATTTTTCCTTTTTTGTTTGACATATGGACAGGGACGCAGTTCCATCTTGGAATACTGCCAGGATATATTACTTTATGTCCAGACAAAACCAATTAATCGATCCTCGGGGATCTCACCTTTTCAGTTGTCCTCCTTTTCGTTGCTGAGAAAAATATCCGCTGTAAAACCATTTGTGACTCTTCCCCGAAAATCTGTCTCGATTCACAATTCTCTTTGTAATTCCGTCTTAATCAGCAGCCCCCTGAAGCTGGGATGGGTGTGTGCCGGCGCGTTGTTGTTTTAAGATGGGAGGCTCCCATCCAATTTTATTCCTTCGCTGTGAGAGCAGTACTGGGGGAATTTAAATAAAAAACAAAACTCTGCGGGTTGGCTAGAAGGCGAAAAGCGACTTAAAAATAAATATAAGTGGTCTGCTTAGAAATAATCCATGAGGCTTTTTGGTTTTTTTTTTAAATAAAGGCTTCTGCACAGTTATGAGTTTATGTTTTTGCAGCGCCCGTATAAACTTTGTATTATTTATTCAGTCCGGTTGCCGAATCGTTTGACGGAAACGTCCCGGCAATTAAAGGCTCATAAGGGACGTAATTTAGTAGAGGGCTCTGTTATATTTACCAAAACACGGCCGGTGCTATTTATAAGAGATCTGCAAATAAAGGCCAACAATTTATTGCCTTCTGCCTGATAATCTAATACTCATAAACAGATGAACAACTCGGGAGTCTTATTTACAACCTTCCGGGGGAAATTTACAAACAGTGGAGTCCTTCAAAAAACGGACACTCGGGGCCCTTCCTTGAGGCGTTTTTTTTTAAAAATTTTGCAGGCTTAGCGGAAGAGAGCGAGTGAGAGAACGAGAAAGAGCGCGTTTCTTTAGTACTGTATCTTTGGGGCTGGATCCAACGGTCGGTCGGCGTGCCATGAATAAGAATAAGGGCCTCAAGCGCCTATTTCTGTCACTGCCACTGACACCTCTTTGAACATTTCTTTCGTTTGGATTTTTCTTTGCCTCTTTATTTTAATTTGGGCGGGGAGGGGGAGGCGGGCAGCCGGTCCTAGAAAAAACAACAGTCTTGTGTGATATCTCCAGGCCATCCACTACCCCCTCCCCTTCCCTCTACTGCAGCTCGCTTCACCTATCCGGACATTTATAGGGTTCTTGTTGGCCGTCCCAACGACGAAGTCCTACTCGAAAACCAACCACCATCACCTGAGGAACTGGCTTTATTAGGTGTCCCTCTGCGGGTTCGAGTCTGAGGCCTTGACCTCTTTAGGTGTCAGACCGAAAGCCGACATCTTGCCTGGCAAATGAACCCCTCTTTTACTCGAGAATCACCCCAATTCAATTTGCAGTTATAAATGTATGATTATAATGGGACGAAACGGGTTTTTTTCCGGGGGAATTGTCTACGACGGTGGTGTGTAACCGAAGGGCGTTTTTTGCATTCATTCGTAATCATTCCTTTCGTTTTCTGTTTTCTTTTTCCTTCCCGCCATCCCCCCCCCGCCCTCTTTGCCCCTCCGCTCCTTCCTGCAGCAACCCGAGGGTTATTCTCACTCTTTAGGCCAAGGAGAAAAAAGGCTTAAAGGCAGGACTGGATGGCCTCAGCAGGTCTGGGCGCTGGAACTCAATCAATGAAACCCGGAGTTTCAAGACGGAAGAGAATGGACTCCTCAACCGCGGCCAGGCGGCGGGGCTGGCGGTGTCCAGCTCCCCCCCCCCCCGCGACCCCCCCTCCGACACCCCCCAGTTCTCCGAAGAAAGAGATTCCCCTCCCGTCTCCCGCCCGCTCGTCGGTTGTGTGTTTGCTTCCCTCCGGTGCTTTGCTGTCCCGGGCGCAGCCCGGCTCCAAGGGGGCCAGCCGCTCCCTCCAGAAAGGATCATGTGCAATGTGGAGGTTGCAGGAGATTGGTGGCGCGCGTGTTTGTGTGTGTGTGTGTGTCTGTGAGGGTACAGAGACACCTGGGCAGCAGGACGTTGTGCTTCAAAATGGGAGGAGGTCACGTTTCTCAAACGATTCCCATTGTTACTGGATCGTTTGATCCGAAGCTTTGGACGCTCTCGCCTGCCTGCCTGCCTGCTTGCCTCTCTCGGAAGCCCGCAAGGAAGAGACAGGCGCCACTGCGGAAGCATCCGACCCCCCCCCCCCAACCTCTCGGGCCCATCGGATGTGCTGCGGGCCTTTGTCTGAATGTGTTCTGGATCCAGGGTACTGTAGTAGAGGACTGCGCGGGATTTGCGCGCAGGGCCGTGTGAGTGTTCGTCTGGATGCACCTGCACGGCCGGAAACCCAAGGCGTGTTGCACAGGAAGGAAAGGGGGCGCCGGGTGAGTTTCAAAGGGAACCGGGAGACGCGACGGGAGCTTGCCTTTTTTAGGGGCCGCTTCGGGGAAGGGGCTGAGTAGGAAAATCCCATAGGGCGGCAGGCTGGAAAACTCAACAACAAAACAACAGCAGCAGCAGCAAACAACAAGGACAACGACGACGACAACAACAACAGCAATGCTGGAGAGGGCACTCGGACTTGAAGGGCGGACCCACCGCTTTCAATGCCGTCGACTTGAAATGTATCTCTAGATCCAGATGGGGGAGGCGCGGGCCAGGGAGTGTCCAGCGCATCAAGGGAATGCGTGGAAATGCCCTGGGGCCGGAGCGCCCTTCTGCAGTCCCGATCCTGAACAGCACGTGCTCCGAAAGCCAGTCGCTCCCAGGAAGGGCGTGACCTGCTGGCGGCCGGCTCCTGCGCCCCTGGGGACGAGGGTTTTCACGCCAGCCCTGGAGGGAAAAAAATAAAACCCCTGGCCGTCGCGCAAGCTCTAGCCCCTGCTCGGGACTCTCTGTTGCCCCCCCTCCCCCTCCTCACCTCTCCCCATTCGTTTTAGTTCAGCGGCCGGATGGAAATGAAGTCGGCTGGATGGAAGAAACTTCCGGTTGTAGGCGAAAACACCCCGCTTCGACCAGGTCGCCTCCCACCCACGCGGAGTCAGACCCTCTCATTTCAGTGGAACTTGGTGCCTTGAATTCTCCCCTCCCAAGAGACCCGTTGCAGTCAATGGGGGTTTCTCCGGGAAAAAGCCTCCCGACTTGATAACGGCCCTGGTGAGATCGGGCTTAAATCCGAACCCACTGTTAGGGTTAGGGTTATCTCCGTGCTGGAGGCTCGCTCTCCTCTGTTGTAGTGTCTTCCCCTCCTTACCCCTCTGGATAAGGGCCTAAGAAGGGGATCCGTTTGAGTTGGGCTCCGAATCAAGATTCCCCAGGGACCGCCCCTGGGCGTCGATTGGGACCGTGGTCGGGAATGAGGGTTGGAGTCGGCCTGGAAACTGCGCTGGCAGGAGATTCCCGGGCTTGGGTGTCTCCGTCTGGCATCCTTTCCTTTCCCCCCTTTTTTTTCACTCCAATTTTTCAGGCGACCGGTGTCCCCCGCTCCCTCCGTCGGGGAAGGAAGCGAGGGCATGGAGCTACTGGTCACGATCCGGCTATAGCCAAGCACTTTTTAAAAGAATGAAAAAAGCCACGGATTTCAGGTGGAGAGTTTTTAAGCACACCAGAGTAAATCCTTCCTGGCCGAATTTGGAGGACCTAAGCCCGCTTCACCTGGGCTGGATTGTGCTCCCCGCTAGCGTTCGATGTAAATAAACACAAAACACAACTCTGGACCCTCTCCTCTCTGCGCCCTTCCCTTCCCCGCCATCCTTCCTCTCCGAATGTTGATGGTTTTATTATGTTATATTTTTGGATGTATTTAAACTACCTAAATGGGTGCATTTGATACATTTCCTGTACCGGGTTTTCTACCTCAAATCTGTATGACCACTTTTGCTCAGAGAACAGGTTTGCCAAGCGAAGTATTTAAGTGGATTTTAAAGATAATAATAAATAAAAGCTTTATGAACATGAAATGTATTTATTTTCCTACTTCAGACAGCCTTGTCTACTGGAGGTGAAGTCGGGGGCCCAGGCCTCGACTTCCTTGCTGTGTTTATCAGGGATGTCAGTGAACAAAGGCGTCTGACATTAACAAGAATAGGATCTGGTTATGGAAATGAAGCTGAAGAGTCTGATTCCACAGATGTTGTAAAGGCACGACTTTCGCTCCAGTGATCTCAGGAAAGGAGACTTCAAACTTCTTCTGCCTGTGGTGGCATTTACTTCCTAAGTGATTGACACACATCTTTTCTGCTACTGTAAACTATCAACAGTGATGGAGAACCTTTCAGAGACCGAGTGCCCAAACTGAGATTCAAAACCCACTGATTTTTTTTTTTTTTTGCAAAGTGCCAATACAGCAATTTAACCTGAATAAACTGTGAAGGGGTTATGCCGGGTGCCCACAGAAAGGGCTTCGAGTGCCACCTTGGGCACCCGTGCCATAGGTTTGATACTAATCTAAAGCCAGTGGAGTACATCACAGGAGAGAAACTGAAATAAATATTTGCACACAGATATAAGTAGCATGGTCTTATTTAAAACATACATTCGATTGAATAATCTTCAAATTGATTGATCATGCTCACTCCTAGTGTTGCATGCTTAATTTATATGATTTGATACTACAGAGAAACATGTCACTAGTTACAGAGATCACAGGTTCAGCTATGTTTTTCATTTCTTAGAAACAGTCTGGCAGAAAAAGACACATACCCCCCCCACACACACATATGCAGCCACACCCAAACTTGTTCCACAACAGGGTTAAATGGTAATGCACGAATCAAAGATGGTTTAGCCTTGATTGTAAGCACCTTAATTTGGAAGTCAATACTGTTGAAGTCCACAGAATTAATGTCTAAGTGATACTGGAATGCTGAGATACAGTAAATCAACTTTGCATTGCACTGATTTCAGTGGGAGCCTTGAGCGCGGGCTGACGTATAAATCTCATTGAAAATCATTCAGACCTGAAAATGATTTCCATGGGAAAATTTAAATGTGTCAGGCAGAAACAAATAAAATAAAATGAAGACCAAAAAGTGGTGGTACTTGTAATACTAACTGCTATATCTTAAATGTGCATTTTTGTGGATAAGGCCACTTTTTCAGACTTAATGTATTTTCCCACTTATAAGATGCCCCAGTGTATAAGATGACTCCCCCCACTTTTCCAACCCAAAATTACAATTTCACCACTATTTCCATGTATAAGACAACCCCCAATCGTCAGTCTAAGAATTTTAGACAAAAATAATCTTATATACATAAAGTTAATGTAAAGGTATGCGTAACATTTCCATTGCAGTTAATGGGTTAGATGGCACTGGAGTTCACCATGACAGAGTAATAAAAAAATCTCATTGCTTTTAGTAGCCTTACTCAAAACATGGCTGTCTGGGTTCTACCCAACCTTAACACACAGTTTAATTTTAACACTGAAGCAACTTTAATGTAATTCTGCTCTTATTCTTAGCTGCTAAACCAACGCAGTAAAAATGACGGCAAGAGACAAATAGGATAATTTATAATTATTTTCCCCCTAATCAGTTGTATCCAATCTCAATTTTAAGTAACATTGTCCTTTATTTCAGCACACCAATGACATGTATCTGCTAGTAAAAATAAATGGGATAAAACACTTATTGTAAAAAGCACCTTTCTGAGCTACTGTTCCAAGAATCCTCCATTCAGCTCTGCCACTGCAGATAATAAAGCAAAGCTTTCCCAAGACAAAGCAAAAATGAAAGCAAAAGTATACCCCAGAGCAGAGAGAGAACTCCTAGTTCCCTGAGCTCCTTGCCCTCTGAAGATGCTGGCTGCAAAGTCTGGCAAAATGTCAGGAAGAAAAACTTCCAGAACACGGCGAAAACTCACAACAGCTATCAGATCCTGGCCATGAAAGCCCTTTGAGAATACATTGAAAGCTAAAGTGTTGGTGTACCTTGTAGACCAAGGGATTCATTTACTGTGAGTTTCTGCAGATTACAATCCACTTCCTGAGACAACTGCTCAGATCCTGTTGCAGAGCAGAGCAGAGCAAACCCAAAGAACAAGTACATTCAATAAATCTGATTCTAAAGGAGATGTATAGTTCTTCAGGATGTCAGAAAGATAAATCTCTCTTTATTCCAATTTCAAATTGCCCAAAAGTATTTCAGTTTGAATTTTATGTTCTTTTCAGGATGTGGATTTTTGGACGATTAGATAACTAAAATATTGGAACTGTGTAAGACCAAATAAAGGGGAAAAGATCTAATGTACAGACACCCACACCCTTGAAGAAGACCATAAATGGGCAATTTTAAATTGAAATAAATGGAGATTTATTTTCTTACATCCTGTTACTTAGCATAGCAAGTTACAACTAGAGTTAAGTCTACTGAGTCAATGGAGCTTATGGAGATGTTGACTCACCAAATCCTCACTGAGTCAATGGGCCTCTTCTAACGAAACAGTAGGACAGGATTTCAGGCGACAGAGGACACACAGACTCTTTCCAGTCAGAGGGCGCTGTTAAGTCTCTCTCTATATATAGATCCTGGAACAGGCTAACATGAATACAAATAGACCCTTGTATAACAAACAGCTTGTATAACATAAAATCTGTACAACATAAAAAATTCCGGAGATAGGGGAAATTTGCTTAACATAATTGCCTATGGGGAAAATCCGTATAACATAAAAAGGGAATTACTCCATTTTCAATGCATTCCTATGGGAATTTGTATAAAGGAAAATTTGCTTAACATAATTTCATTTGGAACGAATTAATTCCTTTATACAAGGTACCACTGTACCTCTATGAAATTTTCCTCCTCCAAGATCACACACTTCAGATGATTCAGAAAACAACTGGTGGCTCGTGAACAGAGCAACTGGGCACCTGGAAATCTGGAGTTGTTTCTTTCCTCAGAACAACCCCCCCCCCCAGCAGTAAACCCACTTGTGTAGGAGTCTGGAGTGTTTGCAATCAGCACGCATTCGGCTATTAGGATCTGTTAAGCACCTGCAGGGTGTCCACACTGCACAGCTTTCCTGTATTCCTTCCAGGGCAGGCACTGGGAGCCACATGTGGCCATGGGACAGTTATTCTGTAGAAGGAGGGAACAAAGTGTAATTGCCCCCTCATTTTTGTAAAAAAATAAAGTCAGAGTGGAAATTCCGCTAGAGCTGGTATGGCAGGGAAACAAAATGATGTCTGAGGAAGCCTCATGATAGTAGCTTGATAGTGCTAGTCTCTCAAAGAGAGGGGAGAGATTAGACAGACAGACAGACAGACAGACAGACAGACAGACAGACACACACACACACACACACACACACGGAGAGAGAGGGAGAGAGAGAGGGGGGGAGGGAGAAAATTCTCCAAAATAGCTTTTGTAATGGGAGGTTTCCACATTATTCCTTGCCCCCCTCCCCCACACAAACTGGAGAGCATCAATCTGTACACCTGTTGCTGCGGGATCACAGTTTGGGAAACATTTGGCCCTCCAGATATTTTGGAATGCGCTTCCCACCATCATTTACTCTTCAACTTGCAGGCGGGTGTTGTAGGGGGAAATGCCAGGAGATCTGAGGTCTCTTTGCCCTTCTCTTCATATCCACCCATCTTTCAGGAAAACTGAAATGCAATCACAAAACTGGCTTGAACCCACAGTTGTGGATAAGCTCGATCCACTGCTCAGGTGGCTAATTGGGACTGTGACACTCCTCTCCTCTCTTTCGCAGCATAGCAGCAAAGCAGTTAACATTGCTAAGTTCTTCAAGATCTCACCCTCCATCCTGAAACAAAACATTTCAAAGCTTGGTTTATCCTGCAGTACAACAAAATTCGGAAGGCATATAGCAGCTCCTGTGGTCTCGGGAGAGTCAAAACATAAAGATGAACAGAATCAAGCCCTGACCATTTAGCAAAATAACCATTGTTAGACTGGCTTCCACAATGCAGTCAGTGATTTGTGAGTTCAAAAGTGACTTGTCAGTTCATCTACCTCCTGGAAGTATTTGTACTGCAATGATCAGTAGCACAGTTTTTATTTGTGTTAGCATGTGAAACAGGACTAGAGTCTTGAGGAGTCTTGAGGACACTAGCAACTCAGTTAGGACCCCTCTTGACTCAGGCTCTGCCCTGGTTCTGGAAGTATTTGTACTGCAGAGATCAGTAGCACAGTTTTTATCTGCTTTAGTGTGTGAAACAGCACTAGAGTCTTGAAGATGTTGTTGGATCATAGCTTCCATCAGCTCTAGCCAGGGTCGACAATAAATAAGGGACAATGGGAGCTGGACTCGAACATCTGGCTTGATCGCTGTTTCACAGAATGCTGCTTGATTGACAGCCTCTCTTTTTAAACCAGACAAGCCTTTTGTCATTGAAAAAGAAAAAGAAAAGCACCAAGAGGCACCTACTGTTGGACAGATGCCACACACACACAAATCCAGGCTCTTAATGTGATAAGACGCCCTTCCTGCATGCTGAATTTTCCACTGTCGGCACTTGGAGGACCTATTTGGAGAAAATATCTGGCACAGATTCCTTCTCCCTGTCGGATGCCTGGTGAAATCAGCGGAGATCGATCTTGAAGGCAAAGAAGGCATTTGCGAGCTGCTTTGAAGAAAACCCTCCAGGTTCACAGGCAAAATTAATCGTCCCAACCCCTGCACCCATTTCTTTTGGTGTGCTGATCCCACGGAAGGCGCTGCTATTTAATAAGTCCTTTGGAGGTGAGAGAAGGCAGATCCTGGCTGAGAGAACACAAATTGTTGGGTTTTCACTTCAGAGTGGAACAACTCAAAAGGTAAAGCCCCCAATATATTTCTTCATAAGGGAGGAGTCACTGATGTGTGAACTTCCCCCAACAAGTGTGTAAAGTGCAAGTGACTTGTGTCAGGGGTGGCATGTTCAATATGCAAATAAATTCAGTTAAAGAAACTTGGTGACAATGCAATGGAAAACTGGCACAATCTCCATCCGACCTGACAAGTCTGCTCTTTGAAGGATAACTGCACTTGAACAGGATATTAAACGTTATCTGAACATTTAAAACATCTCTTTAATTTATATGAGGATCTATACCAAGACTATTTTCTGAGGTTTTAGGAAGGGATGGATGGAGGGAGGGAGGGAGGGTATGGACATGTTGCAGTGAATCTCCACATTTTAATTGACAAATCCATCTGCTAAATATACAGTATGAACCAGCCCTGCCATTAGGTAAAGTGAAGCAACTGTCTCATGTGATAAATGTTGGGGAATAACAGTAGCAATCCTGAGTAGATTCCCTGACTTGAGAGACAGAATAGTGTAAATTAAAACAAACAAGCAAGCAAGCAAGCAAGCAAGCAAGCAAACAAGATAGACTACCACAAAGTCTGTCCTGTGGCTCCTAAAACAAGCCTAGTTGGAGGACACTGACCCATTCATGGTCAGTGCTGGATGCATCTCCTTGAGTAGATGACACAGGTAGCAGAGAGGACATTTTGAGCTTTATATTGCGTGGCAAAATATTTTTGGGATGGCTCCAACACCAGGGCTCTGCACTGTTCTAGTGCTTCATCCAACAAAGACTTAAAATGGGGAGGACATCTGGACATCTTGGTAGATTGGTATCAATGTACAGGATCTCAGACGCCAGCTGACCAACAAAAGCAACAGAGTTGCAATGTCAACAAAAGTTGAAAAAGCAGTTTATTTTCACAGTGGGAAAATGTACTTGGGCCAGTGCTGATCCTAATGGCTCTAGTGTAAAAGTGCATGCTACGTCCAATATATCCTCTCAGACCCAGGAAAAAGTGATGGGTTTGGATGTCAGCTGGTCTTTTGGATCAGAAACATAACATCCTCATGCAGTGCCCGTCCTCTCTGGCTTTCCCAGCTCCTCACTCTCAATGACTATGAGAACTGAAATAGCTGCTCTGATATACTAGCGGAGAGACTGACCTTTAAATGTAGAGTCTCTTGAATCAAATACTTCCCCCAGATGTGAACGTTCTTACTAAGCCACCTCAGGCAAGCCATTTACTCCTTCATCCACTTACCCCAAAATTTGAAACACGGACAATAAAATGTGGACTCGTTAGAGATTGTTGCAAGGATTAAAACTGTGTAACACAAGTGAAGTGCCTTGAACACCAGGATGTATTATAATATAAGGCATCAACAATAATAATGTTGATACATTATCCCAAAGTGAAAATATTTCTCCATTAAGGTGAGGAAACATACGGGTACAGTGATCCCCCGCCTATCCCAGGGGTTAAGGACCCGACCCAACCTGCAATAATTGAAAATCTGTGATATGTGGATGCCGGTCGGGTTGGGCCTGGGGCGCCTAGCAGGGGGCTCTTGTACTAACCCCCAGCCTGGCGCTGCCTACCGGATGTCACTTCTGGTTCGCAGGCAGGCCCTTTTGGGGCCTCCAGAAGGCTCAGGAAGGCCCTCGCAGGCCTGTTTGGGGCAGCGCCAGTCCTTGGGTGAGTAAGGGAGGCCTGAAACATTTCCCAGTTACCCAAGGGGGACTTTTTCATATACTGCCATGCCGTGATATAGCAGGACAGCAATATATGAACCGTGAATGGGCGTGGGACCACTGTAAATGTATATCAGTGGGAGGCAACATTACTGCCCCAAACTGGCTGAGGTGTATCTGTCTGTGACCAAGACAAGGGGCACTCCCACATTAAGGGGTAAGATGGCACTCCTCTATCCTGGTCTACCTACCAACCTTGAACTGAGGGATATAGCGCAAAAGACTCATGCAAACAATGTACTTGGGAATGATTTAAATTCTTTTTCTGTTTCACTTACCATCTCAAAAAAGATAACTCTAATTGATATATAAGATGTATGAATATCTTCAGTGTGATGCCACCAGATGTGTATTATTCAGTCGGGTATAAATCACAACAGACAAAGAATGCTGGGTCTAGAATGCTCCTGGATTCTTTGCTTTAACGCAACCCAGCAATCAGTGCTGCATTTAAAGTTTTAGATACACCTGTGAGCCATTTTTGTTGGACAGGCAAGAAAAATGATCTCCTCTTCTCCAGCAGTGAGCCCAAGAAAGAGGTACAGGAGCATGAGGTGTGCCCCATTTTCCTAGATGCTACCCCTTGCCTTACATCATGTCAACACTTATCCCTGTACAGCTTTAACTTTGGTCAAGGCATTTTTCAAAACCTTAGCAACCCTCTCCATGTTGTTTTGCTTCATTATCCTTTGAGAAACCCGAGAGGTTTCTCCTTGCCACTTCCCTCATTTCATAGACCTATGGCAGTGTTGGCGAACCTATGGCATAGGTGCCAAAGGTGGCGCTCAGAGCCCTTTCTGTGGGCACCCAACATTGCCCCCTTCACAGCCACTTGTATTCAGGTTAAATGGTTGTATTGGCACTTTGCAAAAAATTAGTGGGTTTTGAATTGCAGTTTGGGCAATCATTCACCAATCACCATCATTGACCTATGGACTTGCTTGGTTTAAGCATGCCTTGCATGGTCAAAACTGATACCTACTGTGCTGAGGTCCCTCAGACTATTACTTCAATATGCACATGGAGATGTAGCTGGCTGGTTCATGGATGCCATGGGCCTGTCCCAACATGCTATTGGTACACACATCTTGCAGTCCCCCCCTCCACCTGGTGTTCACATTGGGACAGGGAAAAGCTGATCTCCCCTCTTGCCCTGGTCAGATCATCTCCTGCTTGGGATTTAGATTCTGCACAACTGAACCCCTTTGTAGGGAGAAGGGACCATAACCAAAACATTCTAGGTCCCCACACCCCTGGATGATATGGTTGCTGCTCCTGCCAGTGCTGTGGTCACCCACTGATACTCAGGGATAACCCAAGCTGTAGACATAATTGGCCCTGACCAACTTCTTCAGTGCAGAACCCTGCTGTTTCTGTGGTTAGCTCAGTAGCTTCAGTCAGAGCCAGAGGTTGAGAGTTCAATCCTCTGCCGTGCCTTGTTGAGCGGGGCGGGACTCCATACGGTGCCTTCCAGCTCTGCAGTTTGAAGGGTTGTGAAAGCAGTTCAAGAGAGGAATCAGTTAGGAAGATGATCAAATGGGCTTAATTTGTGCATTTCTACTTAAAGGTTGGATTCCTTTTTTAAACCCTTGACAGGGTTTGTTGTATGTATGTATGTATGTATGTATGTATGTATGTATGTATGTATGT
>JAHTLZ010000010.1:65808707-65946041 GCA_023846285.1 Phrynocephalus versicolor | reverse complement strand
TATGTATGTATGTATGTATGTATGTATGTATGTATGTATGTATGTATTTATTTATTTATTTATTTATTTATTTATTGGATTTTTATACCACCCATCTGGCAGCAAGGTCACTCTGCCAATCACTAATTGTATTTATGAGATACAGTATTTATTGTATATTATGAACGACCCAGAGAGTGATAATATAAATAGCCAATACAGAGGTAGAAACAATAACTAAATAATAAATAAATTTAGACCAATGGGATCTCAGAGAAATGGTAGTTTCTGGACCAATGGGATCTCAGGGGTTGGGTGACGCTGGCCTTCCATAAGACCCGGGAAACTACAGACCAGTTAGCCTTACATCTGTTCCAGGTAAGATGGTGGAAAGCCTCATCCAAGAGAAAATCTTAAAACATAGAAGAACAAACCTTGCTGAGAGAAAATCAGCATGGCTTCTGTAAGGGTAAGTCTTGTCTGACAAATCTTTTAGAATTTTTTGAAAAGGTCAACAGGCATGTGGATTTGGGTGAACCGGTGGATATAGTCTATCTGGATTTTCAAAAGGCTTTTGACACAGTCCCTCACCAAAGGCTGCTGAGAAAATTGCACAGTCAGGGGATAAGAGGGCAGGTCCTCTTATGTATTGACAACTGGTTGAGATCCAGGAAACAAAGAGTAGGTGTCAACGGAAAATTTTCACAATGGAGAGAAGTGAAAAGCGGTGTGCCCCAGGGCTCGGTCCTGGGACCGGTGCTTTTCAATCTGTTCATAAATGACCTGGAGACAGGGATAAACAGTGAGGTGGCGAAGTTTGCGGATGACACAAAACGTTTCCGTGTGGTAAAAACCAGAGAAGATTGTGAAGAACTCCAGAAGGATCTCTCCAAACTGGGGGAATAGGCCGAAAAATGGCAAATGCGATTTAATGTAGCCAAATGTAAAGTAATGCATATTGGGGCAAAAAATCAAAACTTTATCTACCAACTCATGGGCTCTGAGCTATCCATGACGGATCAGGAAAGAGATCTTGGTGTGTTGGTGGACAGCTCCATGAAGGTGTCTACCCAATGTATGGCAGCGATGAAGAAGACCAATTCCATGCTAGGGATTATCAAAAAGGGGATTGAAAATAAAACAGCCAACATTATAATGCCATTATACAAAACAATAGTAAGGCCCCACCTGGAGTATTGCGTACAATTCTGGTCACTGCATCTCAAGAAAGACATAGTAGAACTGGAAAAGGTGCAGAAGAGAGCGACTAAAATGATTATTGGGCTGGGGCACCTCCCTTATGAGGAAAGGCTAAAATATTTGGGCCTCTTTAGTCTGGAAAAAAGGCGCCTGAGGGGGGATATGATTGCAGGGCATGAGTAAAGTGGATAGAGGGAAGCTCTCCTTCCTCTCCCAAAATACCAGAACTAGGGGACACCCACTCAAATTGAGGGCTGGGAGAGTAAGAACAGACAAAAGAAAATATTTTTTCACTCAGCGTGTTGTTAGTCTGTGGAACTCCCTGCCACAGGATGTGGTGATGGCATCTGGCCTGGATGCCTTCAAAGGGGGATTGGACAGATTCCTGGAGGAAAAATCCATCACAGGTTACAAACCATGATGGAGATGTCTAATCTCCAGTCTTAAAACCGGGGTACTTCAAGGGCCAGATGCAGGGGAGTGGTATCACGAAACAGATATCTAGTCTTGTGCACTCCCAGACGCATCTGGTGGGGCCACTGTGAGATACAGGAAGCTGGACTAGATGGGCCGTTGGCCTGATCCAGCATGGCTCTTCTTATGTTCTTATGTTAAGTAGCTGGGCCGCTTCATCACTCTCACAAGCAGTGATGAAGGAAGATGGGAGTTGCAGGAAAAAATATTCCTTTGCTAAAAAAAAAAAGCAGAAAAGAGAATCTTTGTTACAATATGCCACATTCTAGATTTTTGTATCTCTTGATCTCCACACCACATTCTGGCATCCTTCAACTTCTTTTCTGCACTCTCCCAGCCCCATACCAGATGTGCCTTCGGCTCTTGGGTGCTGAGAGGGACTCGCAGATTTTAATGACTCAAACCTCTTTTCTACTGCATTTTGTTAACAAGTCCCTTTTAAAAATTCTCCTATCTGAACAGCAAACAAATCATGGCAGAAAATCCAGAAATTAGTGAGCGAAACAATTTCCTGACTGGCAGGCCTTTTGTTTATGTACTGTAGAGAATCACAACTGCTGTTATCTACTGGAAATGATTCCACAACAACATTTTTGGAGTGTTGTATTACAGTCTGCTTTGGGCATGGCTATACTTAACAGCACAAGTGTTCTTTAACTCAGTTATGCTGAGACGAACCAATACAGTAGGACCCCAGTATCCGCTGGGGATTGGTTCCAGGCCTTCCTGTGGATAATGAAAACCATGGATAAGAGAGAATGCCTGCCCACCCACCCCGAGCTGCTGTTTCCTGACAGTACCCTGCTTTATGGCTGCTGTTTGTGACAGTAGCTTGCTTTACAGATGCTATTTGTGACAACAGCTTGCTTTACAGCTTGCTTTGTGGCTGCTGAATTAATTATTTCCTCTGCCAACCATGGATAACTGAATAAGTGGATACAGGGTTCCTACTGTATTCTTTGTCAACTACCAGACCTGCCAGATAGCTCAGAGGTTCAGGCATGTGGCTGTGGAACGAGAGGTTGGGAGTTCGATTCTCCACTGGATCTGCACGGTCCCTTCCAGATCTGCAATTCTGAGATAATTTATTATATATATAATATATACACAGTGGTACCTTGTATAAAGGAATTAATTTGTTCCAAATGAAATTATGTTAAGCAAATTTTCCTTTATACAAATTCCCATAGGAATGCATTGAAAATGGAGTAATCCTAGCTCAGGACCAGAATCAGCAGTGTACCTTCATTGGAAGGACAAAGGGCACTCATTCAAAGATGAAAATGTACACATATTAGACAGAGAAGATAGGTGGTTTGAGACAGGGGTCAGGGAAGCCATTCATGTATGTATTGAAAACCCCTCTCTCAACAGAGGCATGGAGGGCTCTATCTGCCACTTATCAGACAGTGATTTCAACAATACCCAGACAAATCAAAAATACTTCACACCTCCACCACCAAGGCCATAGCTAACAACCCACACTTTATGGGTTTCAGCACCTTAAGCCATTGTTCATCTAAAGGTCTGTTAAGACGATTGTCTATCTAATGAGCCTATTCAGGCCATTGTTCATCTTAGGAGCCTATTTTAGACCAGGGTGACATGAGGTCAAAGTGAACTGTAAAATGGAGAACTCACAACTAGTTTTCCTCAGACTGATGAAGCTTTTTGGATGAGCAGTGAAACATTTCAGTCTCTCAAGAAAATAAGTCTAGTTGCCCTGGCTTAACTTCCAGATAAACTCACCTGGATGACTGAGAATCTTCACAGACATAATTATGGCATATAAAAAGGTATACAAAATGAATAAGATTAAAACAAACCCTAGATGACATTCACCCAATACTGGGCCACCTCAAAAGTATTCCCTCTTGCCAACATAAGATCTCCCTTTGTGCATTCTGAAGGGTGTTGTATGTATTGTAACATGTGCAAGATGCTCTGTTCTTCGCCACATTCGCACAAGTTGGCTTCTATAGGGAAAGCCCCATTTTTCTCAGGTTATCCTTTGATCTTCCAACCCTGGTTTGCAGTCTGTTTAATGCCTTCCATATGGCCAGGGTTTTTCTTGGCCAGGCAGCAGAGAGTCATGCAGTTCTGCCCAGTCATCCAGTAGCCCTTTGCTCACCTTACATAGTTCTAGGATGGTCTGTGTGGGCTGATGGTTGGGAGGGTTTTGAGGAAACTAGAACTTGATTTCAGTCTCGGCTTTGGTGGAACAAGTGTGTTTCTGAAGACACCACTTTGACCCACTCTTTCCACACAGCACTTTCCCCGGCATAATTTTGTACTGAGGCTGCCTTTAAAAACCCCATGACCAATTGTGCTGCTTCATTTAAGCCACATCCAACTGGTTTGCATGTTTTGATCTATACCAAACAAGGAAACATATTCTCCTTCAAAGTAACAAGAGAGCTAGTAACATAGGGGGGCATGGAAGGAGCCTCCCCAAAGAATGTCTTCTTTTTAGCCATCGGGCATTATCTGGGCAACCCGCTCATCCTTTCAATCCTGAAGGACCTTTTGAGTCAGAAATGACAGTGACTACTATTCTTGTAAGGTAGTCCAGTGCTATACAGACAGGTGAAATAAAAGATAAGATTTGATAAAATACAGGACAAGCAACTGAACTAACAATTTCCAGTTCATTGCCCGTACGATGAAATAACACATTTAGATCCACAAGGAGCACAATAGCCAATTGTGGAGTTTTCTCTCCAACCCTGAGGGCTAGAAACTTTAAAAAAAAAAAACAATCCTCAAAACACATAAGCTGGGAATCTGCATTCTCCTATGCCTGCTGCACGGCTAATCACTCATCTTGCTGTCTTGACAGTGTGTAAGTTGTGCAGTCACAGTGACAAGGTAAGTGGCTAGCCCTGTAGGGGATCCCCCACTGAATGACTCATGCCTGCACATAAGCATTTGGCCTTTTGGCAAGTTATCTTGTCTTTCTCTCCCCCCCCCCCTTTCAGAAAGCCATTGTGCTTACTTGTTGTTTCCTTCGGTATTTATGAGACTATTTATCTGATTTCAAAGGAGCCAAGTCTTATCTCCCAAGCAGCAAGGGAAGGGTTAAACAAGACAGCCTTGTAGACAGCACGGAGCCAAATAAAATACCAATCTGACAAAGGGGGCTGGGGGGGGGGATAGGGAAAGAAAAAAAAAACCAAAAGAAAAACAAGAGTGGAAAAGGTACATGGAAGCAAAATTGAAATTACAAGGGTGGGTGGCGGGGTGGTGGAGATGTCTTGGGCCTTTGAGAAAACAGAGGTTCCTGGGCTAATCTCCCAAGATGACTCTAGGAAGCTTGCGTCCCTCATTATTTTTTCCTCTGGTCTCAAATGAGTTGTCATTGCCTCGCCCAAAGAGGGAGGGAATGGAAGCAGCTGCTGGGAAGTGGGGGTACAGCAGCTGCAGGCCTACACCACGAGCACCGGAGCGCTGTGCAGATAGAGGGAGCAAACACAACTGTTCACAAGACGTGCAAGGGAGCCATCAAATGGTCGTTGGAACCGCTTGCATCTCTGTAGGATGATCGCACCCACCCACCGACCCACTGGCCCAGAAATTGATGAGAGGTGTCCTGCAAATGCCAAGAGGAGGGATGGCTTGAGGAGAGCCCATGTTGGTTTTCCCAAGCAGGAGTGGGCACACAAACGTCAGGCAGATTCACTAACCAGAATCTAGTGCCAAATACACGCACTTGGGATTCATGGATTCAAAGTCTTGGAATTTGTTTTAGTAACAGAACTTACAGGGAAACACTTTCCTTCCACACAAAATTCCCTTCTGGGTTCGCCTCCCCCATTCCCACTTTCTGCATTTCACTTGTGTAATTTACTGTGGTGCTGTTGCAATGTATTGTATTGTGAAAAAAAGTCAGAATGAGGTACTTTTTGGCTTGTGAAATTAAAATTAGGAAAGGCTTGAGTAAGTCTAATGACTTTAACGGAATATGGGACAAACTGTTGGTATATATATTTCAGAAAGGTAAAGGGTATACACCTGGGGAAGACTCAGTGTATTTCTGGAGGGAAATGGGCTGGTCAATACAGTACCATCAGAGCTGTAATTTTGCTAAAGTCCCAAGGGGAACTAACCCTAACTCTTTATAGTATTTTATTGTTTTATGTTTTTTTTAATTGCCGTTTTATAATTCTTAATAAATAAATAGATAAGAGAATGAGGTACCTTTTCCAATCTATTTCATGTCAGCCAGAAGCCTCCCTTCTGTCCAGCCCTGTCTTAGAGCACGTGAAGGATTATGATCTGATGTCTTCATTTTAAATTGCAATATCTTGATGGACATGGCCAATCTCTCAGCCAGTAGGGTCACACTCCTGTTCAAGAAGGCATACAAGGGGTAATAGGTTTGTGGGAGGTTGGTGGGCATCGGTTTAAGAATCACCCTCACCTGACTCCAGGAGTTGAGTCATGGCTACTGGACTTCTTTTTTGACCCGACGGAAGAACCTGGTCATTCCCTACATGGCGGGAGTGTCGGAGAAGCTTAAAAGGATTTTTGGCAAACACCACATCCCTGTTTATTTCAAACCCATGAACACACTAAGGCAGAGACTTGTCCACCCAAAGGATACGATACCAAACCATAAAAGGAGCAATATAGTATATGCAGTCCAATGCAGTGAAGAGTGTTCAGACCTCTACATTGGAGAAACTAAACAGCCATTAAGCAGAAGAATGGCCCAACATAGGAGAGGTAACAGCTCAGGACCAGAATCAGCAGTACACCTCCATTTGAAGGGAAAAGGCCACTCTTTCAAAGATGAGGATGTACACATATTAGACAAAGAAGAGAGGTGGTTTGAGAGAGGAGTAAGGGAAGCCATCCATGTTAGCATTGAAAATCCCTCCCTCAACAGAGGTGGGGGCCTCCGGCATAGTCTATCTGCTACTTATCAGGCTGTACTTTCCGCAGTACCCAGGCAAATCAAGGAGCCTTCACCATCAAGGTCACAGCTAACGACCCATTCTTGATGGGTTTCAGCACCTTAGGCCATTGTTTACCTTAAGGCCATGGACACTAATGTCTCCCTAACGAGCCTATTCAGGCTTTGTTCATCTTATGAGCCAATCAGACCAGGGGACAAGAGGTCAAGCGGACTATAAGAAGGTCTCTTGCACTAGCTGTATTCAGACCGATGAAGCTGTTTGGATGAACAGCGAAACGTTTCTATCTCTCAAAAAAGAAGTCCAGTAGCCATGACTCAACTTCCAGATAAACGCACCTGGATGACTGAGAATCTTCACAGACCCTCACCTGACCCTTGGGAATCTCCCTGTGTTGCAGACCACAGCTGGAGGCTGCCAGAGAGGCCTCCGCTCACACCTTGGAAACTCATAATATGCAAGATAAAAAGCCTGCATATGGACTAGTAGATTCCTTTTAAAAAATGAAGCTTCTGGCAGACACAGTGGGATTGGAACCCCTGGCCTGTGGCTTCAGAGCCAAGTTCTCCAACCTGCTCAGCTTCAGCAGCTCTACAACATCATGCAAATGTATTAAGCAAATGATGGTAAAATTAATTAATGCTGTGGGCTACAACCACTCAATGGAGGTTCTAAAATATTAGCCACTAAACTGGCATGGATAGCACAGTCTTGCAAATGCTGCCCTGCAATGCCCAGGAGGAGACACCCAGAACCATGGAATGTGGTGGCTTGGGCTCAATGCCTGTAGCAGGATTCACAGGCAGAGAACATCTTGGGAGTAAAACAAAGCAGAAATGAACCCTGTGAGCTACTAGAAACCATGGGATGTCGGAGAGCATAAAAGTAAGAACACATTTCTTCTTCTTTGTCGTCTTCTTCTGGAAAGTGGGCCTCATCGTGGTCATTCTGACTGTGTGTGGATCATAGAATCATAGAATAGCCAAGCTGGGAGGAGCCTACAAGGCCATCACGTCCAACCACCTGCTCCATGCAGGACTACAAATGGTAGTGTCCCAGGGCATTTCTCTGCCAGAGACACTGTATTGATCCATAGAGAATACAGAGTTAGACTGTCAAATACTCTCCCTTCTGTATCTAGCAGCTTCCTTGGTTCTCCACATTTGTGCAAGAAAGTGATGGCTGGTGCTTGTTGTGATTGTTGTCCTGAGGGCAGGCAATGGCGGGTAGGGGCTGCAGGGGGCTGTGGGGGTGACGGCAGCGGGGGGTGGTTGTGGCAGGGATGGCAGCTATGGTAGGGTGGGGGCGGCAGTAGCAATGGGGAATGGGGTCATGGCGGCGGCGGCTCCAGCAGCAGGCAGCGGCCATGGAGGTGGGCCCAGGTTGGGTTGCTGGGCCTGTTTGGTGTCTCTGACAAGCAGGCCCAGCAAGCCATCCTGGGCCCACCTCTGCAGCCACTGCACACACTTCTGGAAAACCCCAAAGGGCCCAGCAGGCCGGCCTGGGTCCGCCGTCGCCACTGCAGCCACTGCCGCTGCTGGACAGGGCAAGAGATGGGGGGAATCTCCCCCAACACAGGGACCTCACGGGCGATCCCTGAAGGCACTGTGGGTGACTGGTCGCCCGTGGCTGACGTCTTGGGCAGGCTTGTTCTAAGAGACAGATGCTCCTTCATATATTCAGATCCCAAGCCATGGAGGGGTTTATAAGTTAAAACCATCACCTTGAACCTGATCCGGGATGCAACAGGTAGCCAGTGCAGGTGAGCCAGTATGGGTATTTGCTTGCACCATCCACCAGCCTAGCTGCCACCGTCTATGGATCAGATTCAAGGGTAACTCCATGTAGAGTGCATTGCAGTAGTCAATCTGGGAAATCACCAATGTATGTACAGCTGCTCTTATATCAAAATTCATCTGGATATCAAGGTATAAAAGTCTTTTCATTGGTGCAGTGATTCCAGGCAACATCAGCTTGTACAGCTCTATGAGTTTTATTTATCTACCTTGCTTCGATGATCCACATGTATAAAAATACTTCAAATACTGAAAACATGCAAAAGTTTTACCCCTATAGAATACTGTAGGCACAAATGCTTAAAAATATATGAAAACTAAACTTAGGCACTCCTTGACAGAATTCAATCCAAAATAGAAGAAATATAATTTAAGATTAAAATTTGGAAAATTAAAATGTTACTGTATAAAAATGGAAGAGCTCACAGGCCAGAAGGGTACAATCAGAAATCAGAAAGAACATTTCTAAAATATATTAAGTTCTTAAAAGCAAGAATGTATGTTTTTTTAAAAAAATATTTTCTCAGCCTTTAAGCATACAATAAATGGTGACACACAAAGTACTCCAAGTGCCCACCCAGCCAAACCAGTTTGAATCTATCAAGAAAAAATCATCAGCAACAATTGTGGAGTTGCTGCTGCTGCTGCTGTTGGTATTCTGTATATATGGTATGTTTTAGTATCCTGTATGTATTGTTGTGCTGCATTGCTCTTTGCGATGTGTCTCCTCTTCCCCTGTATTTATATTTCTCTAAGATGTTTGCTTTCCCTTCAGACTGTAAAAATTCTCTATTGCAGGGCTTTCAAGTAATAGGGGTTTGATGTACCAGCATATTTTTTATAACAGGAATGTCCATGCTTTTACAATTCCTGTAAAATAAGACCCCCTGAAACGTAGAATCTGTTGCGATTCCACTACTGTGCAACAATAAGCCATTATTTTGTCTAACAGGGACAGAGTCCAGTGATTTGCACTGAGCATAACTGGGGTAGCAATTCAGAGAAGAAGCAAAGTACTGGGATTATTATATCAAGGTAAAACAAACCATTGGGTCTGCTAACACTATCTACTGGTCATGTTTACATTTTACATATCATAAAACAATTATTTAAACAGATTTTCAATCCTCTTCTTTGTCTATGGCTATTATTTATAAACACATTCAACAGTCATTTATTATAGATGACTTTGCTTTCGGACTCAGCTGGAAAACCTGTTTTGCAGTCACTTTTAGTAACCTACTACAGTGGAACCTTGACTTACGTCATTAATCCGTTCCAGTGGTCTAGACTTAAGTCAAACATGACTTAAGTCAAACGAACTTTTCCCATAGAAAGTAATGGGAAAGTGGATTAATCCGTTCCAGATGATGAAAAAGACCCTTGAAAACAGCAATTTAACACAAATTTGACTGGGACAGGAGATTCCTTCCGGGAATGTAAATGAAACGTTTCTTCAAAGAGAGGGGGAGGCAGTGGAATTATAGTCCACAAGTTATACACCTCCACTTTTTAATGTTCATAGCAACAATATCTAACATTTAAGTTTTACTGATTTTTAACCTGACGTTCCAAGTCCTGAACAACCCTATGCTTACCATTAGAGTCCCACAACTGTACAGCTCCCCAACTAAAATGCTTCCATTGTGGACCAGGCTTCTGCAGCCAGATTTTTTACAAGACTGAGCCGACTATCTAAGCAGCGAGGCCAGCCCCGAGCTCCCGGCCCTCCTTCTCCTCCGGCAGCAGCGGCGGATTCGGTGAGGCCGAGGACCAGCTCCGGAGGAGAGGAAGAAGGCAGGAGCAGTTTGGAGGCGGCAGCTGCGATCCTGGGTCGTGGATGGTGCCCGATTCCGGTGCCTTGCGCCGGGGCTCCGAGATGTAAGTCAAAGCCTGCGACTCAAGTCAAACAGGCCCCTTCTTGCTGCAAGTCAAATATGCTGTAAGTCAAGCAGTATGTAAGTCAAGGTTCCACTGTACTCTATATGCTTTCAGAACTGCTTCTTCTATACCCTCCTTAATTATTTTAGCATACTCTCTATATTGATAATTTCATATCTTGAAAGCAGTTATTTTCTTAAACAGATCTTCATAACCAGCCAGCCTCTCCATTCTCTATTTCTCTTTCTAAGCCTCCTTAACATGGATCTGAAAAACATTTTTAACGTAACAGGACCAATAACCATTTGAGTCTGTTCTTTATGCACAGGTTCATTATTGTTTGATAAGTAGTCTTTGGAGATTAAGCATAAATTACACACTTGAACTGCATATGACTGGCATATCGAGTGTGAAACAAGAAGACAGAACTCAGCTGTCCTCTCAGACATGAAGCTTGCTTAGCCTAGTCACTCTTATCTTCATCTACATCACAAGCTTGATGTGAAGGTAACCCTGTACAAGTTTTTTAAAATAAAATATGTTGCATAAAAAGTTGATTTACATTAATTGCTATATCGGGATTATTTCGAGACCACAGTACAAGGATGTGCACAAACCTCAGGCTAGCAGATTCCCTAAAGCTCAGAACTCACAACTTCATTCTACAGTTTGGGTTTTAAAAAGGATCTGGTAAATATTATCATTCCTTAAATCTCTCTCTTATTTTGAAAGCCCTACTAGGGTCTCTCTAAGCCAGCTTCGACTAGGTGGCGCATAACACAACCTATATGTAGAAAGGCATCTAATTTCTATTCCATCATCCATCCAGAAATTAAATATGATTAAAATTTCAAGTTGTATTCCATCTTTTGGTTTTACTCAGATCTTGTATAAAGTGTTTGAAATTCTGCATTTTTAAAGCAGAAGCCTTGTTTTATTATGTAAGCATCTTACATTTTTACTTTGCTGTATACTTTATGATCCTAGTGTTATTGCATGTGCAATAGTACCTTGGTTTACAAGCATAATCCATTCTGGAAGCATGCTTGTAAACCAAAACACTCTTATATCCAAGCAATTTTTTCCATAATAATAGAAACTCAGATGATTTGTACTGGGGTCCCAAAGACCACATACTATACACACAAAATGCCAAAACTCACAAAAGAAGTTGGCTAGAAGTCCACGTCCACACCACGGTTTAGGTACCCGGCTGAGGAATCTGCTTTGCTTAGGACTAACTGGATTTTATTCTGTGTTTTTAATGTGCCAATAATAAAGTGCAATTTGTAGCCCTATACACACTTGGTCAGTTGCCCCATGACCAGAAATGGTTTGAAAAAATATGAAATAATGTTGAAAACAAATTTTATATATAAAGCCTTTCAAAAGGCTGAATACCAAACAGGAGTCTTAAATCATTACTAGGTGTGAAATGCAATCTAACACGATATCTTAATCTTAGAGCCTTGCATGCCTGTTTTATCATGCAATCTCTATACAGTTGGACCCCCGTATCTGCTGGGGATTGGTTCCAAGCCTCCCCGTGGATAATGAAAACTGTGGATAAGAGAGAACGGCAAAATGTTCCCCAAAACTGCTGTTTTGTGGTAGTAACTTGCTTTAAAGCGGCTGTTTTGCAACAGTAGCTTGCTTTACAGCTGCTGTTTTATGACAGTAGCTTGCTTTGTGGATGCTGAATTATTTATTTTTCCTCTGCCAACCATGGATAACTGAATCAGTGGATAATGACTCAGTGGATACGGGGGTCCTACTGTATATTAACTCTTACATTTAACAAAACAGACATGTTCCCCAAAAGCCTACATCAAAATACCATATACCAGTTAGTCTTGAAGGTGCTACAATGTCCTTTTTGCTTTTCTGATTGAAATGCATATTATTTTAGTTAACTATTTCCCTGATTACCCTTTTTATCTGTGATGTTATTTTTTTCAGATTAAATCCTGTGTGTGTGTGTGTGTGTGTGTATGTGTGTGTATATGCTGTCAAGTTTGTCTGTGAAGATTCTCAGTCATCCAGGTGAGTTTATCTGGAAGTTGAGTCATGGCTACTGGACTTCTTTTTTGAGAGATAGAAATGTTTCGCGGTTCATCTAAACAGCTTCATTGGTCTTCATCAGACCAATGAAGCTGTTTGGATGAACAGCGAAACATTATGCTGTCGAGTTGATTCTCACCTAAGAAAAACCTTTCTAGTATTTTCTTGTTATAGGATACACATGAGTGTCCATTGGGGTGTCCTGGGATTGTGCAGCTTGCCCAATGCCACACAGGCGATCTCTATTTGAAGGGGGCACAGTGGAGAATTGAGCTCCCAACCTCTGGCTCTGTAGTCAGATACCTAAACCACTGAGCTATCCAGCCAACATATTATCTAAAGAAGAGGGCATGATTGTTCTTTTAAAAACCATCTCTCTAGCCCTCTTATAGATGCCTGCAATAGGAGACCACCTTATGTATGTAAATATGTGAGAGCCATACCAGCCGTATTCCTCACCTCCCCCTTCCATCCATGTTCCCGTAGACATCACAGCAAAGGGTTCTGCGTTTACTATATTATTAACCTCTTCAAACTATGGACTTCGTTATTCTTTCCATCAGATACTTCAGCTAGAGATTTAGACTCATTCCAAATGTCCTTAACAGTCCCAAAGGATTGATTGGGTTCTTCTAACAAGTGTGGAAGAGGCACTAAACATTCAGGCCCATATCCTGGGCTTTCTTCAACGGTGTTACAGGTCCTTGTGGAACACCCGACCAATGTCCTGTTCCCTCACTCTCCTGGCTGGGTCTCAGAGTGTAGATGGGGGAAAAGGTCTCCTCTCACGGCTGGTCCCAAGGGAACTGCAACATCTCTGATTCTCTTGCTCTTGTTTCTCACTCAAAAAAGGTATGCTCCTTCCTTTGACGTTCTCGCTCTACCATCTCCCCCCAAAATGGAGGTTTCCATGCCTTTTTACTTCTCCATTCCTGTTTGGTTGCCTCTTGCGTGAACCCTCTCTCCTGTCTACAGATCTTCCTTTTCCACCTCAAAACAATTCTTCCTCCTTCATCTCCTTTTCCTCCTCTACCCAACACACCATCTCTGAGTTCTACCCCACCTCTTTCCCCACCTCCTTCCTTATCTCCCCTATTCCTGCCAATTCTATATGTTGCCCCTTTTCCCTGCGCTTTTTTCCTCTTTTAAACTCAAACCAAACAGTCCCAACCTTGTGTCCAGAAGTGTGGAGTTTTTGCTTGGTGACCTTTCCAGAGACAGTGTCCCACTATTCTTCCTCTCCTCTTTCTCATAAAACACCACTAACGATTTGAAAGTTGTCTTGTTTCACTCCAAAACTGGCAGTCAATTTGGGTGGCCGAGTAGCTGTTATTAAATAGTACTAGATAGTACACAGCAATACTGCAGTGCATCTGGACTGTCTAGCAGAAATGTTGACTGCATTATTGCCACCTAGAGGGAGCACTCTAGTGCAACTTGGAGCTTCAAGTGGACAATGAGGTGCCTTCTTTATCCCTTTGAAACCTTCCTCTGCATTGTTGTATGATAACAAGGACTCAGGCACCAGTGATGGATAAGACTCTGACTTGAATATTGGGTTGCAGTATAACTGAATGGAGGATGCAGTGCGGAGAGTGCGCGGAGAGTAGCTTTTAATCTCATTGATACATTCCCTGGATTTTTTCATTCTCTTTTATTACAGCATAAATTATTGCATCTCTATTGTATGTTTATAGCATGTGCACTGGCTCACGCTGTCCCTTTACCAACTTTCTCCTCTCCCTTTCACCATAGGCATCTTTCGACCAGCTCCATATACTGTAAATCAGTGGTTCTCAACCTGTGGACCCCAGGTGTTCCTGGACTGCAACTCCCAGAAGCCTCCACCACTCACTGTGCTGGAAGGGATTTCTGGGAGTTGCAGTTCAGAAACATCTGGGGACCCATAGGTTGAGAACCACTGCTGTAGGTCATTGGTTCCCTATCTTGGGCTTCCAGATATTCTTGACTGCAACTCTCAAAAATCCTGGCCAGCACAGTTAGTGGTGAAGTCTTCTGGGAGTTTTAATCCATGAACATTTGACAGTGTAACTGTTGACTGGATAGCAGCATGTTCCAATTGACCATCCCACACAGGCATATTAGCAAGGACAGGTTTTGTTCTGTTCTGTTTTGTTGATTTTGCATGTGAACTTGGAAGGTTTCTCCATTATGTCTCAACAGGGTGCTTAGTAAAGAAGTACAGTACTAAGAAAAAAATTAGAATGATGAAAAAATTGTGGGATGAGTAGAGGGGTAAGCACTTGTGAGTGTGGATAAGAAGCTGTTTTTGAGGTGCTAGAGAGAAAAATCCCTTTGCCTGCTTACTAACAGTAACTGAGTGGAACAGAGGGAGTGCAGTGGTTGACTCTCTCTCTCTCTCTCTCTCTCTCTCTCTTTTGCAAAATGCAATAAATAAATAAATAAAACTTTAGCAAGGTAATAAGAAATTAAAAGTGCACATTGTAAAAGCTCACCATTTCAAATGAAATTAATGGGAAAAGACATGCAAGAAGGAGAACTTTGGCTGAAGAAAGCTCAGGGGTGACTTTTGATGTACAGTAATAGTACCCAATTGTTTCTCTCCTCAGGCACATTTTACTCCTTTTAACTGAAGGTGTTGTGGTTCCATTTCCATACTACGTGGGGAACATGTAGTTTTACAGCTCAGCTACCTTGCCTACTCAGTAAAATCAATTTAGCACAGACACAGGACAACAAATTTTAGATAGAACATTTTGGGAAGGCTATGGGGCTCATTCTCCTTGTTTTGTGATGGCACAGCCAAAATGCAATCTGCGGTTCTATGTCAAAAAGTAAAAAAAAATGTCTTCAGCAAATTAAAATTACTTTGTAATAATGGACTACTCTTAAAGCAATGAGGCAGTTGATTTACCAAAGGGAAATATGTGCACTGTGCATGCTTAGTACTTTATGCCAAAAACAGATTAGGTCCTGCCACTTTCCCCTTTTTCCTCTCCCTTCCTTTGCTTACACTTTCTTAAGGAAGCACCTGAAGGTTCTTATCATTTAAGGTGTTCCGCTCAGCCCTTTGGATGGCTCCTTAAGGGAGAATAATTGGGCCATAATTTGTTTTTTATGTCAAGATGGCGTCAAAGATAAGGAGGATGTTTCTGAATTTGAAGACTGAAAAGACAGGAGAAATCTTGACCTAAGCCCGACCTCAAAGTAATGGCCGCAAGTCCCACTAAGCAACAG
Source organism: Phrynocephalus versicolor (assembly GCA_023846285.1). Classification (NCBI taxonomy): domain Eukaryota; kingdom Metazoa; phylum Chordata; class Lepidosauria; order Squamata; family Agamidae; genus Phrynocephalus; species Phrynocephalus versicolor. The sequence continues at coordinate 65,930,515 of JAHTLZ010000010.1, read as the reverse complement.
TTGCAGGTGAAAGATTTACAGCCAGGAAGGTCTTTGATCCTATGGCTGCCTTCCAACCTCTTAGGTCCTTGACTGACTTTCAAATAAAATCATTGCAATGTGTTCCTGGCTTTGCCAGCTCCTTGCCTTTTCCAAGATGGGAAGCTTTATCCCGGACACCACAGTCAGACTAACATCTCCATGCTATGGAATTTCAGAACATCTCCTTCATCAACTGCCAACAGCTGTGAATTGATACACTGATGGGAGAACAGAACGCCAAACATTTTCATCCTACAAAAGATAGGTCATGAAGGCACCATTGAACCAAGCTCTGTTCTTCAGGATCAGTTAAACCATATAAAGCAACAGGGTTCACTGGATCATGCTGCTGGTGATAGACTGAATGGAGGAGGATTATTGTTAAAAAATATTGCTACCAGTACCATCACCCAACCCATACAAATTCATATAAACCAAATAGTCTTGACTGGTCCCACGTTCAACTGACCATGGAAACATTTTTAGCTTTGCTAGGTTATGTTGCTTGTTACTAACACAAATATCTATCGCAATAGAAGTAGATCTCCTGCACCCAGTTGTCATTTGCTTTCCAAAGTGAAGGGCTTTGGATTCGTGAATGCTGCCTAGTGGTCTAAAGTGCCTTCCTTGACTGTGAATCCTATTCGTTTTAGCAAATACTCATTTGTGCTGATATAACAACCATCACTAAAGAAACTAGAGAACAGCTTTTAAAACCAGGCTTAAAGAGTCCAAGCTTTCCCCAAGCATGTTTTTGCAATAGTCAAAGAACTTATTCTTTATCCAGATATAACAGAGATGTGAATTCAGCTTCACCTTTTGAAGTGAGGGGCTAAAAGTCTCATTAATCATTCCTTATTAAGTATACTGGATAAAAGTAATATGCAAGCCTCAGCCACTACAATAGATTCAAACCTATTTGCTAACAGGTTGCATATAAAACCAGCAATCATTAAATTCCCATTTATATTCTTCATTATCCTCCAATTTGTTTTTATAAGGATGCTGAAAAAAAATCAAAGCCTGTTTTTTATCAAACATTGTGGAAAAGTTGGAGAACAGACTTCTTCAGGGATTCAATCCACTGTAAATATTCTATTTCATTCTTAACCAAGGCATTAAACACAGCCAATCTTTTTAAAAATGACATCCACATCCTTTAATACTGCCTAATCCTACTTCCAATATCTGCCAAGTACAATTGGGGGGGGAAGCCTTGTTTGTGACAGGAAAATGGCCGTGGTCCCTTCTAACAGCTGTGCAAAATGTTCCTTGCTTAGTCAGGAAATCACAGAGCTGCAGATGAGGGGGTCGTTGGACAAGCACAAGTACAGCAACGTTAGATGACACTGCCCTCTTATGGTCAAAAAGAATACATCAAGGAGCTGCAGAAAGTGGTCACAGTTCAGGATTCCAACAACAGTGATTCCAAAGATTGTAGCTACAAGTGAGATGACAGCTGCCTGTGGTTAACCTGCATTAGGAAATCTTCTGAGTTATGGATTTTCAAAAGTGTAAGTTCTTTCATGTGGTTTTCAAGAAACGAGTCGCCGATTTACTGATACAGTGCTGGCAAAACATCAACAATCTTCACAGAAATGACAACTGAACAGGATTACAAGGGTTGTAATAGATTCATCAAGGAAGATAGTCCAGAAGTTACAGTGTACGTTTGTAAGTTTTCCCTTTTAAACAAAACAGGAGTCTTCTGCCTTGACTTGAATACTAGCACAAAAGCAGCACTCTTAAATATGTGAATAATTATTTATCTGGGAATAGACATTCCACACGAATCCCATACTATTCTATGGTTATATAGTATCTGTATGGATTAGGCGGTTTTCTGTGTTTCCTCTCCTAAGCTTTTTGTTCTAAGCTTTTGGCTTTGGGCACAAAATGGAAGACTTTAAGATGCCTTGAAGAATTTTTTTTTAAATTTGGGAGTAGAAGCACTGTAGCACATGAAGCAATTTTCTGAGTCATGAATGGAACTGAACTATGCTTGCTTCCTGCTTTTCCCCCAAGATGACAAGTGCCACAATCATGCTACTCACTTTACAAAAACAGCACAACTTAATGTGCATCTGGCTCTAGGTCTGGCTCTCCTGAATGGGATTTGAACCCAGGTTTCCCATTTTCCAGTTCCTGACAAGCACTCTTTCTAGTACAATATTCTGGTTCTCCTTTACATAAGGGTAGTTGATTATGGTGCTTCCATACCCTGAAAAACTGGAACATCCCCTGTTTGATGAAAAGCTATGCACAAAAGAAAAGAGTCTGTAAAGGCTAGTGAGCTGCTGCATGGCTGGAATCAAGGTTCACTTATTATTTAGCAGCAGCCAATGGGGTTAGGTCATCAGACAGTTCACTAGACTAAGATGCGATTACATAGTGAATTTTAAACTAAAAATACAGAGAAACAAAACTCACAACAGGTGCTAACAACAGACAGGACATATACATTCCACTGAGCTGCAATCCTCTTACTACAGGTGAAACTCAAAAAATTAGAATATCGTGCAAATGTTCATTTCTTTCAGTAAGTCAACTCAAAAGGTGAAACTAATATATGAGATATACTCATTACATCCTAAGCGAGATATGTGAAGCCTTACTTTGGTATAATTGTGATGATTATGGTGTACAGCTTATGAAAACCCCAAATTCACTATCTCAGAAAATTAGATTAGTGTGGAAAGGTTGACTATTCTAGGCTCAGAGTGTCCCACTCTAATCATCTAATGAATCCTTCCTGAGCCTTTATGTGGTCTTTTAGGATGGTTCAGTGGGAATCACAATCACGGGAAAGACTCCTGACATGACAGTTGTGCAGAAAACCATCATTGACACCTTCCATAAGGGAAAGCCCCACAAGGTACAGATTGCAAGAGAAGTTGGATGTTTCCAAATTGCTGTATCAAAGCACATCAATAGAAAGCTCTGTGTAAGGGGAAAGTGTGGCAGAAAAAGGTGCACAAGCAGTAGGGATGGCTGCAACCTGGAGAGGATTGTCAGGAAAAGGTCATTTAAAAGTGTTGGGCACTTTCACAAGGAGTGGACTGATTTAGTGCATCAAGAGCCACCATACACATACGGATCCTGGACATGGGCTTTTAATGGCGTATTTCTCTTGTCAAGCTGCTCCTGAACGCTGTTGCTCAGTGGTCCAAAGTTCTCTTTTCTGATGAGAAAAACTTTTGTATTTCATTTGGGAACCAAGGACCCAGAGTCTGGAGGAAGAATGGAGAGGCACACAATGCATGATGCTTCAAGTCCAGTGTGAAGTTTTCACAGTCTGGACTTCCAGTTCCAGCTACACCATGGCGACACAACTTGATAAGTGCTCCCACTTATCAAGTTGAATTCCTCCAGATAAAGGGGTCCCTAAGGGGAGGGAAACAAAGAAAAGGCAGTGCCTGCAGACATGAAGGGATTGGCAGTAAACTTCGGTAGAAGCAGGAAAATGACTTATTACCCACTGGGGGAAGACCAACAACATTCTGGCGAAGGCACAGCTGTCGGGGCTGGATGGTATAAATAAGCTGTACATATTGGCATGTTGTGAGTAGCAGATCTGCTCCAAGCCCCTCCTTGGATTTTGATAGCTTTCTTCAAATAAGTATCAAACCTCCTCCTCTTCTGGAAGCATTTCTTAGAGAAGAGGTGAATATTTTAAAAAGACAAGTACAGAAGAAGTGTATTTTTCACACTACATTATATCCTCTCTTCTTTATTGCTTTTATTTTGAGGAAATGAGTTTATGTTTTTCTGCTCTTTGGAATGTGATGACTCTAAGATGCAAACCTAAAGGAAATTATTTTATGCTTTTTGTACTTTCAGTATCTGCTGGACTTGATGATGCGGTTTTAAGAGCAGTACTGAAGAAGCTGTTTGTTAAAGAACTATTTTTCGACCTTGAGAAATCTCATGTTTTGAAAAGAAAGGCTGAAAGATAGCTATTCCTGGCCTCTTGGACTTGAATTCAGTAATCTCCTTCGACTTCAAGTTGTGTGGTTATTTGTTGGAAGATATATCAAATTTTGATCTCTCCTTCTATATCCCTCCCTTTTGGAATTTAAACGGCAGAAACTATAATTACAAGCAATTTTAACTTTTCGTTGTGATCCAACACCCCCCCCCCCCCACACACACACAATGGGAAACAAAATCGATTGGGAAAATATCTCAGAAGAAGAATTCACAAATATACTATTATCCGGATTACAAAGAATAATAGATATCTTGGACCCAACCTCTAAAGATACAAAGATTTCCAATCCTGATAAAGTAACATTAATAAAGCAGACACAGGACTCCAAGCTACAGATGAAAACAGCAGGAACTATGCAAGCTAGACCTCAATATGAACTCTTAGATAACATGAAATCCCTTGGAAAAACTGAAATTAGCTCGAATCAAGAGATGGTACCAGAACAGAGGGCAGATCTCAACATGAACACAAATATGACAAGAATGATGCAAGTTAAGCCCTTAGATGTGCTAAGTCCAGGGTATATGATAGGCACATCTGTTATGATAGACACATGTTTTACTTAATATGGGTTCCCAAAAGAGAAAAATTTGGGACTTTTTCAGTAGCAGAGCAGCCATCAAGATTAGTATCAAGATAATACAAGAACACACGAAGATAATGGATTTGACAAGGGAAAAACAAGTTGTAAAGATAAGGGGCTTGGCAGGAAAAAGGTAAATTGAAAAAAAGATTTTTTGGCTTAATGAATTTATTACATAAACATGTTTTCTGTATTCTGATTATCTAAGGCTACTAGATAATTGGTATGGTATGGGAAATGGAAAATGGAAATGTGAAGACAAACCTGATATATGAATAAATGTTAATCTGTTAGATTTTTAAAAGAATAGTGGCAGTTGGGCATAGACAAGAACTTCTATGCATAAAGTGAAACATATAGACCAGCAGGTAGCTCTTTTAAAATAGCCCATAAAGTATTAACTTAAATTAGAGATGACTAAAGATGATTGCTGAAATTAGGCACTCATTGGAAGAACAGGTAATTATATTGTGGATGATATATAGAAGATATATAGTTAGCCAAATATATCCTAAATTGCTTAGTATTGAAGAGCTAAACAGTGAGGTTGAATAGATTGTTGAGATTAGGCTATATTCTTTGTATTAAAAATAGATGCAAGTAAAGATAGAGTATGGATGAGATAGTAAGGAAACTAAGTATGAAAGTATGCTTATGCAAGCTGATAAAGGAGATATGAGTTATACCGAGCTCAAATGTTGGGAAAAACTGTGAAAGAACTGGTAACACAACAGGAGACAAACAATATATTTATGTAATTTAATGAAGAAAATAAATAAAATATGTATCATAAAAATTGTATAATGTTGGATTCTTCAGGGTTTGTTACATTTTTATCTGGGCCTGTTTATAAACTTACAACCTTCTCTTGCAAATTGTAAATAGTTATCTTATCATGTTCAAAATAAATTATTTCTTATAAATATAACATTTCAAACCTGTTAAAAATTTTTTCCACAGTCTGTGTTGATTTGGGGAGCCATGTCATCTGCTGGTGTTGGTCCACTGTGCTTCATTAAGTCCAGGGTAAACGCAGCCGCCTACCAGATTTTGGAGCACTTCATGCTTCCTTCCTCATATGAGCTTAATGGGGATGCTGACTTCATTTTCCAGCAGGCCTCGACACTTGCCCACACTTCCAAAAGTACCAAAACCTGGTTCAATGATCATGGGATTACTGTGCTTGATTGGCCAGCAAACTCGCCTGACCTGAACCCCATAGAGAAATCTATGGGGCATTGCCAAGAATAAGATGAGGGACATGAGATTGAACAATGCAGTGGAGCTGAAGGCCGCTATTGAAGTATCCTGGTCTACCATAACACCTCAGCAGTGCCACATGCTGCATTGAGGCAGTAATTGATGCAAAAGGGGCCCAAACCAAGTACTGTATTAAGTAATATGCAGGCTTATACTTTTCAGAGGTCCGATATTGTCCTATTTCCAATCCTTGTGTTACTGATGTCATGTAATATTCTAATTATCTGAATTAGTTTTCATAAACTGTACACCATAATCATCACAATTATACCAAAGTAAGGTTCACATATCTCGCTTTGCATGTAATGAGTCTATTTCATATATTAGTCCCACCTTTTGAGGTGAATGCACAATATTCTAGTTTTTTGAGTTTCACCTATACACTGTTCAAAGTAGTACAGCAGCCAATATGTGCCTTCTTTCACTCATGCACTTGGGTCATTATCAGAAGCTCTACAGCATGTTGCTGCCATCTTCAGGATTAAGAGGCAGGAGAAACAAAGCCTTGACAGTAAGGCTTCATTCATTAGTACAAAACATCTAATCCAGCAAAGAAATCTCACTGTTAGGATTCAGATGCATAAGCTTTGTGGATTCATTCTTCCCCTGCAGATGCTCTCTTTTCTGAAATTTGTTCCAGAACTTGTGTGTACTGAGAGGGGGAGTCTGACTGGAAATCCACAAAGTGAATGCTTGACCTCAGAAGAAAGGTTGGATCCAACCGAAGGTGCCATGGGACATTTTGAGCCAGATAGTAGTAATATGTTGGGTCAAAAAAAATACCCCTTTTTTAGACAATGGTGCAACAAATCAGATGCTATATGGGCTTACCTCAATTGAAAGTAGCACAAGTTTCTTGGGTGGGTACTGGAATTCATTGGACACAGGAAGCATCCCACAAACCAAGTACTGTATATTTTATTATTGTAATCTACGAATTATGACCACCAGCATGTTGTAACAGATAAAGTGTCAGATTAGGACTCAGGAGACCTGGGTTCAAATTCTAATTGGCTGCAGAAATACACTGGGAGGGGGAAAGAATAAATCACTCCCTGAACATATCACATACTTCAAAAAACAACAGTGGTACCTTGGTTTAAGTAATTAATTTATTCTCCGGGCCGTTTTTTATTGCGAACAATTCTTTAACCAAAATGCGGTTTCCCATAGGAATGCATTGAAAACCAATTAATCTGTTCCAGAGGTCAGAAAAAAGGCAAACTGGAACATTCCATTTAAAATTTTCTTCCACTGAGGCATCCCCATTCTGTCCATCATGCAAACATCACGCATCAACTTGTAATGCCTTACGGAAAAAACAAACTGGGGCATGAGGCATCCCCATTTCCAAAAATGCCTTTTTTTAAACTGAGATTTTCTTTAACCGAGGCATTCTTAAACCAAGGTACCACTGTATTAGGGTTGCCCCAAGTTGAAAGTGACTTCATGACATGCAACAAAATTTAAAAACTTTTCTGAAATATAAAAAAACTTGCACTGATTCTAGAAAATCTGAAACTGCTTAAAACAGAGATTAAGAATAGATTGCACATTCTGCAATGTTGGTGAAGAAGTTTTTTCCTCCTCAAGCATATGATATTCATATTACACATGCTGATAACAATTGTTTTTATTATGCTTATTGAATTTGGATTCCATGTACAAGACGTAAGAGAGAAAGAAACATGTACTTGCTCAATGGATCATTTATTAGAAATGAATCTGAGCTATTTATTATATCTTTATGCAACAATACAATTTTAAGTCTTAAGCACAGTGGAAGGGAGGATGCACTATACATCTCAAAGAAAAGAACTGCATGGTTCCACTATAAGTTAATAGACTGCTTTAAGAGTACACAATTATAATTCACAATTAAAAATACAAGTTTATCCAAAACATTTGGCATAAAGATCAGTACAAGACATAAAGACCCACCAGACTGAATGAAGGCAAAAGGAAGCTTTCTTCCAATAAACCTCTCAAAGGGGCATAAAAACACATTAGCCAGTACGTGTTTCTCTTTTTCTAGCGTGCAGCAGGACAAGACAGGAGGGATGAAGGCAACATAACAAAAATAAAAGGCAAGCTTTATAAGCCTATGGTTGAAATATGTAAAAATATAACTGCAGAAAACCTATTTCTAAAACATATGTAAGTCTTGTTTGATTGAAAATCTGAGTTTAAGGGATAAGCCCGTTTCCCTCCACAAACATTTATAATTTAACACCTAATTAAGGAATAGAAAATAATTGAGAATGGATAAATTCCACAGAAGAGCAAGAATTACCGTGTACCATTACTGATCACATGCTGAAAATCCACATGCACACGTAGAATCACAGCAGAGCATGTGGGGGGTATCTTAACTTGTTGAGCATTCTGCTTCATTGTACTAGGGCCATTAATCCCTTGGCATGAGATTCTTCTTTTCTGAAGATCTGCCAGTCTCTTGTCTCAATGTTTAGAGTGAATTGACATGGTTGCACTGAACATAAGCTTGCTTTCTAAGGCAAACGCTTTTACCAAGATGTTTTCTCCTCAATCACATCATCAAGAGTTTTCATTTAATTTACATTAAAATTTATCAACACAAGGTAAAGTGCAAGATTCCTGATTTCCCCTCATTCCTCCAGTATTTGCATTTGGCTAATGTATTCATTATGAATTTTAGAACACTGTTTCTTAAGTCTTATTTCACATAAGTCACCCCCAGCTATTTTTCTGGGTTATAGCTTGCTCATGGCTTCTTTTCTTTTAATTTCAAACTCTGAACCACTCTAAAGCACACGTAACTTTGGCTTTAAGGGGCTGCCCACAATATTTATTTATTGGATTATATACTGTCCATCTGACAACAAGGCCACTTTGGGTGGCTACTGCCATTTCCCCCCAGGTGACAGGAAACAAAGTGTTCGGATTAGCATTGCAACTCCAAGACTCAAGTGTTCTGCAAAACATCACAGTTGTCTCCTTTTGAGTCCTAATTGTTATAATCTTGTAAGACAAATTTTGAAATGTAATATGCACGTTTGATATGCAATATTTACATTCAGCCTGAAGCTGAATTGGGTGAAACCCCTCATATGGGTTTGACTGCTTTATATATTCATAGACATGCCATCCCATTCCTGTAATCTTCATTGCACATTCCCCTCTTCCCTTTGCTCTTTCCTTCATTCAATTCAAGGGATAAATGAAAATTAATGTGCTGGTACTACTACTACTACAACTAACACGCTGAGGACTACCACCATCTTTGATGAAGTTAACCTCATTATAGAAGATGTGCCACAGTAAGGTCTTCGGCTCTGATGCAAAGCCATTAAAACAATTATGGCCCTTCTTCTAGCATTAAAGTGGGTTCTTAAATGAGTTTAAAGGCCTCAAACAGATCTTTTGATTTAGAGAAAGTTCTGTTCAATATAAATATGATATAATCTTTCACTATTAAGCCCTATGTGTGGGAATATTCTCTCTGGCCTGAGGATCACTGTTGAATAGCTTAAACTCCACATACATCTGTCAACAATGATGATAAAATACAACCCACCAGTTCATATTCATGAACATGTCAATGTGACCATGTTCTTATTATTCTGTTAAATTTAGCCAATGCTTACGAATTTACACCATTTGAAGCTCAAAAATGCTGATGAAGGTTTTATTAAAACCACAAGGAACTGAAAAGTTTCCTAAAATGGCACACAGAAAAATTTGCCATTTCACTAAAGAATTGCAATATGGCATTTTTAGTGATTTGAAACAAGATGTTTGAGAACCACAGACTTCTCCCTGAATATAGATATTGCTGTTAACAGGATTTGTTTCTAGGACAGTAAGCCATAAGATAGGCTCATTCTGGCTGCTAAGCAGGGTGGATAAAAATCAATTACTTTTAAAAACAATCAAATTGATTAAACTCATGATTAAATCAAATCCACTCTGTTGTCAAGACATTAGTTCAACACTTGTTCTAGCTGGGAATAAGGCATGTACAGATGTGTATAGAAGGCAACAAGATTAAAGGATCAGAACATCTGCAGTTCCTCAGATTTTATGGTGAGATTTTCTTCATCGTGAAGATATTAATTTGATTATACTGTATAAGGTATATCAACTTTTTTTACCAATTAATTTGGGAAATTTCTTTAGTTGATCTTTAAAGCATTTCCTGTAGAAATAGCACCTGCTACTGCATTTTATTTTAAACTCTGCAGTTATTTGCTTTATAAAAATAAGCTCTAACTCTATAACACTACATGGTTTACATTTTTGGTTTAGAAGTGAGGCATATGGTGCTTGTCTTAAAAAGAATTTTGCCATGGCCACAAAGCTATATAACATGAATAAACTGAATCTACAAATACTATTTTATTAAGCCCTCAATTTTAATGGCAATTTAACTGATTTTATGGCTAGTTTAATTCATCAATTCAATGCACAGGGAAGTAGAACTCTGTGAAATTTAAAACGCAAAGTAGCAATCTGAGGTATTTCAGCACTGTTTCCACTTACATATCTATAAGTGTGCTGAAGTATGATGTACTATATCAAATTCACTTATCTCGTGATGAGTCTTCCTAAAAATGTCTGTCCTTAAAGTAACTTTCAATTAATTGGGATACTACTGGTAACACACATATGATGTTCCTTACACATCTGTTCCCAACATAAACAAATGTACAGTGTTGTATGTGAAGTCACACTCTTTGAAACAAAGTGCAGATTTTCACATACCTTGTCAGAATTAATATTTAAGAAATAAGCAGCTGCTTCCTTCTATCTTTGAACAACAAACAGATGTAATATTAAATTAGGCAGGTTCTTTCCCTTTGGTCACTGACCAAAGTATAATTTAATTGGGTAATATACTGTAATACCTTTGACACTTAAATGCTTTGTCATCTTCTTATTCAAGAAATCATCCCCAGAGCACACCCTTGGCATCTTACCTAAACCACCTCTTATCTATATGCAAAGTCAAGTGCTTAGGGCCACAATTTAAAAAAGCAACAAAGTTAACACCTGAGATTCTGTCTGTTGGATCAAGTCTTCTTTTGTGTCTTTCTTTGCAGAAAACAGCTCAAATGGCTTTCTCACAAATCTGCCTATGATATTTGCCTGGGAGTAACAAGACCTGGGGGTAGGGGCAAAGAGTAAGCACTTGACAGGTAACAAAGCTTGAGGCCATAAGTCAGAACCTATGTCAGATGGTAGTTCTAACACAGAACAATATGGGGAAGTTGTATGAATGTAGACTGTAGTGCACACTGAATTCTGAATTAGGATAGGGTGATCAGTTGAAAGAAATTTAGGCAACAGTAACTTTGTTTGTTAGACAATACTCATTTGGGTGCATTTAGAATGGACAAATAGGTTGGCACTAATTCTCACTGTTGAAATTAAATTCATAAAAATCATTGCTAAAACAACTTACATTTATGAATAATGTTATCCACTGCTATTCTATACAGCATGCACTCAAGTCTCAGAAGATCACATAGACCATTAAAGTGAAGGGCTATCTAGCCTTAATAAGATTGAGTTTATGAAGAAATGGCTTCCTAACAACATCCAGTTATAGATCTAATTTGGTAGTTTGCATAACTGTAATACTTAACAGTTTAACATTTTGTATTATGAGTGACACAAATGTTCTAACAGATTAGCAAATTCAGCATGGGTGGCTAATTTTAAAATCTGTTGCAAAATATTTGCCTTTTTTCAAATAGAACACACACACAAAGGGAAGATTTAGAAGTGTCTAACATGCATGAAAATGTGACAGAAGTAATCTCATGTGTTATCCAACTGATTTTATGATTTTTTGTTACCAAATTCCAAGGCTAAACCTGATCTGTAGCAACAAGTCTTTTCTGCACATAATACATGTATAACCCAATCAGGACAGCAAAACTCATGTATTGTTTATATAGCACAAAAATTAGTTTCATCTTCTGGGCAATCTCTGCTGTTGATAACTTGATTTTTCCTGGGATCTTTATTGGGCTTTGAAAATGCAGAAATTGCTCCATATGTTCTAGAATAATAAATTCAGGACCAACATTTTCTATATTATTTTCTACACTTTTAATTTACAAAAAAGTCTTTTAATATTTAGAAAAATACTTATAATGCACCTTTAATATCACACTTGCTTGTGTCCAAAGTCTGCTAAATCTTCATTCCAGTTTACTGCTTTCTGACTTATGATCTAGTCTACTCTTATTACTCTTTACCATATAGATGAAGTATGCAAGAGTCTCTTTCTCATTCACTGGGATATTCCTGAAGTGGCGGCTGACAGTCTGAAATGACAAAAGAAATCAGAGAACCTTGAAATATAGGGTTAACACATTATATACAGCCCTCTCATAGTTGACTCTGTTTTATTACATAATGAGTATGTGTGTAAATTTTTTTCATCTAAGGGTTTAACAGAACACTACAGGTCGCTAATATTTTTCAGAAGATTCTAAATGAAGATATTTGTTAAGCATTAAGTCAGTTATATTTTATCCATATGAGACAAAGATGGATAATTTCCAGAGGTCTAATGGCTATATACAAACGGAAAGTAAATCTAAACATATTATTCACCTATTGTTGTTAGCTTTAATAATGCCTTTTGAATTGATGTTAAGATGCCTCTTCAAATTCATTGTTCTTAACTGGAATATTGTTTTACATGTTCAAAGTTGTAAACTGTCCTTCAATACTGTAAACCATCTTGGGTCCTTTTCCAAGGAGAAAGGCGGGGCAAAATTATTCAAAACACACAAATGAATATATGCACACATGTACTTTGGAGGGATACACTTGCTCCCTACCTGCTCTCAAAATGGGTTTCTTTTAGAAATATTTTTTAATGAAAGAAGCCCCTTCACACCTTCTAGTAGCCACTTTTTAATTTTGCTTCTATGGCAAATGTGAGGGCTGATGACTCCTCCTAACACAACAAAACTGCCTTCCAATTTCTCTGGAGGGCACAAGGGTCTTTTCTGAGTATTCTTTTTTTAGGGTGGGGAGAAAATGTATTTGGGCCTTAGTGGAGATGCTACACTTTTCCAAAGTAATTTTACAGATTTCTCAGTGTGGTTATCAGCAACATCCTCTCTAATTTTCAATCCTGCTGTGCAGGGCTTTGTCCTGCATGTATGCACCTCCACCCTTACATGTACCTCCCTCCCCCTTGTGTAGGTTCCATTACACCTGGAACAAAAATAGTTGCAGCAGGTGCGCAGAGAAGGAGAAGACCTGTGTGGAGGAAAGCAGAGGCATGTGTGCACGTGTGCCTCACATACGTGCTTTGATCATCAGTAATTTTTTTTAAAAAACATCTATTGTTATACTATTTTAATCTGAATTTATGGCCACATAATAAAGAATGGACAGAGTAAAAAAAGAAAACAAGCTTATTCTCAAATCAAACTGCACAGGAAGGCATGCTTCTCTGCCTGCTTAAATAAGGCTAAGAGAGGTAATTTCTCTGAAAAATTCTTCCTACAAACTCTTCCAGATTGTGCATGCATTTACATATATATGCATATATATACATATATGTATATAATATATGAATAAGTTCCCCCCCCTCAAAAGAACTAGAGCTCCCCCTCCTCTAAGTTCTCTCAAGGATTCTAGAATGAATTTCAACGCTAGTCTTCGACACAGAGCAGCCGGGATACTGAGAGATATACTCTGTTGGCATTAACAGGGGCTTCCTCCCTGTGTCATTACCCAGTTTCATTCACAGAATTGCATAGGGGCCAAAATGACACCATCTTCCATTTGTAGCCCTGATGTGTTTGAATTCTGCATCTTCCACTCTTTTTCTCACTGTGCCGTTTACCCCTTGATGTTGAATAATTTATTAGATGTGTCTATATAGATTTGTGAACCAATGAGTTTGGGGGAGGAGGCTGATGGGATTTAAGGCCCAGCCTTAAATTAATCAGATAGGGACTGACATTGTCTGAAGAAGGTCAGATAGGGACCTACACGCACTAAGAAAGTGTTATGTAGTGAGATACAGAGAGCATTGGCGGGTAAGTGTGGGTTAATTGTTGGCGGACCAGCTGCAGATAATTGACCACTATCCTGGCAACTTTTGCTTTTGCTTTTTATCTGTTTGTCCTCGTCTTTGTGAAATAAAGCCACGCTGATGGATCTCCAGGTGTCGTGAACTCACTATTCAACAGAAAGGTAGATAAGGTCTGACTGAGAGACCTTTAAAGACTAGAGAGAGAGAGAGGAGATACGATTTTAGAACCCTGTGAAGAATGCCTATAAACTTAAGAACAGGGTATGCATGTTAACAACTTTCTCAGTAACCAAACTTTAGTGTAATTGAGGTATATTCTTCCTTTTGTTTGTACCTAAACATGTTGCCCTTGACGCTTTTAATTCTACCTTGTAATAAATAAACTTATTTTATCTTTATTCAATTTAAAACCAATCTGAACGCATTACTATATTAAAGAAACTAGTGGATGGCAGTGAAAGAGAAAAATTAGAAGTGGTGCTTGTCAATAGCTTGTGAAAGGGCCAGAGGCAAAGCACGGTAACACTATTCTTCTCAAAAGGTTATTTGAGGAAAAGCAAGAGTGGCCACACAAAGCATTTGCACAAGTAGCACCAGGAGCTGTCCCTTTGGAATTAACTATAAAATATGTGTACCACTTTCTTTCTATTAAACCATAGGTATTGTTTACTTTCCATTTAGATTCTGTCAGATATTAGTTAGTGAAATACATGTATTAGACAGGATGTTCTATACACATATGATATGTATTTAATTGATTTAAAGATGGAGTCTGTAAAAGTGCAAAGTCACAGTGACTCAATGTATAGTTTTTTTCTAATGGAGTGCAGATGTTAAGAATTAGCATAATGAATTTTGGCTGATGCAAGGGGTTGCAATAGCTATGAGGTAATGTCATTTATGATTGGACAGACATGTATAAAATGTTCTGTAAATCATTGTTCATTGGGCCTTCTGTGAGTAAGGCACCCACTTGGTTTCTCTGCCATATATTTTGTCAATATAATATATGCTGTTGAACTTTGTATAAGTTCTGTGATGCTGTGATATATTTTTGTACAGTTTGTAATATAGCTGTTTGGTTTTAAGAAAACTCTGTCTCTGGCTAACTATTTATTCAATAAGTATTGCTCTCGCTGGCTGATCAAATAGCACAAAACTCTGACAGATTCTGAACTGCCTTTTCATTTTTAGAAGGACTTCAATCCAACAGAGGCTTCCACTGGTAGAAAAGGGAAGATATTGTTGCCAATTTCAGTCTTATTCCTTCACATTGCAATGACGGTGTCATCTCTTATGATGCTCTGAAGAGCCCCTCTATTTTGCACAGCTGACTTTTGGATGATATGGAGGATAGCTCTTTACTGAAGGATGTGGTAATGGCATCCGGCCTACATGCCTTTAAAGGGGGATTGGACAGATTTCTGGAGGTTGCAAGTCATAAGGCGAATACATGTCAATCAATAATAGTGACATAACACAGTGACCTGCTACACGTTTTATGAAAATGGAATGAATATGAAGCACTTCAAATTCTACAAAGTGTCTTTCTTAACATTCTGTCTTGATCCCCAGACTTGGTTCTATTAATTTAAAAAATCCCCCAAAAGAAATATATGTGTTGTCATTGCATCAGGAGCTCTGCTGTATGACTATATGAGAAAGGTGCTGGGTGAAAGTTTGTGAAAGTTTGCAAGCTGAAAGATAAGGGATCTCTGACTGTTTATGGCTCCTCCTCATGCAGGCAGAATCTTTTGTGTTGTGCAAAATGAGATGTTAAGTGTTGTGGATAGGTTCTCATTTGGAGTCACATGAGGTGATAATGCAGGGAATGTTCAACCCTTACAAGACCTGTCAACTTTGACTACAGTTTTACTCCATGAAGCTCTGGGCATTTGAAGATAATTGCTCCCCCTCTCCCCAAAATTTCACATAGTTCTCAGAAGCCATTTTTTGTCATTTTTCCTTCCTGTGACTTAAATCAAATAATGAACTTCCCTAATAACTGTTCACTATGAACTTTGTAACATCTGCTTAGGGTTATTAGACTAGCAATAGTTGTTCCTTATTTGATTACTTCCTTTGTTTATTTAAAGATCTATTCAGTTTCACATTGCTTTCTGTTGGGATGTCTTTTTGTAAGAAGGAAAGTGGTGAAGGGAAACAAGGAGTGAACTACCCTGTTTCCCCGAAAATAAGACCTCCCCCAAAAATAAGCCCTAGCAGGATTTCTATGCATTTGTTAAATATATAGGGTACGGGACCCAAATGACAGGGTATTAGTTGCCTCCAAGCTGTATTGCATTTCAAACAGCCTAGCTAATCTTGATGTTAGGTCACCGGATGAAAATGTCACTGCGTAATGCTAAATTAAGTGAATCACAAAGCAAAACATTCAGGATTTGATCCTAGATGAGTGTACTGACCTGATCTGTACTGGCTGGATGAAGAAGGGGATGAAGATTGAGTGTACTGGCTAGATGAAGAAGGGGGTTGTAATCTCTGTTAGCTCTGACCGCCTGGCTTCTCTGAGGAACAGCAGGCAAGACCGGGGATGCTGGGAAACATAGTTAATGTGGTTTACAATGTTCCATTGCCTTTATCAGACAACATGTCCTGCAGGTTGTTGGATTTTTTGTGCACGTTTCTGAGGTGCTCACACAAACTAGAGATTTTGTTGGTATACCACTTGCTTGTTAAACAGCAGCCTCCCTTCTTGAACTAATCAAGCTGGATTCAAGGGTACCTCTGGAGTTCCCTCACCTTACTGTGCTGACCCATTTCTTTAATGCTGAAAAAGCCTTGTTAGGAATGGCTTGGGATTTCATATCCTCAGTGACAACCACGGGTGTTTCCCAGGTAGGATCTAGTCTTGTTTATGCTGAGTGACACAGTAGTTGAAACCCTACTCACATTAATTTATGTTGCGGAAGCTGGGTGACATCATATTTCAATGATAGAAATTTTAAATTTAATTACACTAAAAATTTACTTCATCATCTCCCTTTAGGGTCTGATGCTTCTTAAGGACTCCTTTCACCCTTAGGAAAACTTTGAGAACTTCTGAAGACTCTAATATCAGAAAATAGCCCCCATATAACAGCTAAGAACCCTGATGCACCAGTGGGATGGTCAGTGACAATCTCCCAAAGTTCCCAGAGGATTCCTAAGGGCAAAGGGCATTCTTAGGGAGCCTCAGAACCTGAAGAGGTGGAGGAGATTAGGAAAATGCTTATGTAATTAAGTTAAATATTTCCATGGCTGGATGATGACATGAACAGGGTTCCACGGCATAAATTTAAGCCAACTGTATCTCCTTTTTGTACTGGGCAAGGTGTTGGTGATCTGGGTACAAGAACTCTTTGCAGTTTATACTCTTTATATATTATACTTGATGAGGCATATTGAACTCAGAGCTTCTGGAGGGGTGTGGACCTCTTAAGAAGGTCCATGCAAGGAGGCTTATGGATGTATATCATTTTCTGATAGTTCTTGGGGAATCTTCTATGATTTCAGCAAGTGATCCTTTTGGAGCTCTGGAATGGAAAAGTCCAGAGCGGCAGACCCAGCTGTTACCAAATGTCCTCTGCCAAGGAGTTGAGCCAATCTTATATACTGATTTACTAGTGAACTGGCAATGATGAAACAAATGTAGACTAGAAAGATCATGTCAGAAAACCTTGAAAAGAGCTGATCAAAATCAGGTTCGATTCTGTTGGAATACCTACTCCATGGCACGGTTGGCAGCTAAGACATCCTCCTTTCCACCATGACTGCATCTGCACAAAGTTCTGTTCCAAGTGGTCAAGGGCTTGTTACATTCTGGTCCACAAGAAGAGAAGGTAGACCACTTGTCAGCTCACTGCAAAGAATCGGCTTGACACTCTGCAGATAGAATGATTTGCATTTGCTCTGACCCAGATGCTGTAGCTGCCATGAGTCCTGTGGGTGTTACTTTGGACACTACTTGTCTATTGCTAGTACATAAGTTCCAGTGGCCTCAGAGGCATGCCTCATGTGGAGACAAGAATAGGCTACTTCTAGGTTGTGGAAATCTCTCTTCCATGGAAGATCCCATCCCTGGCTATCTTTCCAACAGCAGGCAAATACCCTTCCTGTTAAGCAAGCTTTTAAATAACTGGTCAAGAAAGGAGTTTTTAAAATGTGCCTTTCATTTATTTAGTAGTTTTAAAATTTAATATTTAAAAATACAATTTATTGTATTTTTGACTATTTATTAGTTTCGTTAAATGTTTTGGAAGCTCTGAATTCCTTTGTTGGGAGAAAAGTGGGGCATAAAATAAATAAAAAGTGATTTGTAAGTGTGCAGAAATGTAATTGCTTATCTTCTTTTAGCTAAATGAATGGGCAATGAAAGTTTTTTTTTCCAATGGAAAAATAAGTAGAAGCAGTGATTACTTTCTGAAAACACGTAGCTTTTGTCTAAATGTTGGAAACACCTTCCTGTCAGTAAGGTCTATTGACAGTAGAGCAGACTCTCTTGGAAAGTAGCAGAGTTTCCTTTGTGGGATGTTTTAAAGCAATGGTTTGATGGCCATCTGTCACTGACACTTTAGCTGTGGATTTCATATACTGACAGGGATCTGGGTAGATTAATCTTGTAGTCCTTTCCAGTTCTACATTTCTAATGCTTCCTTAAGTGTCACTGAATAAAATTACTTAAGAATTACAAATAAACATAACAAGTAGACAAGTTTTCTAGAATGGATGGTACATTTTATATGACAAAAATATGATATTTATTAATTAACTCACTTCTGCCAGCTGAGCTTTATTGAGGCCAGGTCTGGTTTGCAATTTGTAATGCCTTTTGTAACGACGTAGCGTGTTTACCTGAAGTTGGAACAAGTCAACCTGTAAAAAGGATAGCAGAATTAACAAAAATAAGGGATAACGTAATTTTAAAAACATATCCTAAGAAGGAGCCTACAAAAAACATATCCAAATTTAAAAACAATTCTACCTCAGGAGCCTGGCTAAACTACTAACTAGCAAATAATGAGCAGGTTGGTGAGAAATTTTAAAAATTATCAAAAGAAATGTATCTCCTCAGCTTTATGTGGACATTTTGGATTGTAGCGAACATACAGGTGAACCAGATCACTTGTGTGTACTCTGTAAGAAATCTATATTCAGTAACATTCTTCTACAATGTTTTATGATGCTTAAAGTCCATTAAAAAGCCAAATTATTGACTAACAGAAGACACTGATGGGGGAGGGGTTGTACAAGATATGATACAGTTGTTAGCAGTGTATTTACTATGCTGCCCTTGGGTCTACAAACAAAGGTGATCAAGTAGAATAGAAATATAACCATGACTGAATAGCACCGCCATCCACCTCATAATTTAAAGTACCTCTGGGACATCTATATCATGCTCTGGAGAGTCTCCACCATCATCACTGGTCTTCCTTTTCCTTTTGTTCCGAACACTTTGAATAAAGTTTTTGTGGAAATCACATATATACAGGTGTCTTACCTACGAATTAAAAAGGCACAGAATTCACAACACAGCAGAGAAGGATACATAGAAAAATTAAAGAAGTGGACACTTGCAAAGTGTTATTAGTGCCTATGACATTTCTTTCCACAGAGAAGATATTCAGGTGTAAAGTTAAGGAATTCAATAAGCAGGAGTTGAGGGAGCTGAAACTGTGGCTTAGAATGTAACTGCTTGTGAAGTAACTGAAAGTATTCCTATCAAATGAAAGGAAACACTATCCCTTCTTTACTTACAGTGTGCCACTGTGGAACAATGGCAAAAGGTAATAGAGCCATTAGAAAAGCCAAAGGACTGAAACCGTTAACATTCAGTATTCCCTACTTCTATGCTGTTATTTTAAACTGATGTCACTGACACCACAGTGACCTAACAGAATACAGTAGGAATCCGGTATCCACTGGGGACTGGTTCCATTATCCCATGGATAATGAAAACTGTGGATAAGAGAGAATGCAAACTCCCCCCAAAACTAATGTTTTGTGACAGTAGCTTGCTTTGCAGCTGCTGAATTATGTATTTATTTTTTCCTCTGCCAACTGTGGATAACTGAATCAATAGATAATGACTCAGTGGATACGGGGTCCTACTGTATACATGTTTACGCATGTTTGTAGTAAGGATGAACAGGTGGCAAAATAGAGCACAATAAGGTACTGTAGTAACCATAATAATGCTACGAACATCTAAATAATTGAGCACTATTCCAAGAAAGCCTATGACACATTAAGTAGCACAGGACTCTTCTATTTATTTACTCCTCTGGTTATAATTTAAGGTTCCACATTCAATTTGCAGCTCCAGCTAGAGTTGACCTACTAAATTAGTTAGAACTATGAGCTGTTAGAGAGTTCAGTGGTTTACATATCCATCTGGCTATGGAGCCAGAGGTAGTTTGACAAGGGCTGGACTCAATGACAAGGTCCCTTCTAGCTCTGCAGTTCTATGATGCTGGTGATTTTTATTATATCAATATTTACATAGGTTCCACTTATTAAATGGATCTAACAAGTTATGTTATAAATTCGAAAGTGCCTGCTGAATTTATTTATTCTGTATAATGAACTTACATTCCATGTAATCAACTAATTTTTTATACATTCTGCTCACCACCAAGTTAAAGGAATAATAGTTCTGACTGAAACTAAGCTTACCATGAAGAACTATGTAGTTCAGAGTTGGAGATAGGAAATTCTAAATGAATCACTTCAATGTAATAGCCTGAACTCTGCTATATAGTCCTCATGCAGTTGCAAACATAAACAAATATATAAGCTCCTGCTTTTAATATTGGTGCACACACATCACTGGATGACCTTTGATTAGGGACTGGATGTTCTCTCTGTCCATAAAGCTGTGGGGGATTAACAGCTGTCCTCTAGCATACCTGTATTTTTATAGCTTTGTAGGCCTCTCCATCCCTACCTTCACAAGTTCTTACCTGGGTGCAGCTTCTCTTATTTTAAGAACGCAACCTAAATTATTCTCCTAATCTCCTACATAATATTCTCTAGATTTACTGCATATTATGTATGTTGTGAAACATTCTGTCATTCTGCCTAGCACTGTACTAAATGGCATATCTATTCTGAATTAAATAAAAATCTGTTATCTTTTCCCATCTATTGCCAGGCTTTATTTAGGAATAGCTTTATACAGAGTGAAAACACTGTATAAAGATCATGATACTGATCACCAACATTCTATGAAGACATGGCACTTGAAGAAGAGTGAAAATTGGTATTGGTATAGCTTTTATGTAAGAGTATACAGTGGGCCCTCATATAACAAGCAGTTTAACAGAAAATCTGCTTAAAGGGAAAATTTTCTGGAGATAGGGGGAAATCGCTCAACAGAGTTGCCTATGGGGCAAATCTGTACAGCAGAAAAAACAGTCGTGATTAGGGATTTAATTCATTTTCAGTGCATTCCTATGGGAAATTTGTACAAAGGTGGTTATTTCTGTCAATTATACTGACAATAATAGAGCACAGTAACTATTAAGCTATGCTCATCTCAGCTACAGCCCTGGTCTCTTGAAATGGCAACAAAAGCCTGCCCCCAAACTTGAGATTATGGAATTTACAAACCTCCAGCAAAAGGTTCAAGCGAGAGCCACCCCTATTTGAGGAAAAGGTGCACAGTGGCAGGCAGAGAGAGAGAGCGCAGTTTAGGGTCAGCAAGGAAAAGTACTCACACTTTTGTCAATATCCAGCTTCAGCTTTTTCTGAGAGATACTTTTCTGGATCCTCTTGCTGAAGGAGGCGTTGCCAGCCGGGCGGAGGCACCGGTCCCCGTCGTCGATGAGGCAGCAGCTCTGTCCGTAAAAAGGGGCGGAAGGGGCCCCATCCCGGCTGTCTTCCTCCGTGCTGAAACCATTCATCTCAGTCTCCCCCACCGGCCCCGGGGAGGCAGGAGGCAGGCGGCGGCGAAAGAGGCGGCAGCGGCAGCACCACCGCTACCGCCACCACCACCGCCGCCGCCCTCACCACAACTTGGCCGGGATCTCCCCCAATAAGCCCGATCAGGGCCTCTCTTCCTCCTCCTCCTCCTCCTCTCGCACAGCCCACCTGTCTTAGGAAAGGCGGCTCCGGCAGCCGCTCAAGCGGCCACTCTCCCGTGTCCCCCGACAGCCTTCCCGCTACCTCATGCCCTCCACCCTCGCCGCTGCATCATGGCCAGGCTCCCCTCTCCTGAACCCTCGCGCCGCCAGGTTGTGTGTGTGTTTGTGTGTGTGAGAGTGTAAGTGTGTGTGTGAGTGGGTCCGTCCCCCTCCCTCGCAGGCAATGTCACCCTCGCCTCAACTCCCCTTCCCTCCCTCTCTCTTTCCCTCTGCCCCTCCACTCTTCCCTCACACCACGAACCGTCGCCCGCCTCTCTCCCCCCCCCGACTTCAGCCCTGACACCCCCCACCCCCGACTCCGACCCAACTCCGTCCTTCTCTCCACCTCGGAGTCCGAGAAGCCGGCCTCTCCTCGCCCTTCCCGTCCAGCTCTCTCTCTCTCCTCCCAAATGCCCTCAACCGACAAGCCTCCCCCCCTCCCCACAGACACCCACCCGCGCGCCCACCCAACCGCTCGCCTCACGGCCTGCGGGCAGCTTCCCTCCGGCCAACGAGCTCCCGCGCGCGCGACGCGACCCCCCCCCTCACCCCCGGAGCCGGCAGCCCGGTACGCCGTGCCCGTGCCCGGCTGCCGGCCCCTTCCTCCCCGCTCGTCCCGAGGACGCCACCTGCCCCTACCTCTGCTGGACAAGAAGGGACACGCCAGGCCGGGGAGACGAAGCCCCCCCAACCCTTCCTCCCCTTCAACCCCCCCTTCCCTCCCTCCTGGGCAAAAGCGCTCCTCTGCCTGCCTGCCTGCCTGCCTGCCTCACTCCTTTCCTTCCTTCACTCACTCACTCACTCACTCACTCACACACACACACAAATCCCGCTCGCTCCGCCCCCTCCCTTTCCAAGCGGAAGTCCCGACTGCCAGCAGCCATTGGCTTCCGTAGGGCGGGAGGCGGGGATCACGGTGCCGGTCATACAATGGATTGGTCTCTGAAGCCGCCTGTCTGAGGCGATAGGCTACTTCCTGCCAAAAAAAGGGGGGAGGGAGGGGAGGAAGTTAGTGAGCGTTTGAAGTCTCAGCGGTGCGCCTCGTAGGCTTCTCGGGGCAGTTGGGTGGGTGACAGCGAGCGACCCTGATCGGAAGATGAGGAGGAGGAGGAGGAGGAAGGAAGGAAGGAAGGAAGGAAGGAAGGAAGGAAGGAAGGAAGGAAGGAAGGAAGGAAGGAAGGAGGAGTAATCTCATTCTAAGCGTTTAGCTTCCGAATAAAAGCGCATCGGATTGCTATGGAGTAGGAAGAGGGCTTGTATTTTGGCGGCGGTTTTTAACTCTGGTCAACTCTGGCCCCGTAAAGATCAAGTCGTCTTTAGAGGAAGAAAGCAGACTTCTGAAACTCCGCATCTTCTAAGCCAGATCGATCTGATTTCCCCCGAGCCATAAACACTGAACTGGGTGCTTTTGGGCTGTTCACGTGGGCTGCTCAGCCTCAGAACCATACCGCACAGGGTACTTTGTGGGTATGGGGACGACGACACCCGTGTACAGCGCATTGATCCCACTGAAGTAAAGGCAGGAGGATATAAGCATCACACCCCAAACTTTGTATGTGCACCTGAAACTCAGTAGTGGTTGTATTCCACGCCTTTGAAGTTCAAGTTCGTGGTGCAGCAAATCTCTTTAGTTTTCAAAGTGCTACATGTTGTATTGCCACAAATCTGTAGACCTTTCAGTTACCACTTGATTTCAACATACATTTCACTCCAGAGGACTTGGGACCACTTTGTTCACTGGAATCTGGGGAAGAACGACCAAATGAAAATATGAAAGAAGGATGAACGTGAAGTGGATGACTCCTAGAAAACCTGATTCAAAAACAAACTGCATGTGGTTAATGACAGAAGGCAATGCCATCTGCAGGGAATCATAAGCAAGCAGGTGAAGACATCTGCTTGGGAATACCTTAAAGCAAATGGTGAGCCACTGTGTGAGACAGAATGCTGGACTGGATGGGCTGTGGCCTGTTCCAGCAGTATACTTATGTGTGTTCTTGTGACAGATAAAAGAATCCGTGCCTTTTCAGGGATTATTTGGAGGAAGATATTGTTTTGATAGATTTTGTTCTTGATGATCCATTGGCCTGATGCTGCACAAAGAATCTTTTGTACTCATAAGAGGTGCAGTTTTTGTGAGAACTTGCTTACATTGTTTATTATTGAGACAGGTGCTGTGTAGACTGTGCAGCTACACCTCTGTGCTTTGCAAGGAAGATGCTTCAGGTGCTTTGCCTTAATTTCCCCTTGCACAACATGTTACTGTTTCCCTTCTATGGAATGGATAGCTGTTGTTACTAAAAAGTATGGCTGCAAAGGTGTTTGTTAGACTTCACACAGATGGAGCATCTATATCAGTGGTTCTCAACCTGTGGGTCCCCAGATGTTCCTGGATTGCAGCTCCCTGAAGCCTCCACCACTCGCTGTGCTGGAAGGGATTTCTGGGAGTTGCAGTTCAGGAACCACTGGGGAACCACAGGTTGAGAACCACTGATCTATATGAAGCCATGTCCACTTATGATGTTGGTATTTTTCCTCTTTCTGGATGAAACAAGAGTTAAATCAGTATTGAGGTCAAAGTTTGACATTTTGTATGAATAAAGTGATAAAATGGGCAAAAATGAGTTGTAATCCTGGAAATATGTGATGTGATCATAAAACAGGTTTGAACAGCACTGTACTGTATGCCTGTTAGAGGTCATTTGGGGCTAAACAGCTAATTTCATTTGGCTGACAAAAACAAAACAAAAAACTGGAAAAAGGCTTTTGGTTCCACAAAACCAACAAAGCACATTGTAATCCAACAAACTTTGCAGCTGTGATAGAAACCATTGAGAATAATGAAGCCCATAGAAGAATACTGCATTTCTATTTCCATGTTGTAAAAACTAGCTTTTGTGTTTTCAAAACAACCTTAGCAACATTCTCTGCACAGTAAAAGAGGTCTATTGGATTTTTCATTTCATCTCTGACTGTGACTGCCAGCTGAGTGTGTGGATATCTGCTTGTTTGCCTAGATGTATGTAAACAATGAGGAAAATACAGTATGTACAGTGTGATGCAGAAAGAAACTGGCACGAGGCAACAGAGCAAAAGCAGACTTCATTACTACAAGCCAGTAACATATAGTGGAGGAGATAATGGGTTTCTCTCCATAGATGCAAACTGGCAAATTGCAATGGCTTGGGTGAGGAAACCTAGTGTTTTTCCATGTGCACACACATTTTAAAAATGTAATTAAAACATTCTGTTTGCTCTCTGATCCGTCAAGTATATTACTAGTATGCTTTTATGCGCCTGCATTTTGGATCAAACCATTATTTAAGTTTTACTTGCAACTTACCGTATTTTTCACTCTATAAGATGCACTTTCCCACCCTCAAAAGTAAGGGGAAATGTATGTGCATCTTACAGAGCAAATACAGTAGTCCCCGCTACATAGCTATCACAGATTTTCATTTAGAGAGAAGTTACCTGCAAGGAGCCTCTCTTGTGCCCTGCTGCAGCCAGGATTCCACAGTTCCAATCATCTCGTTTGCAAAGAAATCTCCTCCATGGATCCTCTACCCTCCCCTGCTGCAGCCTGGATTCCCCAGTCCCAATCACTTCCTTTGCAAGGAGGTCTCCTCCAGGGAGCCTCTGCCTTCCTCTTTTGCAGCCAGGATTCTCCTGCCATGAAACCTTAGGCTAAACATTTTTCTTGTTTTCCTCCTCTAAAAACTAGATGCGTCTTTTAGTCAGGTCCATCTTATAGAGCGAAGACTAGGTAAGTTTTGCTTTTATATTTTTTGGAGTATTGCTTATACGTATGCAGCTTTTCACAATAGTAATTTATTTATTTATTAAGCCGTCCCACTATCAAGTGGTCTCTGGGTGGCATACAACAATACAGTGGACCCTTGTATAACAAACAGCTTGTATAACATAAAATCTGTACAACATAAAAAATTCCAGAGATAGGGGAAATTTGCTTAACATAATCGCCTATGGGGAAAATCCGTACAACATAAAAATGGCATTACTCCATTTTCAATGCATTCCTATGGGAATTTGTATAAAGGAAAATTTGCTTAACATAATTTTATTTGGAACGAATTAATTCCTTTATACAAGGTACCACTATATTAAAACTATAGGAAAACATGTTAAAACCCTTCAAAATCACAAGCAGTTTAAAACAGTCAATATACAAATACACTATTCTCCTGCTCTTTTGTGGTCCATATACTGTGGTCCCAGTATATCACGGGACTGCAGTATATGAAAGGCAAGGCTGCCTGGAGTAAGCAGGATGGGCCTGTTTCAGGCCTCCTGTACTTACCCCAGGCCTGGTGCTGCCACAAATGGGCCTCCGATGGCCTTCCTGGGCCTGTTGGAGGCCCCCAAAGTGCTTTTCAGCGAACTGGAAGTGACTTCCGGATAGAGATGGACACGAAATGCTAAAATAGTATTTTGTTTCATTTTTCATTTCATTCAGTTACCTTTCATTTTGTTTCATTTGAAACAATTTTTTTTAAAAATATATCATTTCCTTTTTTATTTTGTTTCATTTCGTTTTTAGCAGGGCTGTCTAATTTTGAACAGCCCGCAAGCTCCCACCCGCTTGATGCACGCCCCCGCGGAATCCCCACCAAGGGCGGGTGGGCACGCTCTACCCACTGCCGGCCCGCAACCCCACATTTGAATTTGGTACAGCACAAGCACCCTCGATTGAAAAAGGCGCCTCAGGGGGGTATATGACTGAGACGTACAAAATAAGGCAGGGCATGAGTAAAGTGGATAGAGGGAAGCTCTTTTCCCTCTCACAAAATACTAGAACTAGGGGACATCCACTCAAATTGAGGGTTGGGAGAGTGAGAGCAGACAAAAGAATTTTTTTTAACCCATTGTGCTGTTAGTCTGTGGAACTCCCTGGCACAGGATGTGGTGATGGCACCTGGCCTGGATGCCTTCAAAAGGGGATTGGACAGATTCCTGGAGGAAAAGTCCATCACAGGTTACAAACCTTGATGGAGATGTGTACTTCAAGGGACAGTTACAGTGGAGTAGTATCAGGAGACCGATAACTAGTCTTGTGCGCTCCCAGATGCATCTGGTGGGGCCAAAATTCAAACAGGTTGAGCCTTCCCCCTCCTCCCCTTCACCATGAATGGGAGGAGGGGGGAGGTTCAAAGAAGGAGATTTGAGCAGCACGGGAGGTTACCAAGGCAAGCAGTGGTGGCAGATCCAAACCGCCACCACTGCTTGCCTTGGTAAATTCCTGGGCTGTTTGAATCTCCTCTTCAAAAAAAGTGTGCTTTCACCCCCAACCCGACCAATTGGGGGAGAAGGTGCACCTTTTTAAAAAGGAGATTAGAGCCCACCCACCCACCAAGGTCCCCCACACTGGGCGTGTGCTCTTCCCACCACCACCCTGCCCCCCCCCCCGCAAAGGTCCATGGCACTGGCGGCAGCAGCGGAACCTTGACTACCTACCCACCCACCCACCCATCAAGGTCCCTGGTGCTGCATGCGTGAACACAGCTGCTCCATCCCCACCCACCAAGGTCCCCCACCCCTGGGGATGGAAGCAGTGGAGCCTTGGCCACCTGCCCACCCACCCTCTAAGTCCCCTGAACAAAATAAAATAAAATAAAATAAAATAAAATAAAATAAAATCCCCTCCCAAAATGGCAGAGGGTTCGGAGGCGGGCCGGGACCTGGAAGCAGATGTCGTTGCAATTCTGTATCTGTCAGCTCGGGTTTATTCCCCCGTCCCCTTTCAGAGATCTCACTTTTACTCGGATAACAAAAGCATGTACAGTATTTGCTATGTGAGAATGGACCTTTACCTTCCTGGAAGGTAAATTAAATGTAAAACTACACAAACCAATAAAATAATACAATCATTAGTGCCTCTAGGAAAATGTATTTGATGAAAACTGCAGTGTTATAGGTCCATGAGATTTGTAAAGCCAAGCCTAATTTGGATACCTGAGTTAAACTAATACTATAGTGTTAACTGGAATCAGAACAGTTGCTTCCATAATTACAGTTTCCTTTTCAAAAATCAAGGTTGCTCTGCTTCATGAAACATATATGTTATGAATTAATGATCTAATCTGATTATACAAAAGACAAGTTAGTCTTAAAGCTCAGTTTAGTCTGGTTTTCTTCAGAGGAAGGAAATGTAGACATTGAACACTTTGTACTTTTACAACTTGGTTTAAAATTTCCCCATGAAGGACAATCTATAAAATGAACAGCATTTTGTAGTATGTAGCAACAAAAAAACAGGCATAGACATAAATGTACCTACAGGAAAAAGGAATTTTACCTGATGTTGAAATGCATTGTACACTGATGAAAGATAGCATTGGCTGAGGAAGATGCACTTTGCTTTCAAGTTTATATTTCATGGTTTGGAAAGCTTGACAACCAGAAAGAAAACTCTCAGAACTGTCTCATCTAGAATAGCATGTTAGGAAATACATTACAGCACAAATTAAAAGGGCTATTGCATAACAATGAGGCCTGTAATAAGACTTCCTAGGGTAGGAACTGGCAAGCCACCCCAGTATCCGTGCCAAGAACATCCCTTGGACAGAAACAAAAGGCTAAAAGATATGATGCTGGAAGATGAGCCCCTCAGGTCGGAAGGCGTCCAACATACTACTGAGGAAGAGCGGAGGACAAGTACAAGTAGCTCCAGAGCTAATGAAGTGGCTGGGCCAAAGCCAAAAGGACGCTCAGCTGCAGACATGCCTGGAAGAGAAAGGAAAGTCCAATGTTGCAAAGAAATATACTGCATAGGAACCTAGAATGTGAGATCTATGAACCAGGATAAGCTGGATGTGGTCAAACGTGAGATGGAAAAAATAAACATTGACATCTTGGGCATCAGTGAACTTAAATGGACAGGAATGGGTGAATTCAGTTCAGATGACTATCACATCTACTACTGCGGGAAAGAATCCCATAGAAGAAATGGAGTAGCCCTCATAGTCAACAATAGAGTGAGAAAAGCAGTGCTGGGATACAACCTAAAAAAATGATAGAATGATTTCGGTATGATTCCAAGGCAGTCTTTTCAACATCACAGTAATCCAAGTTTATGCACCAACTACCGGTGCTGAAGAGTCTGAGATTGACCAATTTTATGAAGACTTACAAGAACTTCTAGAATTGACACCAAAGAAAGATGTTCTCATCATAGGGGATTGGAATGCTAAAGTAGGGAGTCAAGTGATAAAAGGAATAACTGGCAACTTTGGCCTTTGAGTTCCAAATGAAGCAGGGCAAAGGCTAATTGAGTTTTGTCAAGAGAACAAGCTGGTCATTGCAAATACTCTTTTCCAACAACACAAAAGGCGACTCTACACATGGACATCACCAGATGGACAATACCGGAATCAGATTGATTATGTTCTCTGCAGCCAAAGATGGAGGAGCTCTATACAGTCAGCAAAAACAAGACCTGGTGCTGACTGTGGCTCAGATCATCAGCTTCTTATTTCAAAATTCAAACTTAAATTGAAGAAAGTAGGGAAGACCACTGAGCCAGTCAGGTATAATCTAAGTCAAATCCCGTATGAATACACAGTACAAGTGAAGAATAGATTCAAGGAACTAGATTTGGTGGACAGATGGAGGCTTGTAACATTGTACAGGAGGCCACAATGAAAACTATTCCAAAGAAAAGAAAATGCAAGAAAGCAAAGTGGTTGTCCAACGAGGCCCTACAAATAGCGGAGGAGAGAAGGGATGCAAAATGCAAGGGAGAAAGGGAAAGATACAGAAAATTGAATGCAGACTTCCAAAGAATAGCAAGGAGAGACAGGGCGGCCTTCTTGAATGAACAGTGCAAAGAAATAGAGGGAAACAACAGAAAAGGAAAAACCAGAGATCTATTCAAGAAAATTGGAGACATTAATGGGGCATTTCGTGCAAAGATGGATATGATAAAGGACAAAAATGGTAGGGACCTAACTGAAGCACAAGAATCATAGAATCATAGAATCATAGAATTATCAAGAAGAGATGGCAAGAATATACAGAAGAATTATATCAGAAAGATCTGGATGTCCCTGATAACCAAGATAGCGTAGTTGCTGACCTGGAGCCAGACATCCTGGAAAGTGAAGTCAAGTGGGCCTTAGAAAGCATTGCAAACAACAAGGCCAGTGGAGGTGACGGCACTCCAATTGAACTCTTTAAAATCTTAAAAGAGGATGCTGTAAAGGTGCTGCATACGATCTGCCAGCAAATTTGGAAAACCCAGCAATGGCTAGAGGACTGGAAAAGATCGGTCTACATCCCAATCCCAAAGAAAGGAAATTCCAAAGAATGCTCCAACTATCTCACAATTGCACTCATTTCACATGCTAGCAAGGTTATGCTCAAAATTCTACAAGGCAGGCTTCAGCAGTATGTGGAAAGAGAACTTCCAGAAGTACAAGCTGGATTTTGAAGGGGCAGAGGAAATAGATATCAAATCGCCAACGTGCGCTGGATTATGGAGAAAGCCAGAGAGTTCCAGAAAAACATCTACTTCTGCTTCATTGACTATGCCAAAGCCTTTTACTGTGTGGACCACAACAAACTATGGCAAGTCCTTAAAGGAATGGGAGTGCCTGACCACCTTATCTGTCTCCTAAGAAATCTATATGTGGGACAAGCAGCAACCGTCAGAACTGGATATGGAGCAATTGACTGGTTTAAAATTGGGAAAGGAGTGCAACAAGGCTGTATACTGTCACCTTGCCTATTTAACTTATATGCAGAGTACATCATGAGAAAGGCTGGTCTGGATGAATCACAAGCCGGAATTAAGATTGCCGGAAGAAATATCAACAGCCTCAGATACGCAGATGATACTACTCTAATAACAGAGAGTAAGGAGAAATTAAAGAACCTTTTAATGAGGGTGAAAGAGGAGAGTGAAAAAAATGGGCTGAAGCTCAACATAAAAAAAAAAAACTAAGATCATGGCCACCGGTCCCATCACCTCCTGGCAAATAGAAGGGGAAGAAATGGAGTCAATGACAGAGTTTATTTTCTTGGGCTCCTTGATCACTGCAGATGGCGACTGCAGCAACGAAATAAAGAGACGTCTGCTTCTTGGGAGGAAAGCAATGGGAAACCTAGATAGCATCCTAAAGAGCAGAGACATCACTTTGCCAACTAAGGTCAGGATAGTCAAAGCTATGGTTTTTCCAGTAGTGATGTATGGAAGTGAAAGCTGGACTATAAAGAAGGCTGATCGCCGCAGAATTGATGCTTTTGAGCTGTGGTGCTGGAGGAGGGTCTTGACAGTCCCCTGGACTGGAAGGAGATCAAACCTATCAATTCTGAAAGAAATCAACCCGGAATGTTCACTGGAAGGACAGATTTTGAAGCTGAGGCTCCAGTACTTTGGTCACCTCATGAGAAGAGAGGACTCCTTGGAAAAGTCCCTGATGCTGGGAAAGATCGAAGGCAAAAGGAAAAGAAGACGACAGAGAATGAGATGGTTGGATGGTGTCATCAATGCAACCAATATGAATTTGACAAAACTCCGGGAGGCAATGTAGGATAAGAAGGACTGGCGAGCTCTGGTCCATGGGGTCACGAAGAGTCGGACACAACTGAACGACTGAACAACAATTGCATAGGAAACAAATTACACATGTTCAACATACAATGACAACTTAATAGACTTTCTGGTGTTAATACAATAATTTCAAGAGAAAAAAATAGTTTTATTTGGCTGCAGAAGCCAAAGAAGAATGATAGTATTTATTGTTTGGGTAAACAGGTATGTTGGACAGATGTGGCTAGATAGCAGATAAAAACTTAGTTTACTATGTTTTGCTTTTTCCAAAGAAAACTTCAAAACCTGGTGATGGTTAGAGAATCTAAAAGTAGCATCTGAAAGTAGCATCTTGTCACAGTTAATAACACATCCAAGTTTGGCTTTCATAACAAATTATAAGTCTGTTTTTAGAGACTTCTCTTGGTCCATAGTAGATCAAGCAGACTAATACTAGGGCTTACCAGGGAGAGATTGTTAAGCTTATGTAACAACTGTAATTTGCTAGAAGTTGTAACATACTGTGGTTAATGGCTGTACTTGTTTACAAGTACAAATTCAGGTAAAATCTTTCCAAGTGTAATTCAACATGCTGGGTTGACCTTTGAAGTGATAATCATTCTGGGCAGATTTAACTGCTAAGGTTGGCATTAGAAGTGTCCACACATGGAATTGGCTACTGAAGAGAAGCCTGCTGGGCTGGACTCCAGGTTGTGGAGTTTTTTCTTGAGTGAGGTCTTCCCAATGCCTTTGTTATTCTAATTACCAGACTTTTGGTTGGTTATAGTGATTGCTGTATAGGTGTTTTGGCAAAGAAAAATAAAAAAATACGCCAGTGACTTCAGGAGTTTGTTTTCTGGAGGTTTCAATGATTTTACTGTACTGCTCTTATTTTAGTGATCTGGAAGTTGAGTCATGGCAACTGGACTTCTTTTCTTGAGAGAATGAAATGTTTCACTGCTCATCCAGACAGCTTCAATCAGTTTCAATCTCTCAAGAAAAGTCCAATTGCCATGACTCAACTTCCAGATAAACTCACCTGGATGACTGAGAATCTTCACGACATATTTTATTTATTTATTTATTTTTACATAAAATTGTAAAATTGTTTTTTTATTGTAAAAATGATGGGAAGGAGGCCAGGGTGAATGGTGAATGCCTTGAGGAAAACCAGGCAGGTTCAGAGCAGGGTGAGGGGGGTTTGGAAGAAAAAAAGAGGAAAAGGGTGGGAAAGTTTTTTACCTTAAGAGTCCTGTTGGGAGATAACATCCATGAAAAAGGTGGTAATGTGGTATATTACATTTGATAATAACTCAAGAAACCCTGACTTATGTTCCATTCTTCTGTGTGTCCATCATGCATATGAGTTTTATCTCAGCGGTTTCCCTTTGTATTCTGGATCTGTAATGATTCTGTTCCAAAATAGTACTATGAGTATAAGACTTAGAATGTTGTCTGACATAAACATGTATATATATTGTGTATTTTTGGTAAATACTATATAGATTATCTCTTCACTGATTGTTCAGGCATGGTATGTGTGACAAAACCCTGGAAACAGGAGTAATGAATATACAAATCACCAGCCAATCCCAGCAGGAGGGCGGGGAATGGTATGATATAAAAAGGGTGGAGCCTAGGCAGTTCAGTTGAGTTAAGTTGAAGGTTTTGAGAGTGAGTGCTGGGAGAGAGCACTGCTCTGTGAGAGTTCTGTCAGGCAGTGAGGGCTATACTGTTTACTAGTTATTGAAGACAGGGAGGCTTGTAGAGTTGATTAAATCTATTGTATGTTAAAGGCAACGCATACCATCCTCAGATATTGTTATTATTTTTATATTATTCATCTGAGTCGGTCCCAATTCATGAGGCGACAATTTTAAAAGGTGGCAGCATTACCAAGTAAATATAAGGTGGCAGCATTACCATTTCCGTCACAGAATTCAGTGTGTAAAAGGGAGGTGTCGTCACAATTTGGTGGCACAGCAGTGGGATGTCAAAATAAACCCAGTTGTGCCTTTGAAAACCCAGTCTGTGAAAGGGGTGATGTCACAATTTGGTGGGCAGCGGTCGGATTTCGAATATATCCAGTTTGCCTGAGGGAAAAAGTCACCAGCTCAAAATATTTAGCCTCTACCCTGTGAAGAAATTGAAACTGGAAGTTTAAAAAGAAGCCTTTAGTAAAAGTTAGCCCTCAAGTGTTGTTGGTAGTCTGTGGAAGTTCCTCTGAAAAGGGGTTAGGACTGAGAATTAGGTGAAGGTAATTTCAGTTCTTGGGAAGCCCTGTGTGAGAGAGAGGAATTCAGACTTAAAACCCTGTAGTGCTATCTGATTTTTCTTTGGTGGGCCTGTTAGAGTGTCTGGAGGCCAGGACTCCAAAAAGAAAAGGAGTCTGGTTTGACAGATTATAGGACACCTGGAAGAGAAAATCTGAAAGGATAGACTGAAATCTACAGTGGTTTGTTTGGGGAAACTGCCTGAGAGTCAAGGAACTGTGCTGTCCAGCAGCCTGAAAATTAAAAGGTGCTGAGACAAATTTCCTTTGAGGGTGAAAGACCCAAAGCATTTGCCCTTGAGTTTAAGGTGGCTTTGGTAAAGGTTGGAAATATCACCCTGGGTGTTAACAGAAAGAAATCTCCAAAGTAAAAGGTCTGTGGGAACAGAAAATTTACCTCAGAAACTGAAGAGACCTGAGGAGATTTAAAGCTGACAAAAGTTCTGTAGAGCGGGAGTTGGCTAATTAGAATTTCTTTTGGAGGGAAAGTGGAATTGTAAGGGTCAGGGGAAAAGTTATAGTGTAAAAGCAGAAGAAACATCTCTAAATCTGTGTGCTTTAAACACCGAAATAACATTTTAAATAAAGAAAGAGTTTGAAGTCTGGGCACTGTGCCAAGCTTGAGCAGTTACAGTAACATAAGCAGAAGCTGGGAGCTGAGGTAAAATTTTTACAGTTGCCATTAAAACAGCTGTGACCCAGTCTTAATCTTCCTTTTTCTTAAGAAAGAAATAGTATATACACCACATAAATAAAAATATTTTGATTTCAAGTCAGTTCCAAAAGTGAATACTAAGAACGGGAAAAGAGTTAGTGTTTACTAGGATTGGCATTTCAGCAGAACAACTGAGGAAAAGATTTAGGTCAATAAAGTGCCAGAGAGATACAAAGGAAACCTTTTTTCAAATGGCCCATACTGAGGTGTCTGAACTTAAGCTGCTGTTGGGGGCGCCTTTGCGGCCGGGGGAGTTTTGGTATTTGATTAATAACCGGTGGTTCAAGCAGTGGAAGAAATATGTGGGCTTTGACAGCTGGGACCGGTATAACGTGGGAGAGCCTAACCTCTTCCCAGGGCCAATTGACAACTCGGGACTTTTTGCAAATTCAGAAACTCAGATATTGAAAGATTACTTTATTGATAAAGTGGATTATGTTTTAGTTCCCACTGAAGCCTGGAATAAATTAGTAAATTGGTATGGTTGTGTAGAGGGGCAGAAGCCAATTGTGAGAAAAGTTGTAGAATATGGTCTATTTGTGAAATATTGTAAAGTCGAAGTATATCTTTTGGAACTGAAGCTCTGTCAAAACAATGATCCTAATAATCTTGTAAGCTGTTATTTCAGCAAAGCGGATACCATTGATACTATTGGAAAAGAGATGCGGAAGCTGTTTAATATTCCTGATGGAAAGGGAATTAGGCTGTGGCTCAGATATATGAGTAATACCAGTATTTATGAGCAGTTAAGCAAACTTAACAGCACCATACAAGATGCAGGGCTCTACCAGAGACAGGTAGTGTTAATAGAAGTAAAGAATGAAGATGGCACTTGGCCCAGACAGTCCCCTGTGACAAAATCGGGCAGTGCAATCAACAGAAGTCTAGCTACCTCCTCAAAATTGACAGTAAGCCCTTGCTCCACAACAGTTCTCTCTTCAGACATTACAATTGATGACTGCAATAACTCATATGGTTTGAACTCCAGTCATAGAATAGGAGTTTCAGATCAAATCCCAAGAGCAGGTTTAAGTGGAATAGATGTCTTAGAGCATGTGCAGAGTGCTTTTGTAGTAACACAAGCTCAGACACACCAAGCTGAACCAAACAGTGAAAACAACACAGTAATAAATCAAATGTCAGTAGGAGAACTTGAGAGGGAATCTCAGCAGTCTGAAATGGTAGGAAAAGACAACTTAGCCAACATAAAAGGGCCAGCAGCAGACTTTAGTCTAGAACAAACGCAAGATGACAGTTTGAAGGGATGTTTTGATTTAATGGAATCGAATACACACCCTTTAAGTCCTGAACACTCTGAAAATTTCATAATACAGGAGAGAATGATACAAGCTTGCGAAGAACCACCAGAGAACTCCAAACTAGAAAAATATTTTAAATTAAAAGAAGAAGAAAAATTAGCACAGCTTGAAAAAGAACAGAATAAAGCAACAGCAGAAGAGCTGAAAGAAGCTAAAATTCTGCAGGCATCAGTTAGTGGTGAACTCCAAAATGAAATTTCACCTTTGAAAGCACTTTTAGAGATGAAGGAAAAGGGACTGGAGGAAAGGAGGAATGAATCTGATACATTTGTTTTCGAACTCCAGAAGAAATCAGCAGAACTAGAAGTAATTACCGCAGTGGGAAACATTAAAGAAAAGGAAATATGTAATTTGGAAATGCAATTGTCTGGTGCATCAGAAAGTAAAGAAGATTGCTTACAGCAACTTACATCAATGAAACCAGAGCTTGAAAAAGGAATATTAAATAATGAGCAACTTCGTCTGGATTGGAACAAAGTATTACTGGGCAAGGAACAAATGATACAAGAAGAGAATAAGATGGTTAATGAATTTAGAAAGCTGCAGGAACCTGAAAAGCAAGTAGAAAACCACGTAAAGAAGAAACCCTACTTGGAATTGAAGGATGCTAATGACAGACCTGATCCGGTGGTTGCAAAAGACATCTGGGAAAAACAACTACAGTCTGTGAACATCATGCTTCAGCGGATCCGAGAGGCCAAGAAGACGAAGGGAGCACCCAAGTGGCGACTAGGAAATCCAAAAATCAACTACCTGGGCCACGTCGTGGGACGAGGTGTTATCAACACCATGCAGAGGAAGATCGACGCAATCGACTTGTGGCCAAGACAGACCAACAAAAAGAAGGTGAGATCTTTTTTGTGTCTTGCGGGATATCACAGGAGGTTTAGTCCACATTTGAGCACCATTGCAACACCAGTGACTGAACTGACAAAAACGAAGCACCCATATGTCATACAGTGGTCACTTGAATACCAAGCATTTGAGGGGACTCTAATGAACTGTACCGGGAGTGGTGTCAAAGAGTTGAATCCCACATCCCAAGAACCCAAGGAAAAATGGCATCAATTTTCTGTGAACTGGACTTTGAATTTATGTGCCAGAGGAAGTGATCAACCGTGGCGTATCATTGTCCAGCCGTTGCAGTAAGAGGCGGAAGACATTGATTACATGGACCATGGTTAAATAATAATAATGTAATATTGTTATTTTATTGCTGATGTAAGAGGAAGGTGTGGAGCCTAGGCAGTTGAGTTGAGTTAAGTTAAGTTGAAGGTTTTGAGAGTGAGTGCTGGGAGAGAGCACTGCTCTGTGAGAGTTCTATCAGGCAGTGAGGGCTATACTGTTTACTAGTTATTGAAGACAGGGAGGCTTGTAGAGTTGATTAAATCTATTGTATGTTAAAGGCAACACATACCATCCTCAGATATTGTTATATTTATTATTTTCTCAATAAACTTCATCATTAATTTTATATTATATATCTCTGAGTCGGTCCCAATTCATGAGGCGACGATTTTAAAAGGTGGCAGCATTACCAAGTAAATAAAAGGTGGCAGCATTACCATTTCCACCACAGAATTCAGTGTGTAAAAGGGAGGTGTCGTCACAATTTGGTGGCACAGCAGTGGGATGTCAAAACCCAGTCTGTGAAAGGGGTGATGTCACAGTATGCCAGCATGTAAATCGTTTGAACTGGATGTGTTGGGAGGCTGGCATTAAGTTTTGAAACGTATGATGACTGTAGGCAGCCAGATAGTGTGCAGTAACATTTTTTCAGAGAAATGTAAAGCTGGTTTAAGATTAACAAATCAACTTTTAATAGGCTGAAGACTTCATAAAACTCTCATTTATTAAATGACTGACATTTATTATGTAATAACAAGCAATGACATGACTGGATGATAGTTTCCCCATATTCAGGATTTTCAAGTATAATACCATTTTCACAGAAAGAGAATTACAAAAATGTATTTAAAAAACAAGTCAACCTCTGGAGTAAGCTGAGGTTTAAGACTGCTCCAGATGGTAGTGACCAAAGCCACTTCTGCTAGATCCAGAATATTTGATAAGTTGTTTCAATGTAGTCAGTCCCTCCTTTCACATCTACAGAAACATGCCTTGACTGTTAGAGAAGAAAACATTTCCACTGGTCTTCAGAAAAGGAGACAATAAACATTTAATTTGAGCATATTATAAAAGAAAGTCCAATCATTTCTTAAAAACACTAGACTTTACATCCAAATGATTTGTTTCATCAACGATTCTCCATTAAAGTGCTAGACATCATTTACCTCCCCCAACACAATAGGACATTGTCCCAAGATGTACAAAATAAATACACCAGAACATCCAATTTCAAAGAAATTGTTAAGCATGCATTATTATCTGTGAAACAACTTAAGAGTCCTTGAGTACTATCTCTTCATCTTTTCTCTCTCTTGCTCAGAATATATTGGGTCATCTGATATTATATTGGAAGAGCTAACATTTAGTTGTTACTTATATGCAATGTCATGAAATTAATTCATTTGGTTTTTTTTTTAATTTAGGACAAAATGCCTCTTTGTATTAATCCCAGCAAAGTGTTTTTGCACCAGCTAGTTCTAATTAAAACCTTCTCTCCAAAATTAGGAAGGCTGAGAACAAAAAACAAAACAATATATTCAGAGAAATTACTGCTATTGAATCACAAGTTAGACAATGATTTAATTTAAACACTTGTCTTTTTCCTTATTTCGTATTTAAGTGATAAGCAATGATCACTAATACTTGTTATGTGCCATCAAGTCAAAACTGACTTATAGCAACTCTAGATACAACTTTCAAGCTAAGTGAGGCATTTAAGGAGTGTTTTACCAGTTCTAAACCTCCCCACCCCTGTGAGTTTCCATGACTAAGCCAAAATTCAGCCTAGGTCTCCTGAGTCCTAGTCCATCACTCTGTCTTGTACCCACCACATTGGGTACCCCAATGATACCTAGAAAAATCAAAAACCAAAGTAGATGTGGCTTGACAAGAACAGCTTCATCCTTTGACCAAACCATACATATAGAGCACTGATGTACATATTTTAATTTGAGAGCAAACGAGATCCTGGTAAAAGATGCAGGGCCTTCATTTTGCCTGCAGTTTAATTCCCTGCAGACCATTTGGGGATTCCATTTCCCGTGTGTGTGTGTGTGTGTGCGTGCGTGCGTGTGTGTGTGTGTGTTGTGTCATTGCAGTTGTGACCGACCCTTTGTGACTCCACGTCCATGGAGTTTTCTTGGCAGGAATACTAGTATTCCCTGGTGGTCTCCCATCCAAGTACTAACTAGGGCTGACCCTGCTTAGCTTCTGAAATCAGGTGAGATCAGATGCCCATATCAGAGCACAAATAAGATTAATATTGGTTGGGAGGAAAACACCTGTGGGAAGGGGCTGCAGGCTGGTGTGGGGAGGGGTTCAGCAACTTTCTTGTACATCTAACCAGTCCCTTCTACATGCATTTTTTAACCATCATGACTAACTGGGAGTTCGTTTACTCAAAGAACTACAAAGTCAGAAAGTTTAAAGGACACCCCTATATATGTGGTTTCTGACTCAAAATTTTAAATGTAGCTTGTCCAAAATAGGTCAGTAAAATGTTTCAAAATATGTAACATGTTAAGAAACCTTATAGAATTATTCGCAGTGAATATATGTCCAAGCCTTTGAACAACTAATGCTGTAATTCTACCCAAATTAGGATATTCATTTGCAATTAAATGATTTTGTGGGTAAGAAGGCATGATAAGAGGCTGTACTGAAAGACAAAGATATGTTCAATTTTTCAATTAGCTATCTTTGATAAAAAAGTATTGTAGTTCTAATTAAGGAGGTTTAATACTAGACACCTGATACTACTTTGGGGTAAATGATATTTATATCAGCATCAGTACTTAGCTCGTAGGTTATAAAGCAGGCTTCTATATGCTATCTGCTGTATTCATTTGCGAGTATTCTTGCATCAGAGCCCCATATAAAAATGGAGGTCAAATGAACAGGTTAATCAAGTACAGAAATGCACTGCTTTGATGATGTGCATGTGTCATTTTATAAAGCCTATAGGTTCTTGCAATGATAAAGCCAAGCCACCGCTATGGTCTACAGGAGCAACATAGCTACAAAGTGTGGCGACTCTAGCAACAAGCACATACCTTTCAAAACATCTTGATGCATGTAGTGCACCCACTAGTATTTCAGCTTTCTCATTCTGAACAGTCTAGCTCTCTTTATTCAGTTCCATGAAACAGAAACCAATGTGAAAAGTTGAAAAGGTGGCCATGCTATTTTGTTGCAGGAGAAAGAACAGAGCCTAACAGCATCTTAAGACTAACACATTCTATTTGAGATAAGTTTTCAAGGGCTAAAATTTATGAATCTTTAAGTTGCTACTAGAGTCAAGTGGATTTCACTGTGAAAAGGTATCCACTCATATATGAGGTGGGAACAACATCTAACTTTTTTTCTGACACAGTATCTTACATTACCTACTGGTAAATATGCTCAATAAACAGTGTACTTTATGGAAGCTACCTTGTTAACCTAATTTGAGTTACTTTAATCGACTCCCTGTGGTGAAACTTATATGTCTGTGTGCCAGCATCCAAGATCACCAGACACTCAGTGCATTCTGACAGGATTAACCCCCTTGTATTTGCAGGGATGCATGTTTCCTCTCTCAAGTATTTACTCTGACTAAAAGTGAAACATAGGAACTCAGGAATTTCCTTGCTTTTTAAATCAAAACCAGCATCTTTCTATTCTATACAGACAGCCTGAAATTGGAAAATTAAACACAAACATCTCCCTCCAAAGACTGCTAATTGCACGCAGCACAGGAACTCTTCTACATTCCACACTTCACTCTTCTCTTGTCCAGCAAGGCACTAGGAAATTATTCAAGTTTAGACATCTGCTGTACATTTGCATTTTAAAAGGCACTTCTTTATTTTAATGATGCTGCTAAGTTTTATTTTAATGAAGCTGATTATTTCCCATTATATCTCAAAACAGTGTGTTTAGACATAAAAGTTTTCTGAAGCATGCATATTAAAATATTCAGTTCATACTTTTCAGCCATATTATTCCAAATATTCAAAAATGAGTTGAGATATGATACATGAGTCACAGTCTTCTGGGCAGGGCATTCTTGATACATTTGCTATGAAAACTCACATTTCAACTAGCAGTGATGTCCAAAATCTAATGTAACTGCTCCTGGCTGCAAAATCCATAATTGCTGTTGTGCAAGTTAGCACTGTGCATACTCTTGTTCTCCAAAAACCCGATATCAATAGCCTGATGCCATCAGATAGGGTGACTATGAATCTTAATTACAAATGCTAACAATACTGGAAGCAAAATATTTTATTTTTACTTCAGTTAACTGATGAACTTTCCAGAGGCAACGCTGTCATGCATGCACTGTCTTTCGTCTACAAACCTATGCTTGGGAAGGAGAAAGGAAAGGTGCTCAAAACACCCTGTGCTTTTCTGGTGACATTCCATCCCAATTCCTGTTGAGGTCTGTGATCATATTTGTGCATTTCCAGATCTCAGTGGAAAAGCTCAGTTCCCACAAATGGGGAAAACAAATGAGATTATGACATAGGGTGAAGACTAAATACAGTAGTGTCAGAAGTCTAGCATAATTCTGACCTAGCCAATCAAACCCCTTACAAGAAGAATGCAGGTATTCCTCCTCCTCCTCCTCCTCCTGTTGTTGTTGTTCATTGTTTAGTCGTGTCCAACTCTTGTGACCCCATGGACCAGAGCTCGCCAGGCCTTCCTATCTTCCACTGCCTCCCTGAGTTTGGTCGAATCCATATTGGCTGCATCAATGACACCGTCCAACCATCTCATTTTCTGCAGTCCCCCTTTCCTTTTGCCTTCAATCTTTCCCAACATCAGGGACTTTTCCAAAGAGTTCTCGCTCCTCATGAGGTGGCCAAAGTACTGGAGCCTCAGCTTCAAAATCCTTACACACCTAGTGCTTAAAGTGTTTGCTATATTAAGTAAACTAGATGAAAAGAAAGACCCTCCCACAATCTGAATCCTAACTAGCAATGACAATGAAAGTCTCTCCCTTTATCATCCACCTACACAAAATGCTCATCAGTGTGGCCGCAAAGGGATGGATAGCCAATGGTAACTAAGTGCTTCACTGGCTGAGTGTCCACATGAGATCTCTGGCTTTACTGACAGCTTCAGCTGTCTCTCACCTTCTCCTTTGGTGCTAGTTCATTTTTCTCCATTTCTATTTTCCAGTTCTAACTGTTGGGTGTCTTTGGCCAAAAAACGTTTAAACTTGGCCCTTGCTGGTTGGATCATAATGTTTCTTTGTCTTCAACATTTTAATGACCTGGATCAAGGGATGCAGCAAATGCTAATCAAATCTGCAGATGACACAAAATTGGATGGAAGAGCTAATACCCTGAAAGACAAAATAAAAATTCAAAATGCCTTGATAGGCTTGAGCACTCGGCTGAAAACAATAGAATGACATGCAACAGGGATAAACACAAAGTACAGCACCTAGGAAAGATAAACTAAAACCCATAGTTACAAGATGGGGGAATGCCTGGCTCAGCCATACTACAAGTGAGAAGGCTCTTAGAATTCTTTTAGATCACAAGCTGACCCCAGTGTCATGTGGCTCCAAAAAAAGGCAAATGCTCTTTTAGGCTGCATTAACAGAAGTAGTGTCTCCAAATCCTGCAAGGTACTAGTTCCCCTCTATTTGGCACTGGTTATGCTTCATCTAGAGTACTGTGACCTGTTTTGGACACCACACTCAAGAAGGTTGCTGACAAACTGAAATAAGTTTAGAGAAGGGCAAAATGATGATTAGGGAGCTGGAACAAGTCCTATGAGGAAAGACCGCATGTTTAGCCTCAAGAAAATAAGAGATACTTGAAAGCCTGTCATGCAAAGGAGGAGCAAGATCTGTTCATGATCAGTCCAGAGCACAGAACACACAACTATGGGCTCAAGTTACTTGAAGCCAGCTTTCGGCTGAATATCAGGAAACAACTCCTGTTACAGCAGTATTGCAATGGAATGAGAGGCGTTGAGTGCTCTAGCACTGGAAGCTCTGAAGAGAAATTTAGATAACCACCTGGCAGATATCCTATGATTTGTATTCCTGCATTGAGCAGGGTGGTGGACTTAATGGGCTTATAGTCCCCTTCCAACTTAAAAATTCTATGGTCTCCATGCATTTACATTGATGGGTCTAAGGCTGTGAAGAGCTATTTTTTTCAGAATTCTGAAACATGAAGTATTTATGCTAGTGTTGCTCTGCCCTGTAAGTCACAGCAGCTAATGCTATGCCCCGAAACTCACTCCAGAATACGGTTGAGTCAGTCTACCTCTGTACAAAAATGCACACCTCTAGTATAAAATAAACACATATGTATTATAGATGAGCAATAAAACTGAATTTTCATTTTTCAACCTAGAGTTGCCTACCCTCCAACAATGCCTCACAAGGCAGTGAATGCATCATTAATGTGACCAGATGAGGAAATACCATCCTGAAGGGAAGGTAATTGTTTAGTTGGGAAAATACTGTATTATTTTAAAAAAAATTAATGAAGAAATATGCTGCCAACAGGAAGCACTCATAGACTAGAACAGTGTTGGCGAATCTATGGCACAGGTGCCAAAGGTGGC
Source organism: Phrynocephalus versicolor (assembly GCA_023846285.1). Classification (NCBI taxonomy): domain Eukaryota; kingdom Metazoa; phylum Chordata; class Lepidosauria; order Squamata; family Agamidae; genus Phrynocephalus; species Phrynocephalus versicolor. The sequence goes on along the minus strand of JAHTLZ010000010.1, from coordinate 65,886,930 downwards.
ACTCGGAGCCCTTTCTGTGGGCACCCAACATTGCCCCTTCACAGCCATCTTTACTCAGGTTAAATTGCTATATTGGCACTTCTGCAAAAAATTAGTGGGTTTTGAATTGCACTTTCTGCACTTAGTCTCTAAAAGGTGTGCCATCACTGGAATAGAATGTTGAGAGCTCATTTAACATTTGTTTTCTGGGATGTTAGTTTCTTTATTGGATAGCAGATATTACTGCCACATTGCTGAGACTGAACAAGATGGAGTGTAGTGAAATGGCTTAAAGAACAAGTTGAAAAATCCTAAGTCTTCAGTGATGACCTCATAGATAACCTTTGGCAGGGTGCTATTTCACCTTAATCCCAACATGGTACTGATATTGGTTCACTCCGCAAAATGCTTGTGTACCTAGAACAGTGGTGGCAAATATTTGGCAATCCAGATGTTTTGGACCACAACTCCCACAATTCCAAGGACTGTGGGAGTTGTGGTCCAAAACATCTGGAGTGCAGAAAATGTGCCATCACCAAGCTAGAATATGTAACACTGAAACATTATGTGTATGCTAATCTTGGAAACAAAGTAATGAGGCCAAAATGGTATAGCCAGACATGGCCTACAATTATGTTTATAACATTTGACGTTATGGTAGCATTAATGTTACTAAAGGGATTCTTGGCTTCAACTGTATGACATTTGCTGTAATTTATATGATACATAACATTAGGAGTTACCTTGAGTTTACAGTCTATAGAAGACAAACTAATAGTGACTTTTCTGCTACATTTGATATTTGCTGCTCTGAAACCCCGTGCTAAAAAGGGGATAAATAATGTGTATTTTAAGAAAAAAAAAGTTTGGTAATTGACATTTAAATGTGATAATTTCTTTAACAATTTAATAGATACCAGATAGTGGTATCGTATCTATTAAATGTAAATGTTATTTAAAATTCTAGGCTGTAAAACCAGTAAGGAGATTACTCCACTTCTTCTACAGAGATCACAGAGAATAATTATGTACATCTTCAACAGAGTATTCTGCCTTTCTTCAAATGTTTTAAAAAGCCCATTCAATTTAACAATTCCTGTACCTGCCACAAAAATTTAAAGCAAAAATAGTTAGGTTTATGATCTAATTTAATATATCAGGCGACAAAAGCCCTGTGTATAATGACAGACAAATGCATGTGTGGTAAATTATTACAACTAGCCAAGAGTAAACTGACAAAGGGAGGAGGTGCAGCCCATCATAGAATCATAAGAGTTGGAAGAGATCTCAAAGGCCATCCAGTCCAACACCCTGCAATGCAGGAACCCCCATCTAAGTACTTCCAACAGATGGCCATCCAACCTCTGCTTAAAAACCTCCAAGGAGAAAAATCCACCACACTCTGTGGCAACATATTTCACTACCGAACTGCTCTAACCATCAGGAAATTCTTCCTAATGTTCAAATTGAATCTCTTTTCATGTAGTTTGAAACCATTGCTCCAAGTCCTAGTCTATGAAGCCATGGGAAACAAACCTGTTCCCTCTTTGATATGACATCATTTCAAATATTTAAACATGGCTAGCACAACCCCTCTCTCCCTTCTTTTGTAAGGCTAAACATTCCCAGCTCCCTAAGCCACTCCTTGTAAGACATTTCTTCAGACCTTTTACCATCCTGGTCACCCTCCTCTGGACCTATTCAAGGTTGTCAACATCCTTTTTAAATTGAGGTGCACAGAACTGGACACAGTATTCCAGGTGGGGTCTGACCAAAGCAGAATAGAGTGGTACTATCACTTCCCTTGATCTAGACATTATGCTTCTGTTGATGCAACCAAGAATCACATTGGCTTTCTTGGCCGCCACATCACACTGCTGACTCATGTTCAATTTGTGGTCCACCCAGATTCCAAGATCTGGATGTCTCCCATCCTATATCTGTGCAGTTCATTTTTTTCTGCCTAGATACAGGGTCCTACATTTCTCTCTGTTGGAACTCACTCCATTAGCTTTGGCCCAGCACTCTAATCTATCAAGGCCAGGGGTGCCCAAACTTTTTTTAAGGAGGGCCAGATTTGGTGGCTGAGAATGTGTCAGGGGCCGGTTGCTCCCCGACCCTGCCACCCCACTGCAAGCCCCACCCGCTTTCTTTAAAAAAACATGGGGTGAGGGAGGGGCGGGCCAGCCAGCCACAGGCCACTCAGAATGGCCTGACGGGCCAGATTTGCCCCCCCCCCCCGGGCCGGACTTTGGGCAGGCCTGATCAAGGCCATTTGGGATTTTTATCCTGTCCTCTATGGAATTAGCCACCCCTCTTCTTGATTTGGTCACATTACATTACTCCACAATTTTTAGATCATATTCTGAAAGGATTAGGAAATAAATTATGATAGAAATAATAACTTTAATTGCCAAGGATATGGGGCCACTACTAACACCTACATATATACCATGATCTTAGTTTTATCAGGACAAATTTGTCTTGAAAAAATTGTGAATAGACTGCTTGTGGACATTTTCCTGAAAATTCCATGTAGCTTCCATATTTCTTTGTGATCTTTTAAAACGGAAATTACCCCATGGACAGTTTAACTAACTGCAGATTCATCTGTGTCAGTAGGCAACAGCATAAATCGTTAAGTCCCTATTTACAAAATATAGCTGTATATTGCAGGCATGCAACATGTATACCTGGAAAGGCTAAAAGAGGTTAAGACCCAAAGAGAGGTAGCTTGTGATATCAGTGGTGATGCTCATATCACTCGCATCTGCTCATAAGGTTGATTGGGATATTTTTAAATGACCAGCAAGAGCTTTCTTGGTCTCCCTTGGACCTTTCCTCTCTCCACTAGGCTATGAGGGAGAGCTGACCCCAGGGCAATGGGATCTAGATGTTGCAAGTAGAATGAGACCATTGTGTCAGCGGTTATGATTCTGTTGAGTTATGCTGATTAGCCATAAATGCTTATATGTGTTTCCTTCTACTATTTTTCATTTTTTGCGATTTGAACCTAGAGACCTGTCTCCATGATTACTTATTTTGCTATAATGTCTGTTGAATGTGTGCACTCTTTTATTTAACTTAGTTCCTTCTTAGAAATGACCGAGTGCCCAAACTGTGATTCAAAACCCTCATTTTTCTCAGTGCCAATAGAGCAATTTAACCTGAATATAGTGGTACCCCGGGTTACAAATGCTTCCGGTGCTGCCCTTTGGAAAAGTTAGGATCAAAGAGCAGGCTTTTGAATGTTCTGGGGCCACAGCACCTTCACTGTGGCCGTGGGAAATTCAAAAACCTGCTCTTCAATCCTCGCTTTCCCGAAGAGTAGCACCCCATCCACCTTTCTGCCCAGGGGGAGTGGTGGTGGATTGTGGGCTCTTTCATAGCCCCAATTAGCTCTCCAGCCACACTGCTCTGGGCATCCCAAAAGCGGTTTGGCTGGAGACTAAACGGGGGTTACGAAGGAGCCCACAAACCGCAGTCTGTCCTTCACTTGGCTTTCTGCATGAAGCACAGTGGTGTGCTCCGAGCAGAAGGGAAAGTGGCTGTGATGGGGTGATGTTGTGTACCCACAGAAAGGGCTCTGCGTGCCACCTTTGGCACCCATGCCACAGATTCGCTAACACTGATCAACAGTATTAATATTGGAGTATGTTTGGTACTTCCCAGATGCAGGAAAGGGGACAACCCCCCTATCTGTTGCTATCCAAGGGCTTTGTTCATCTGGATGGATAAAGGAAGAAGAGGTGGTGACAGCTACTAATTTAAGGTGCTAGCAGTAAGGTCTTCCCTTGGATTTTCACAGAGGCTGGCCTGGAAACAGGCTTTATAGATAGTCCATGGAAGAATATGTAAAAACAAAGGCAGTTGGGTTGGTCCATAAGAATAAAATAAAACCAAAATCCAGACACATGCTATAGCTTTATAGGGACCAATGGATATTCTGGAAAAACGTAGGTGTACAAGCTTTTGGAGTCTGAGGACTCTCTGTCAAATTAGTTAACGTTTCTTTCAATGGAAAAAAAATGTAAGAAACTGCTCTTGGAAGTAATAAGACTGTAGTTTAGCAAACTGGGTTTTTAATTAGATTTCTCAATTGTGAATGTGGCTATTGAATATTTTAATCCTTATCTTGTTAGCAGACCATTTTCTTGGCTGCACAGTGAACTGAAAACATGAGATGTTACATTTCTCTGTTCTTTTTCCATCGTTTTTTAAGCCTCAGGAACTGGCATACTATGTTATCAGAAAGTCTATGAAATAATGACTGAAAATTTCCAGTTAAGGATTGCCTACAAATGTTCAACGTGCTGGAAGAACTAGTGGTGGAGAAAGAGCATTATCAGAAGCATTAATATGGGCAAAGAAACCATTAAATCCTGAATACTCGCTAATTTTTCTCATATTGTGCAATAAATGGAAAATTTCTGTATATATATTTCCCTTTATTGAATGGAATAAGCAATTACTATAAATCTGTGTATGTACCAAGGTTTTGTATGCCAAATAAAAAGTTATTTGATTACCAGTAAAAGACTAGTGAGGAAGAACTGGAAGAACAAAATAGCACCTGCTTGTTTATAAGGAAGAAAACAATACTAGATCACTGATCAGTCTGGTTTATCACTTGGTTAAGATAACCCCCTTTTTAAATGTCACAGCTACGGAGTTTCAAAACAGACCTCACCCTGAGGTTATGAAAAAATGCAAAGCTTATATTAAAGAAACATACAAACAAACAGACACAGACAGACACAACAAAATTACAAAAAAGGAATAATTCAGAAGTCTTTGCACCATCCTATATATGTCTACTCAAAAGTTAATTCACTGAGTTCTGTGTCACTTTGTCCTAGATTTGTGGGTATATGTTGTCAGACATAAAATATCCAGTATATGGGGATAGAAACAAATATTATTGGTGATAAAGAATAAAAAGCCATTGCTGCTGAATAAAGAATATCAAGCTGGGAAAAGGGACCCAGTTGGTTTCTGTAGCTAATCTGTTGGTTTAAGTCAGGGGTGCCCAAACTTTTTGTAAGGAGGGCCAGAGTTGGTGGCCAAGAACGTGTCAGGGGCCGGTTGCTCCCTGACCCTGCCATCCCACTGCAAGCCCCACCCACTGACCCATAAGCGAAGAAGGGGGAGGGAGGGGTGGGCCAGCCAGCCGCGGGCCACTCAGAATGGCCTGACGGGCTGGATTTGCCCCCCCCCCGGGCCGGACTTTGGGCAGGCCTGGTTTAAGTTATTGAACATAGCAATATTGGACAATTTTATGTACTAGGAAAAAAGAACCAGTTAGTTACCTGTAAAGGTGGTTCTTCGAGTGGACCTTCATAAAGCCACACAGATGGGTTTCCCAGAGCACACGCGCAAAGGTTGAAGTTCCTTAGCAACAGGAAAGTTCATTAGTCTTCACCCCTCACACTGAGCATGTTTGAGAGGGTTCCAACCCAAACACCTCAGTTCCCTCACAACCACCAGCATGACAGGTAAGTACCAGACATGGTGTGACGGATTGAGGGGAGGAGGGTGGGTGTTGTGTGGCTTCAGTAACCGGTTCTTCTCCATTGTGGTCTTTTTGAAGCCACACAGATGGCGATTAAAAGCAATACTCATAGGATGGTGGGAAGTCACATCATGACAAAGGAAAGGACGGCATTCCAATTGAACTCGGTCCCATCACCTCCTGGCAAATAGAAGGGGAAGAAATGGAGGCAATGACAGTTTATTTTCTTGGGCTCCTTGATCACTGCAGATGGCGACTGCAGCAACGAAATAAAAAGACGCCTGCTTCTTGGGAGGAAAGCAAACCTAGATAGCATCCTAAAGAGCAGAGACATCACTTTGCCAACTAAGGTCAGGATAGTCAAAGCTATGGTTTTTCCAGTAGTGATGTATGGAAGTGAGAGCTGGACTATAAAGAGGCTGATCGCCACAGAATTGATGCTTTTGAGCTGTGGTGCTGGAGGAGAGTCTTGAGAGTCTCCTGGACTGCAAAGAGATCAAACCTATCCATTCTGAAAGAAATCAACCCCGAATGTTCACTGGAAGGACAGATTTTGAAGCTGAGGCTCCAGTACTTTGGCCACCTCATGAGAAGAGAGGACTCCTTGGAAAAGTCCCTGATGCTGGGAAAAATCAAAGGCAAAAGGAAAAGAGGACGACCGAGAATGAGATGGTTGGACGGTGTCATCGATGCAAAATGAATTTGACAAAACTCCGGGAGGCAGTGGAAGATAGGAAGGCCTGCCGAGCTCTGGTCCATGGGGTCACGAAGAGTCGGACACGACTGAATGACTGAACAACAACAACAGAGAAGGAGCAGCAGCAGTGACAGCAGCCTTCGGGACTGAAGTCTCAGAAGAGGACTTGGTCAAGTCAGAAGTAAGAGGAAGATGCTTATAGTGTTGACTTTTGTTCTTGTGCTGCTTTTTAGCCTTCTGGGCAAAGGCAACCATATTCAGCTGAGAAAGGCAACCATATTCAGCTGAGAAACTGATGGGGATGCAGATCGATTCAAGGCATCACCCACGGACATCAATGCAGTCAGCGAAGTGGCAGGCCGAAAAACAATAATTGCCAATGCATGCACAGCTTGAGACATCACTATATCCGAAGGAGAATGACCAGTGGACACAGCTATGGTCAGTACTGAAATATTCTGCTGAGGAATAAGTGGAACCAACTCTTGAATCTTTGTGAAGAAATGTTTCATCAAAGAGATGTCCAGAGGGCTGTCCTCTACCACGGTAAGCTCACTATCGAATTATGAATCTGAAGATTCTGATGGAAGAAGTGGATTGAATTCGGGACGCTCAGAAAGAGTTGGGGTTGATACTGAAGGCTTGTCGGTATTGACTTTGGACGGTGTCGAAGAAGCAACTGTCGACGTGGAAGATTCAGGCTTTTTTTGAGTGTTGGAAGTTTGCAAGTCGAAACCTTCGATGTGGGGAAGAGGCTTCAACGGGCTCGCCAAGGTTGAAGCTGAAGACTTGCCCTTTTCCATAGATTGAAGGGCAAGTGATTTTTATAATAAGAAGGTATGGATGCGGTTCTTGAGTGCTTGAGTACTGAAATTCTTACAAATCGGGCAGGAGTCGGGCCGGCGGGAATCGCCCAGACAGTAAAGACACTCCTGGTGACCATCGGTATGCAAGATCTTGCCCGCATACAAAACACATTTTTAAAAGGTGGCAGAAATGGCATAAAATAATTGGAACAGAAGAATAAAGAAGAAATTGAAGAACTCACGAGGAGATTAATGAAATGCGACCTGTTAAGGCGGCGGTAAGAGGGAACTGAGGTGTTTGGGCGCGAAACCTCTCACACATGCTCAGTGAGAGGGGGCGGAGATTAACGAACTTTTCTATTGGTAGGAAGTCCAACCTTTGTGCACACATGCTTTGTGGCTTCACAAAGGTCACAATGGAGAATTGCAAGTAACAGATCTGGGGAGGCTGCTTGTTGTAATTCAAGACCTGAAACACACAATTAAAAAAGGCAACATATACAGAAAAGTATTTCACTAAGGGGCTTTTAAAGATAATCATGTAGGTGTTGGACTGGAAGAAATGCAAGGAGGCTGAGCTCTGAAGGGTTCTGGATTGATTCCTGAATGACATGTTAAGGTTCTTTCAGTACTTCAGTGACATTTTTTTCTAGGATTGGCTCAAATGCATAGTGCTGTAATCTGAGGTGAAATCAAACCATATTTGTTTGATATGGAAAAAATTATACTGGGGCAGTTTATATTAATTATATAAAGTGGTACCTTGTATAACATAATTAATTCGTTCCAAATGAAATTATGTTATACAAATTTTCAGTTGTACAAATTGCAATTTCCCATAGGAATGCATTGAAAACGGATTTAATCCATTCCAATGCATAGCCAAGACTAATGAGGTTGCCAGAGAGGATGAGCTGCTGCAGGAGCCGGTGCGGATCATCCTCTTCGTCATCGTCACACAGCAAAGGGTGAGGATGATGGTGGTGGTAGTTCTGCTGCTTCTTTCACCCAGCCCGGGTGACTCTCCGCAACCGGCCTCGGCCGCACAGCTACTTGGCCACCCGCGGGCATGGGCAACGGCGATTGCAGGGGATCCGGGGACAGCAGCAGCACCAGTGAAGTATGGGGAGACGAATGCGGTGGCCCCCACGATGGGCCTGCTCGGCAGGGACATGGAAGCGCACTCCAGCAGCAAGAAGCCCTCACTGCTCGGCCGCCGCCAAGATTGGCGGATGCGCCCTGGAGTGGTGGGGTGGCGTACCCGGCTTTGGGTGCAGCGAGCGTCTCCACCACCAGTTGGCTGGTGGCCGCTTCCTTTTTTTCTATATTTCTCCCCTGATGTCCCTCTCGTTTGCACGCCCGCTGTGCTCTGCGAGGGCATTGTGCGCATCCGGGGGAAGCCTTTTGTGTCTGGGCTCAGCGCTGCTCGCCCTCAAAGGCTGGAGTGAGTGAACACCGCCTCGGCTTGTGCAAAAAGGGCTCTGTTTTTGTTTTGGTTCTGACGTGGGGGGGGGACCCGAGAGTTCCCCCTCTTGTTTCCACGGTGGCGGCGGTACAGCGAACGATGTGAAAGTGGGGGCAGCGAAGCGAGTTGTCAGGACTGGGAGTGGAGGTGACGCCGACGTGTGCATGCTTGAACTTTGAATTCTGCAAACTTTTTAAGTTGTACGGATTTTACGTTATACAAACCCTACATTACACGAGGTACCACTGTATTATGGAGTTTGCTATCAGACTGATTACCAAATTCAGCAAAGCACTTATGTTCATATTGATGGAAAAGTTATGAGCATTACTCTTAAAAATGCTCCTTCACACACCCAACAAAATTTTGATTTTGTAGGAAGCTTTCTGGATTTCAGCTTAATTCTTTTTGTGTAAGTGGGTCCTTTAAGTTAAAGCCGTGGTATCAATGAACTAAACAGGTTATCTGTGAGACCCCGTATTTGCTTTACTACTATTATATTATTTGCTTCTCTCACATATGCAAATATATACATATATGAATATATGATTGAAATGATGGTAAAATAACTGTTTGTAACTAGCATCATGGGCCAAATTCCTCATTCATGTGAAGGTACAGATCATTAACTAAAGTAAACATGTAAATATTTTCAGTAAGTGAGGTTCAGATTAAATTCAAGAGGTCTAAACTGATCTTATTTGTGTACAACAGGGCTGTCCAACTTTGAACAGGCCGAGGTCTACTTTTTCTGGCCCAAAGTGCCTAAGGGCTACTACACTAAAACCTCTACTTACGAATTTTATCCATTCCTTTCGAGCACATGGTCATTAGTAAAAAATCTGTAAGTAGAGCAGCCATAGGAATGCATTGAAAATTAATTAATCCACCATGGAGGGAATTCTCCAGGGGGGAAGAAGGGAGATGTCACTGCACAAAGGAGATGGGCACACCTGCAACCCCACCTCTCACCCCTCCTCCCTCCACTCTGCACCAGCAACTCAGCTGGTCACAAGACAGTGGCACACTGATCATCTGGCCGGTGTGTGTGTGTGTGTTTGTGGGGAAACAGGGGACTGTGCCATGGCTTTGAACTGCCCCACTCGGTGCACTGTTGTCGATGTTTGTTTTTCTTTTATGTAATTTGTATATGTTTTTTTAAACTAATAAAAATTTTTAAAAAAATGAACTGCCCCACTCAGCTGAGACTTGTGGGCTGGCAGACCCAGATCTTTGCTGGGGCAGTGGTGGTCCTTGGGATGTGGGAAGGAGGGGTGGAGAACTTAGCCCCTCACTTTTTTTAATTGATGGCCGGTGGGCTACTTTTGAACCCTTTGCGGGCTACCGGTAGCCCACTGTCTACCTGTTGGGCAGGCCTGGTGTAAAAGATTATCTCAAAAGACCAAGTTGTCCTCATCAAATTTTAAAATGTTCTTTCTATGTAGAAGTCATTATTTATTAACCACTTGGTAATGCTAGCATGAAATTAAAAGGGCAGATGATATGTATATATGTGCTAAGTGATACAGAAAGTTACAGCTTGTGTAGTGCTCTATAACAGTCACTACATGGATATATAGCATGTACCATGTGTCATCTATTCTAACTGTTTAAGGAGTTGTATTGTGACTATTCATTGGAAAACTGAAATATTTTCTGGAGATGCACTGCTTAGCTTTCTAGATACATAGAACCTGAAGCTATGAGTCAGGAATACCTAAATCAAATTATATGCATTGGCATTCATTTGAAATTTTGGTTTTACTCAGCCATCAGTACAGTATGATGGATAATGTTGGCAGCATATTAGATTTTCCCTCCCCATTGGGATGATATGTCAGTCGATACATGTGTTAGATTTAAATTATAAAATAGCAATTTTAAACAAATTGTCAGATATGTTCAGGAATTGCTGGAAGAAAAGAGGAAATGTTAATGAAAGATGTTTCCTGTAACAAAAAGGCAAGGAATTCTATGGATAAAAAATAAGCCCCTTGGCCGTTAGTGAGAAAGACAATTAAAGGCAGCCCACACCTATGCCTGATGCTTACTGCATGAAATAGGAAAGAAAAAAAAAGACTGTAAGACCAAAATAAAAGTCAGTGTAATGAGTTAGTGTCAACTATGCACTTAATTGTTTAGACTGGGATATAACAAGACGTACTCTTGGTAGTAGACTAGCGTGACATGTTGACTTCTAGACCACGCACTGCAGAGTTCATGACACCCTATGAAAATGGTGCTAGTTCAAAATGTGACTTTAATAGTACAGTCCCACAATAATATGGAAGGAGACTGTTCTACTTTTAAAAAGCAGGATTCAAGACCTTTCAATATGGTTGCAGCAATGCAAACTTCTAGAACACCTACTAATGGGATTCAGTTGTCCAAAACACAAAAATGCAGCATCATTAAAGTAAAGACCATCTTGATAGTCACACCCTCTCCTGAGATACTCCCTTTTACCTTAGTTTATTAAAAAAATCATTCTTTTACAAAATTTGTCATTTTCCTGTAAAAACTATAATTGTAATATATACATACATATATACAAACATACATAGCCAGTCTTCAAAGATCAAGGTTCTTGTTAAAATTTTCCAAGACTGTTGAATTTGTGTGTTCAAATATCCACTGCTGTGTTGGAGAGGAAGGATTGCACGTGTTCATGAAGATTTTCCGGTCACTTTCATTACAGTCCATGCAGCTGCCACTTATAGGGTGGTAGAGAGTCTTGTCCTGAGAAACAGAAAGTAAATAGTTTATGAAACTGGAATATGTACAATGATATCTGTAAAGTTATTGTAAGGAAATAAGTACTTGCCTTTTCAAAATTTATTGCCCAACAACAGTCCATACATTCTATTATGTTCAGTCACGTAACTAGGGAGGGGCAAAAGGGGACATCTGCCCCCCCTGCAGTATCTAGGGGTGCCAAACGGCTGCCCACCCAGTAGCTGCAGGAGACCTCCCACAACCACACAGAAGGCTCTCTGGCCACCGCCTGTAAGGGTCCCACGTCCCTTGGCTGGGTTGCGCGGCAAACAGAGAAGCTTTGCTGGGGGTGCTGAGTGAGTGAGTGGACATCGGTGATGCCAGGCAGCAGAGGCACACTATTTGTTGTGTTGTAGCATGGCAGGAGGCGGGGAGAAGAGGGGCACATCCAGGGCTGCAGGGACCTTGGGGTGGGTGGGAGGGGAGGAGAAGGCAGCAGGCCAGGAGAGGTGTGGGCAAGGTGACTGTCGGGGCTGTCAGCTTGCAGTGTGCCAGGAATGAGGGACTGCCATCCTCTCCCCTGGCGTGACACTGGAGAACTTTATCGTCCTCTGCTCCGTGCTCACCCCCTCCTCCTCCTGACCTCAGAGCTCTGCCCCAGGGGAGTCCAAAGGTTTCTTCCCTACCAGGTTTGGGTAAAAGGCGCCATGCACTGATGGACCTGTGATTTTTGTTGTACAATCTGTGTGCAGAGATACGGCCTATGATGGGACATTCATTTGGGGGTGATCCTGGATAAAAGTCAGGCATATCCAAGAGGATTCATGCCTTGGATCCATGTTTTTGTGCCACTGCAGTTATGCGCTGATGGACCTATGATTTTTGTGTGTAATCTGTTAGCAGAAATGGGGCCTATGATGGGAGAATGGTTTGGAGGTGATCCTGTAGAAAAGTCAGGTAGTTCCGTGAGGATCTGTGCCTTGGATCCATGTTTTTGCACCACTGTAGAGTCATGCACTGACGGACCCCTGATTTTTTGGTGTAATCTGCGGGCAGAGATGGGGCCTATGATGTAACAGTGGTTTTAGTATGATCCACTGTAAGAATCATATAAAATCAGGTTGATCCGTGCCATAGCCCTTTTGAAAGTTTTCTTTGGTTGATGTGGGGGAAGTTGAGGGGGGAGTGCAGGCAGGAAGCACCCGCCTGTGTGTCTGGCAGAAGTGCAGTTGGCTTCCTTCCGGTTTTGGGGCAGATCCTGCTTCCTGAAGAGGCTGGATGGGGCTGGGAAAGGACTATCTCAAGGAAGTGGAGAAGCGGGAGCAGGAGTGGGGGTGAGGAAACGCCAGAGGTGCACTGCTTCACCAGGGTTTGCCCGCCGCCCAGGTGTTTAGCAGCAGCGGCGGCAGCAAAGGAGGAGAGGTGGGCATCCTGGGGAGGATGGTGGGAGGCAGCACTGGTGGCAGGGGTGGGCGAAGAGGGGGAGGAGTGCACTTTGAAAGTGCACCTTGTAAAGAGGTCTCGGGGGGGGGGAGGCTTTTTTGCCTTTTTTCCTGGACCTCTGGAATGGATTAATAGGTTTCCCATTCATTTCAATGGGAAACCCCGTTTCAGATAACAAATTGTTTCAGATAACGAATTGCCTCGGAGAACAAATTAAATTTGTTATCCAAGGTACCACTGTATTTCCCATATGTGGCATGCTTTATCAATTCTGATCATCTATATCATTTACTGATGTTGATTTACTGCTTTGAATGGTAAATAAACAAGTCTTCACAACTGAGTTATAAAATGCCATTTTTATGAGACAAAGAAAACACCTCCCACACATCCTGACCTAGTGTATTACTTCATTAGAGCTCATCTGAAACCATGTTTCATAAAAGCAGGATATTGTTTTCTTGCTATTATCTTGTCAATCCTTCCATATTTCTCAAACATACATTGAAATGTCTAAGATAGGTCTCACCAAGATTAATATCCTGGTGTCCTCTGCATACATTTTTTTTAAAAAATCACATATGTATTATGTTCAGTGCCATTATAAGGTAGAATTCAGTAATCAAATAAGGGCCTAGAGATTTCCCTGGAAAGATGCTTTGTTCCAGCTAGCAAGACACTCCATCCCCTTCTGTTTCGCAAAGTTTTCTTCCATTGTAGACATAGGAGCAAATATTAAAAAATAGTTTATCATGTCACAGATTAACATAATGAATTGATGTCATAATTATATGCACTCACTTTTCTGTATTTCCAGAGCTGATTTCCTTTCATTCCATGACAGTCAAAGAGGGTTACAGGGCTACTGGGGGAAACTGCGTCAAAGCAAAATTTCTTTGTGTGCTGTGGGTCTCCTGGACGGATGTCTTCTCGCCAGCTGAATGTGAATACCTGCTAAGACAAACATCAGATTCTGAGAAAGTGGGGAGCACAAAAGCCGTATATTTTTATGTGTACTAGAATAAGAAAATCAATGTGACAAACTACTGTCTCCTTAGAGCAAACAAGAAATTGAGGTAGTATCTTTGTTCACTGTTACTGGTTATGTATAGATCATGGAAGTAGGCACATCCATGTTTTTGTGCACAGATTTACACTCTGGTGAAGTTAAGGCAGACATGACAGATTGCTTCCTTGTAACTCTAATTCTCTGTGCATCCCCAGTAATGGTTCAATTAAGGAAAAATATATAGCTGAAAAAGCTTTTGGCAGGAGAGCTGCCCCTTCATTCCAGCTGTGCATATTAAAAGAACACATATCCATTGTTCCCACATAATTCCTGTGCAGAGTAACTACATGGAGAAACAAAGTGGAAAAGCAGGTATCGTCAGTACAATGATAAGAGAGATGCAACGTGAATTGTATGAACGCACAAGAGTCCAGTCAGAGAACCATAACTGGAATCATGCTGCTGATAAGACTTTTTCACAATTGTAATAATTTTTTTTCCCATTCCAACAAAGATAATTGGATCTGGCAATTGCACCAGGAATTTCTAGGCAACCACCCCAAAGTGCCATGACTTTTCAATTGGCAAATGTAAATAAAATATGGCAAAAATTATTATGATTTAGTGAATAACGTGCCAAATGCAATAAGAAAGCAAAGGGAAATTGCTACAAAAAGCAAAACAATATGTGCTCCAATAAGATTAGCGCATAATAACTGAGGACTTAGGCCAATACTGAACACTAAAGGAGACAACCATCTGATCTTCACCTCTAGTTTCCAGTAGAGATGGGCACAAAACAATTTGTTTTGTTATGTAACAAAACGAATAACGAATAACAAAACAATTTTTTGTTTTGTTATTCGTTATTTGTTTTGTTACATAACGAAACAAATAACGACCCTGGCGATGAAATAGGAACAAAACTAACAGAACAAAGAAAATTACGTTCATTACTTTTCGTTTCGTTTCCTATTTTGCTCAGGAACTTAGTGGGTGGGTGAATGGGCAGGTGGCCAAGGCTCTGCTGCCTCTGTCGTCAGTGAAGGGGATCTTGGTGGGTGGAGCAGGTGTGTGCGCGCAAGCAGCGCCAAGAATCTTTATGGACGAGCGGCCGGCCAGGGCTCTGCAGCCGCGAGTGCCATGGATCTTGGGGGTGGGGGTGAAATGGAGGCGGGAGAGTGTGCGCTCAGTGCAGGGGACCTTGGTGGGTGGGCAGGCTGACATCTTTTTAAAAAGCCGCAACCCCCCCCCCCCGCCAAATTGATCGGGTTAGGGTGAAAGTGCACCTTTGTTTAAGAGGAGATTCCAGCAGCCTGGAAATTAACAGAGGCAAGCAGCATTGGCAGATCGGATCCGCCACTGTTGCTTGCATCAGTAACCTCCCTGGCTGTTTAAATCTCCTTCTTTGAACCTGCCCCCGTCTCCCATTCATGGCAAAGGGGAGGAAGGGGAAGGCTCAACTCGTTTGTATTTGGTGCTGGGTGCAGCGCCAAATTCAAATGTGGAGGGGGAGATTCAGATCACCACCCCACCTGCAAGGGATAAGGCAGTGGCGACAGCAGCAGGAGGGGCCCGCCCATCCCAATCTGGAGGCTTGTGGCAGTGGCGGGAGCAGCCAAAGTCCAGGGAAGCCAGAGCACACCTCCCTTCCGCAGCTCCTCAGCTTTGCACCCTCAGCGGGAGGAGGAGGAGGAGGAGGAGGAGGAGGATGTCACCACTACGGCTGCTGCTTCTTGTGCCCACCATTGGTGGCACCACGTTCACGGGGAGCCCCCCCGCTTGGCTGGGCACAGCGAGCCATGACCGTGCAACCGCCAGCCTTCCCTCGAGCTTGGCGGCATGTCCTGCTCGCTTTAGCAGCTGAGGAGGGGTTGCGCTAGCTCGGGTGGAGCGTGTGTGGAAACAGGCATGGAGGAAGGGGTGTGGGTGACAGCTCAGGTCTGCACTGATGTTGGTCTCCAGGAGTGGCGGTGGCAGCGGCGAGGAGGACTTGAGAGTCGCATGTCCAGTGAGGGTGCTCGGGCAGGGATGCTCGCGCACGCCGCCTCCCTCCTCTGCTCACCCCGGGCAGTAAGTGAGCAAACCCAACAGGCATGCTGCCCGCTCAGACACTTTATCCGGACCTCCACCCCTCTGACATGTGCCGCCACCACTACGCCACACCCTCCACCCAGGAGCACCGGGAGGGGCACCTGCAAGGGATGCTCCATGGCTGCAAGTGGACCAGGGGCCACTTAAAGTTGAACAGCCCTGAAACAGGCAAATGGATTTAAAAAGAGGAGGAGGAGGAGCCGTCTGAGATCCCTATCACCCAGAACTCAATCCTTTCCTGCCCTGACTGAAGCCCAGTTCCAGTTCCTTCCTTCCCTTTAACCCACCCCCTCACACGCAACACAGTCCAGCCTCCATGCACCAGTGTTTTTTACCTTGGCCTTGGGAAGTGGCAAGTCTGGGTCAGTTCCCACAGCAGCGTATTCAAACAGCAGCCCTTTGCTCTGAGCCAGGTGGCTACGGCTTGAAGTGGAGCAAAGGAGAGGGGGCGCCACTCACCAGCCCTTCCCTCCCTTCCCTGCACCCAGCCACCACCCCAACAAGTCATCAGCTCTTCCCACCCCCGTTCCCAAACCTCCTTTGAACTCCTCGAACTCTCGCTCATTTATTTTTCTTCACCGGTGTCAAAGGCAAGAGCCGCACGGCAGCACGGCTCTCTCTCTCTCAGACCTTCTCCAGCCTTCTTGCTTCTGCTGGGCTCACAGTATCGTTAACCCCTTCCATTATCCCTCCCTTCTGAATTATTTGCTCTCGCATGAAATTGAGTGCTTTGTCTTTAATACTTTACTTGCTGGCTGGGCTAAGTAATTATTTGGTTGATATATGTGATTTAAATTGATTGATCTAATGGATACTTGATTTATCCAATTGATTAAAACTTGCTTGTTGGTTATTTGGCTATTTAATGTTATTTGGCTAATTAATTGAATTATAAATGGTGGATTATTGCTCCCCTGTTGATTAAATTGCATGGACAGCCACGTGTCTGAGCCTCTCCCTCTCTTCCCAGGTTTCATTTCATACAGTTGCTTCCCTCTGGCACACATCTGATTACTGTTCTTCCCCTTTGTGTTGTTGATCTTCCTTATTTTCTAGTCATTGCTTATGCTCATATTAATTAGTGGATTTGCTCAATAAAATTGCGGGAATCATTGCACATACCTCCTTTAGCAGCATTTGCAGCTGAATCAGTTCATTAATGGCCTTAAAACTGATCAACTCCCTTGCAGTTTATCATTTCAATCAGCATTCATTTTTAATTCATTTGGGCATTTTGATTTTAACAACCCCCTATGTGAACGTATTGTTTGACTCTTGATTGGGTGGGGGAAAGAGCAGGCTTTTAATCTCCCTCCCCCAAGCGCCTCTCAGTTGGGTGCTGGCCCTAAGCCAACTCTTGCACCGACTGGTAGGGAAGAGCCCTACCAGCCCACTCTTTCCCCCAGCCAAACTAAATGAAAAATGAAACAATTTTTTTTAAAAAAATCATTTCTAATGAAACAAAATGAAACATAAATGAAATGAATAATGAAATAAATGAATAACGAAATAAACGAATAACGAAACGAAACACTATTTTAGCGTTTCGTGCCCACCTCTAGTTTAGTGTCAAACAGAGACTCCAAAGCAACATATTTGTGACTGAAGAACAGTTTCACTGCAACAGTTGCCCAAGTGGAAAGGATTGCAAAGTATCCAGCAGGATGTTCAACTGAACTAAGACGTTCAGAGAATTAAGAGTCTCTGGCCATTTAATTTACATAGAAAAGTATGGCTTGACAGATACCTAGTGAAAGTGGTGTCTAGTTGAAATGCATGAGAAATAGTCAATACTAAACAGATTCTTGATTCAGATACATTGATGGCCAATACATCCAAGGTAATATACAAGTGGAGAGGACTGGATCAAACTGCAAAGCACACGTTTGAGATGCAACTGTTTCCAAGAATACAGTTAGTAGGAACAAAAGACAGATTACAGATAATGAGAAACTTGAATGAACAGGACACCAAAATATAGTCTGTCAAACTATAATAAAAGAAACAGAAAGAGGCTGTTGAACTGCAGCTCACATTATTTTTCATGTGTTATAATTGAGTATAGCTGATAGGAGTTGCAGGCCAAAATATCTGAGGAGCCTTCTCTTGGGCTACATGGTGTTGGTGGGGAGAGCCTGTTTGTTTGACTTCATGGAATCACTGGGTAAATAATTTCCTTGCAGCTCCCACAACACCTACACTACAGGTATAAGTGGCATTTCCTGCATTGACTGATTTCATAAGAACACCAGTGCCTCCATTTTTACTTTCCACCCCTCATAATGGGATTTTTTTTGCCACACTCTTTGTAACTTTAATTTTATCTTTTAATGTTTTAAGTTGGCCTTCTAATGCCCTGTTTTTAATTTGAATATGTCTTAAATGTTCTGGGCTGTATATTGTCCCTTTGTATATAAGCCACCTTTGGTCCTTTTCCAAGGAGAAAGATGGGGTAAAATATTCAAAATAAATAAATAATAAATAAATGTCCTATGTAACACAAGGAACCAACTCATAGTCAGCCAGACACCAAGATGCAATCCACATTTTCTTGTTCTCTGTCTACTGCCATCAAAATTATTGGTGGGACAACAAATAAAGCACAAGAGAGTAACCCTGTTCTTGGTACAGAGACATGTCACCCAGGGAAATGCTATCAATTCCTGCTCAGCTCCAAAGGCAAGTCCACTGATAATTGTGAGAGGGGATTCAGAGATTGTTTTCCAGCAATCCATATTATCTAAAGAGAATGTGCACTTCTCTGGTGGCTAGCACCCATTTGTGTGGGGATAATTGGATGTGATCTACAAGCGAGTAGTTCTAAGAAGCCAAATGTAGTAACCGGGGATATTTATTATTTATTTGTTTGATATTCCACGAGCTATAGACTGCTCCATAAATCCAGTGTGAGGTGTAACAAGGCATGCAACTGCACGTGCTGTTTGTTAATATGAGACTGAACTGAAGTTGACCATGGTGATTTGAATTGTGTAACAAACAGAAGTAGTCTTCATAGCTCAGAAAGCACTAAAACTATTAATAATTTTAGGGCACTGACGTTGGTTGCAGTTGAAGAGATAGGTTCGGCAACTGAATTAATGTTGACACCCAATACTATGTTGATAGACACATCTCTTAGTACCAGGGCAATGGCTGGCCTATGTGTTGGTTCTGGAACCACTGAGAGTATAATGCTCTCTTCTGCAAAATATGAGAAAGGGGGAACTGCTGCCAATATACAGTAACTGCTTTTGGCTCTTGTGTGATAGAAGTGGTAGGTGTTTCTGTCATTGCAAGCAGATCTGGGAGAGATCTAATGCAGCTGTTATGAGCTTGCACAAGGTAGCAGTGAGACCCTGCCAGTGGCCCTTTGCAGTTAACCACTATAGTCATTTCAATTGGTTAGTGACTGATGATCAACAATCTCAACTGCAACAAAAACAGACATCATGGTATTTAGGTCATCAGATGCAGAGTAGATTTCCACCAGCAGGTGTTTTGCAATTCCATGAGAAAAAAATGGAACATGATTACTGATGGTAATCTTTTTAGAAAGGAGGCAACATAATAAGGGTCCAGTGTGTTTGCATATGTGCTGCTTGAGCAGTGGACAGAAGAGGACTGAAGAAACTCTTAGCAATAGTTGGAGCTTGCACATTAGGTTAGGGGAGAGGACTTTCCCATCTTCAGGCTATTTAGCTCTGGAAGATCCCATGTGGTGTTCTGTGCAGGCACAAAACACATGTGTAAATCACAGAGACTATGAAGGAGTAGCATTGGTGGTAATCTATGTCCATCAACAACTTCAGCCATACTTTATAATAAAGTGCCTATAGAAATAAAACTGTTTCCAAGATTTATTGCCCCTTGAGCCTTTAAAAATATTTTAGTATGGCTGCAAGATCTTTTTCCATTGAGCTACAGTACATTAAGACAATTGATATGTTTGGACTAACACAATCATTCAGTACATTCACTCTTTGATACTATTTCCTCTCCCAGATTTTCCTATTTCATATGTGTCTAGATCGAGCCTATCCTATATGGCTCCTTTGAGTGTTCAAAATACATTCAAATAAGTATCTTTACAATCTTATTCACTATGATATATGTCTATATATGATATTACTAAAGTAAGATCTTTGCTTTGTTTTTCTAACAGTGAAATCATTTCAAGGGCTTTGAAACTCTGGTAAGGTACAGGAAAGGCTGAATAGTAAAATCAATTGGTTAGTTCTTTGTAAACTGGTGGAATTTACATGCTATCAAACCACATCTAGCTTATGACAATACTTAATAGGGTTTTTGCTGACATCACTTCAAGAACAGAAGAGAGGTATGGGCTCGTACTCAACATGGAAGGAATTTAGAAGTTGTCATTCTACGTCATTAGGTTGCTTCCAGCTCATGGCAACCCTCTGAAGGAGCTTCGTGGAGCAGTGGTTAAATGGCAGTATTGCAGTCAAAATGGCAGTATTGCTATCTTCCATAGAACATGGTGAGTGACTATTCTGGCTAAGGGATTCTGGATGTCAGAGTCCAAAAAGTAAATTGTTCATCCTCTGTTATGCATCCGACTCTCTACTACAGGTACTCTTTCACTCTCCAGCAGTGAAACAGTAGAGCGGCTAATGGGGGTGGAGGTTGAGAAGGAGGTGCTCCACTGGACTAACATTTGTTTTTATAGATGAGAGAGAATGAATTTTATTTGTGTGTGTGTGTGTGTGTGTGTGTGAGAGAGAGAGAGAGAGAGAGAGAGAGAGAGAGAGAGAGAGAGAGAGAATTCAAATATGTATCTCGGGAGGGGGGAACCCTCTCCTTTTACAATTTGCTCTCACTTTAGCCTGCAAATCCCCTGTCGTCATTCACGGGGACTCCTCTGGTATTCTCATGGATACATAAGGCTTCCTCCCCCACTCCCCCAAAATTAAAACTGATGGTGAAAAACAACACTCAAGAGAATATTTGTTTGGAAAAATTTCACTGGCGATTATTTGGTTTAATTTATTAAGGAGTAAAATAGAGGTTTATGGCTACAGTATAGAAAAATCTAAATCTATAGTTATCATTATTATGCCAACACCCCCAAATACCAGTAAACCAATATAACTCAGAATTGATTAAGATCTGTTCGGGAACTGTCTTTATGATTTTTAACTATCTATTTCCCTAATATTTAATTGGCTCTGTAATACAGTACTACTGAAATCTTCTCACATTACATTTTTTCCTTCATAATTAATAAAAAAACATTGATTGGTATGGGGCATATATATACAATAATCACTACTGTGAGATTAAAAGTTCTAGATTTCAATTTAACCATTATTAAACACTCTTTTTTACCTTTTCAGCATCGTTTAATTTTGTGTAAACTGCCCTGAGCTCCCTTTGGGAAATAGGTCACGGTATACAAGTTTGAAAATAAATAAATAATAAATAAATACATTATTGGGTGATTTAACTGGTATAGCAATTCATGTTGATTTAGCCCTTGATACGAAGCATAGGTCTGACCTATTGAAGTCTCTAAGTATGTTCTATGCTGTTCCTTAAAATATATTTCAAGTATGCAAATATTTTTAGGTTTTCCTACCTTTAAAACTAAGCTAGCTGTATTATAGCAATATAATCAAGCCCATTCACATTTAAACACATTAAACTTAGCACCTTAATTTTTCCCATCTTGTTGGTATCAGCTGTAACCCTATAGTTAAACATTAGTGACTCTCTTTGTCTAACTCCTTGAATATCCATTTAACTCCACATTACCAAATCTGTCTTTTACATTCTTCAATACTATGGTCAGAATCCTATTGGGATTTTAAGGCAGTCTAAGTGTAATTGTGTAAAATGTGGTGGTGAGTTGCTGATAATTAATGAGATATTGGTTGTTTTCCTGGCTGTGTGTCAGTTGGTCCATTACCACTTCTTAATCAGTAGCAACTCATTAATCAGTAACTGTAACGGATTTTAGAAGTCGCTCAGGCCAAATGTAAACATGGAGAATATTAATGTGCAAGCTAGTTCTGTGGTTAACCGTTATCTTGGTGTCTGTGTAAATAAAAGCCAATGAAGATACCAGCCAGAAGCAAGTGAAACCTGATTGGTCTGTAAGCAACATGTGACTGTCTATTCCCATGCTTGTGAACAGTTTGAGGGGAGAAGAGACTTATTTTCAAAAAGGATTTTATGGCTGTGCATGAAGACAAGTCAAGCTTAGAAATGTAGTTTAGAAATTAGAGGGAGGCCTTTGACTCTTGGCCTCATAAAGTTAGGAATCATTTTTGTTGTTTTCTAGAAAGGAGTAATATTGTGTTTCATCTCCAGTAGCCTAAATAAATGATTTTAAAATTTTTAAAGGTACCTTGGAATCTGGTGCTCACAGCAAACAGGCTGAGAAGTTAAATAGATTCGAACCCACGAGGCTTTGATAATCTCCAGGTTTTTGCATAGAGTGGCTGCGGGTGATTTATTGCAAGGTTGACACCTGGGTAGACGCTAAAATAGCCCAATCTCAGAGGAAGATTCCTGAGATTCCATTGTAGTAACAATTCACCATGGAGATTTATGCATTTATACTTATTCCAATATAAATTCCCAAATGGATTCTAGCTACCATCTTGTAAAGTCTGCTTTACCTCTTTTCCCCTTACCTGAGCTATCTGTCTGTCATCATTCAAAAGTATAGCTTTGATATCCTTCTTATCCAATTCATTTAGAAAAGCCAGTGCTTCTTCTTTTGATTTAATATGTCTTGTTTGCTACTTGAAATGGAAAGTAAGCGTTAAAAGGACAAGCCACTTGTGCTTTATGTTTTTCTTTTATCAAACTGTATCATAATGTAGAAAGAAACAAATCAGTGATTTCACAGATTCAAATAGTAAGTGTAATTATTTAATTGGTATGGGGAAGATACTAATATTTACTAATATCAGATCAAGAATTCAAAGTATGCTTTCAACTGTTCTGAAATTCAATTCTTTGTAATTTTAACTCTCATTAGGATGAACATGACAAGATGTCTTAATTGCTATAGCAGCTCATTTTGATTTAGCTCTTGTTTGTACGAAGCATGGATCTGACCTCTTCATAGAAGTCTTGAAATAGTTTCTATACTGTTCCTTGATCTGTTTCTTATACACCAATAATTTCAGCTTTTCTCTTATTTAAAAAAAACGAGTGAGTATTCTCTTCTGCATAAGCTCTAGAAAGGAGTTACAGCACATTTCTCCCTTATACTGTAATGATGACCTTTCATTTTAAACTTCAAATCTTAATTTCTCCCATCTAGTTTATGGTATTTGTAATCTCATAATTATATGCCAGTGACTCTTTGTCCAGTTGACTTCTGAAACCAGTGGTGAACAACATGAAACCTGTGGGCTGCATGCACTTCCAATGGACATTTCTGCAGGCAAAAGGCCATGCCAGAGCCTGCCAAGTAACCTCCCTTCTTTTTGGTATAAAATACAGTAGGACACCCCATATTCGGGGGGGGGGATGGGTTCCACCATCCCCACCAATGCTGAAAACCATGGATAATACAGAAACCCCACTACCACCACACTGTTGTTGCCACTCACCCTCATGAGAGGTGGCCTGGGCCAGTCCCACATCCTTCCACCTATCTCCCACACTGGGAGAAGAGGCCAAAGCTGCCAGGTGGAGGATGGGTAGGGGGTGAGAACTGCCCTTTCTGGTTCTGCTTCCTTGTGAGGTGCTGCAGCCTGGGGGTGGCTCCCAGGCAACAGTGGAGGAGCAGGGATCCTGTCCACCTGCCTGAGACTGAAGGCCCGGTTGAGTGGGCTAGGAGCTGGACCCAGGGAAGAGGATGAGCTGTGAAAGGGAAAGGTGCCCTACACCCAGGAACGAGGAGGAAAGGGAGCCAAAAGTCGAAAAGGCCTGGGAACCACTGTGGTAAAAGAAAAAAACTGAGAAGGAAAAAACCCATAGCATGGACATATATATGAAATATTTTAAAAAAACATTCCTTTAATATTTTCAGTCCATGGATAAGTGAATCAGCAGAAATTGATCCAGGGGATTAAGAGGGCCCTATTGTATAAACTTGTATCCAGGCACAACAATTCTAAAAACATTTTGGCACTGTCCATCCATTTTCAGGATCTTAATGTAGCCTTTGGTGAGGTCTGGAGACAGGAGTTTGGTCCCAAACCCACAATAATCCCCATATTTGCCGTAAACATTCACTTAAAGCTACTGTAAAATTTATTTTCATGGCCTTCCACAAAGTGGACAAAAAGTTGTTGGCTAGTTACACCAGCCTCAGAGCAGTGGAGAAAGTTACAGTAATACCTTGGTTTATGAGCATTATCCATTCTGGAAACATGCTTGTAAACCAAAACACTCTTATATCAAAGTAAATTTCCCCATAAGAAACACTGGAAACTCAGATGATTCTTTTTGGGGGGCCATAGCCGCATACTGTACACACAAAATGCTAAAACTCACAAAAGAAGTTGGCTAGAAGTCCACGTCCACACCATGGTTTAGATACCTGGCTGCAGAATCTGCTCTGCTTGGGACTAACAGCTGGATTTTACTCTGTATTTTTATTGTTACAATAATAAAGTGCAATTTGTAGCCCTATAGACACCTGACTAGCTGCCCCATGATTATAAATTGTTTGAGAAAATAAGAATGTTGAAAACAAATTAAATAAAGATATCAATATAAAGAAAAATAAAACCCTAATCTGCACTCCCCTTTGAAAATGTTCTTGGATGGTGCAAGGGAGACCTGTATTCCTCTCTCCTCCCTCTCTTTGGAGGCTGCCTGAGAGGGAACTTTTCAGACAATCACCCACAATTCAGCAGAGGGAAGGAGAGAGAGCTATCATCTGCTCACTTGTGATCATGTGACCTGCTGCAGTGCTTGTACTGCAAGACACTGCTTGTTGTTCAAGGCAACATTTAGAATAAATATCTGCTTGCCTTGCAGAATATTCTTAAACCACGTTACTCTTAATATTATTGCATTTTAAAAGTTGCTGCTTATATCTTTCATGATCAGTCAACTCACATAACTGGCATGCAACATGGGATAAAGCAGTAACTTTTGCTGCAGATTATGGCATAGCAATTATACCAACAAATCTAACCAATAGGATTGTAGCCCATGTGTTGCAAAGGATCACCTGTTTCCCTCTTACCTGATCTATTTGTTTATCATTTAAAAGAATAGCTTCAATGCCCTTCTTATCCCATTCATTTAAAAAAACCAATGCCTCTTCTTTTGATTTAATATATCTGTGTTGCTGCTTGAAACAGAAAGAAAATTTAAAAGATAAACCATTTACATACTATTTTCTCTTGAAGCTGTAAAAACATTAATTTATTTTCTTTTACATATCATGTGCACAACACAGCCAAAAGTATACATTTCCCCATATGTTTCAATATTTATTTGATCCACTCTTGCTCCAAAGAACCTATTCGCTGAAATGACACTCTGAAATAATACCAGAAATAGACATTTCTTTAGAATATCCCTATCTAGAGTACTCCAATGGGCCATTTTGGAATTTACTCTAAATACAATGTCTGCCTGCCGGTCTATCATTTGAATTAGTTCCCACTATTAAAGTTAATAACTGCTCAAAATATAACACTATCATGGCGATGAGTAACATGGCTGCATGAAGCCTCTGGGAACATTTCTGCAGCCCTATGCACTCTTAGACTTCAACCAACTTAATATTTTGATTAAAAAAAAACACCCAAACTTACCAGCACTCCTACACTCACAAAATCCCCGCTCTTGTGGCCAATATAAAACATTTAATTGGCCACTAGAGGGCACAAAGGTACTTTTCTAATTAAAAGACACATTCTTAAGTTAACAAAAATTACTGAAGCACCCTTTGTAGTGCCCAGCTGCTGCATTAAATCCTCTCAGAAATAATAAATGCAGGCAAACTTGCCTTTTCTCCCTTGCCCTTTAGCCCCACTGTTTGGGAATGTGGTCTTCAAGTTGCAAGCCAATCTGAAAAATGTCCCTCAGCCCTATGGAGATTGTCCACCAGTGCACTAGATTCTCCTTTAACTTTCTCAGCAATTCTCTAATTAGGATTCTATCCCTTTCAATGCTGTATTCAAGAAGGGCTGCCTCTTGTTTGCACTCATCTTATTTTACAAGCAATTTCATTTTACTATTAAGAATTGCTGTATTTTGCTAATCAATCTTCAGTCCTTATTTCAAAACTGTTAAACTCATTTTCCAAATGCTATAATTTGTCATCAGTTTCTTTTTTAGCACTCAATTTTACCATTCAGACGTGTTTCAAATACAAAATTCTTATCAGCTGATTTAAAATAATTCTCAGATCTTTTAAATTAATTTAATGCAAATCTGCAAATCTGTTTCTGCTTTGATCTACTTTGTAAACCTCCCAGAGTAGCCCTTGGGCTAGATTGCGATAGATAGATAGATAGATAGATAGATAGATAGATAGATAGATAGATAGATAGATA
The DNA here is from genome assembly GCA_023846285.1 of Phrynocephalus versicolor. NCBI lineage: Eukaryota > Metazoa > Chordata > Lepidosauria > Squamata > Agamidae > Phrynocephalus > Phrynocephalus versicolor. Next base: position 65,860,714 of record JAHTLZ010000010.1, on the reverse strand, counting down.
GATAGATAGATAGATAGATAGATGGTCACAAAGAGACTGCAAATTGTTTTAGTGCCAGTGTTGGCACCGGCTCATCGGTCGGATGCAGTCTGATCCACATCACAGCCCACAGCCTCCTTCCTTTGGTCTTAACCTCTGCCAATCTCTGCCTCTCCTTTTATGGTTTATTGTAAAGCTAGTGAGCTATTCAAAGTGTTGCACGGCACTAGGGAAGAGGGCCAGTTTCTAAAGGTCTCTTTAACATACAAATGCATACATACATAATGCAGAAACAGTATAGTCTTATGCAATTTGTCCATGTTATTTCTATTTCATACAAATTATTATCTGTTTTTGGTCTATGCACAGGTGATCTAGTGCTAAAGTAGTATGCCTAACTCAGTAGTTTGTTTTTTAAATTACTTTGGGGTTACTAGGGCGAAAGATTGTGTGTGTGTGTGTGTGTGTGTGTGTGTGTGTGTTGGGTGGGTGTTTCTGCCCAGCTTCCTATGTCACCAGTACATGACTCAGACTCATCACACCATCCTTTAGGAAAATAAAACAACAGATCTCATGGGGGAAAGTAATAATAATGGCTTGAGAAAAGGCCTTTTTGATACGTAAGCAGTTTAAAAAAAAACATACCCACAGCAAATCCTGCAGTATTTGATTATGTAGTTGCTCATTGCTGCCTAGTTTTAATACGTTAAACCAGCAATTACAAAGTGCATTGTGTGTGTTGTGTTGTTACAGTCGTGACCGACTCTTCGTGACCCCATGTCCATGGAGTTTTCTTGGCAGGAATACTGGAGTGGTTTGCCAGTTTCTACTCCTGGTGCCTACAGCACCCGGTATTCCCTGGAGGTCTCCCATCCAAGTACTAACCAGGGCCGATCCTGCTTAGCTTCCAAAATCAGGCGAGATCAGATGAACTTAGGGCACCTAGGCAGCTACAAAGTGCATTAGTAAGCTTAATTCTTGAGCTATATTGCAACTTAGTGTTTTCTTATATCCTTCTTCACTTAAACCAATGATTCCCAACTTTGGGTCTACAGATGTTCTTATACTAAGGCCTCAAATCTGTCATATATCCTGGTTACTTCAGCAAGTGGTGAAGGCTTCTGCAAGTTTTAGTCCAAGAACATCTGCTGACCCACTGACCGATTAGACATATGCTTAACTCCCCTCCCTTCCCTTCCCAAAGATGGGAGAGGAAGTTTCCAAATGGTATGTGTTACTGATAATACTTATGATTCTTTGCCGTCCCTACTCATAGAAGATTCCCCTTATTGTGCATTACATGTGGAAATCAAGAACTACAGAAGCAGAGAGCCCCAGCAAAATCTTTTACCAGTTATATATAATTGGAATCATTACAGTATTTTAAGAATGACAAGTTTCTATAAAACATTTATTCCTAAAACTGTCCCTAGAAACTCTTGAGAATTAGTTTACATAAATAAATAAATAAATAAATAAATAAATAAATAAATAAATAAATAAATAAATAAATAAATAAATAAATAAATAAATAAATAACACATACCTGAACATTGTTCCAGGCTGCTTCTCCCCTGCCTTTTACACATGTTTCAACCCTTAATGGTGAACCCAGGGCTCCATGTTTTGTATCTACACAAAGACCGCTGCCTACATTACGGATCTGCAAAATAAATCACAGATTAATCAGCTAATGAAACAAAACTGTTATCCTACAAAAGCAACTGTCATTAACGTGAATACATTAAAGCATGATGGCTTTTTTAAAAAAGGATAAAATAGCCAACAATCTGCTCTCAATGCCCTAAAAAAGTACATACTAAGATGAGTTTCAGAGTCATTAGGAAGCCAATTCAATGGAAAGTTTGAAGACATATTCCAGTCCCAGTTCCAACTCACCCTATCTGTGTACCCCAGACTAACAGAAGGATTGGAACAAAATGTTTGTACAGAAATGTGCATTTTATGGGGAAATGTTTAAAAATGTCACATTTTAGAGAATGCATACATTTTAAACACAAATTTCACGTACCTATACAATCATTCACTTCCTGTAAGCAATTTTGTAAAATAAGTGGGAACTGAACTATATACATAATGGGTAATAATAAAAGCTTCTTTAAATATGTTAGAAGTAGAAAACCTGCCAGAGAACCAGTTGGCCCTCTGGATGGTGAGGGAGGAAAAGGGGAGATTAAGGAGGACTTGGAAATTGCAGAGAAATTAAATGACAGAAGACCTTGAGCAGATTCCGCTGCCTGAAAGGCCCCTCTTGACTAAAGAATTAAATCAAATACAGGTTAAAAGAGAGGATGTTTTAGGACTAATTGATAAATTGAAGATTAACAAGTCCCCGGGCCCAAAAGGCATCCACCCAAGGGTTATTAGGGAACTGAGAAATGAAATTGCAGATCTCTTAACGGTAATATGCAACTTGTCTCTTAAAACGGCCACAGTGCCGGGGGACTGGAGGATAGCAGATGTCACACCAATTTTTAAAAAAGGAAGGAGGGGGGACCCGGGAAACTACAGGCCAGTTAGCCTTACATCTGTCCCAGGGAAGATGGTGGAAAGCCTCATCCAAGAGAAAATCTTAAAACACACAGAAAAACAAACTTTGCTGAGAGAAAATCAGCATGGCTTCTGCAAGGGTAAGTCTTGTCTGACAAATCTTTTAGAATTTTTTGAAAAGGTCAGCAGGCTTGTAGATTTGGGTGAACCGGTGGATATAGTCTATCTGGATTTTCAAAAGGCTTTTGACACAGTCCCTCACCAGAGGCTGCTGAGAAAATTGCACAGTCAGGGCATAAGAGGGCAGGTCCTCTTATGGATTGAGAACTGGTTGAGATCCAGGAAACAAAGAGTAGGTGTCAATGGGAAATTTTCACAATAGAAAGAGGTGAAAAGCGGTGTGCCCCAGGGATCTGTCCTGGGACCGGTGCTTTTCAATCTGTTCATAAATGACCTGGAGACAGGGATAAGCAGTGAGGTGGCCAAGTTTGCAGATGACACAAAACTTTTCCGTGTGGTAAAAACCAGAGAAGATTGTGAAGAGCTCCAGAAGGATCTCTCCAAACTGGGGGAATGGGCTACGAAATGGCAAATGCGTTTTAATGTAGCCAAAAGTAAAGTAATGCATATTGGGGCAAAAAATCAAAACTTTATCTATCTATCAACTCATGGGCTCTGAGCTATCCATGACAGATCAGGAAAGAGATCTTGGTGTGTTGGTGGACAGCTCCATGAAGGTGTCTCCCCAATGTGTGGCAGCGGTGAAGAAGGCCAATTCCATGCTAGGGATTATCAAAAAGGGGATTGAAAATAAAACAGCCAACATTATAATGCCATTACACAAAACAATAGTAAGGCCGCACCTGGAGTATTGTGTACAATTCTGGTCACCACATCTCAAGAAAGACATAGCGGAACTGGAAAAGGTGCAGAAGCGAGCGACCAAAATGATTACCGGGCTGGGGCACCTCCCTTATGAGGAAAGGCTCTTTAGTCTGGAAAAAAGGCGCCTGAGGGGGGCAGGGCATGAGTAAAGTGGATAGAGGGAAGCTCTTCTCCCTCTCACAAAATACCAGAACTAGGGGACATACACTCAAATTGAGGGCTGGGAGAGTAAGGACAGACAAAAGAAAATATTTTTTCACCCAGCGCGTTGTTAGTCTATGGAACTCCCTGCCACAGGATGTGGTGATGGCATCTGGCTTGGATGCCTTCAAAAGGGGATTGGACAGATTCCTGGAGGAAAAATCCGTCACAGGTTACAAACCATGATGGAGATGTGTAATCTCCAGGCTTAAAACCAGGATACTTCAAGGGCCAGATGCAGGGGAGTGGTATCAGGAGACAGATATCTAGTCTCATGTGCTCCCAAACACATGAGATACAGGAAGCTGGACTAGATGGGCCTTTGGCCTGATCCAGCATGGCTCTTCTTATGTTCTTATATAACAATGGGTTGCCTACACTGGAATGGAATCAGCAGTTAGTAGACCCTCTGTTGTTGGAGAGGTGCAATCATACACCACAACATTTATTTATTTATTTATTTTAGAGTATTTTTACCCCACCTTTCTGGCCATATGGGATTTCCTGATCACATCTAGCATGGCTTTGTTTCTTGAATAAACCAACCTCTCCCCAAGCAGCTGCTGGAGGCTCCACCGGTGGGTAGAACTTTCCCAAGTCCCAAGCAACTTCGTTCATAAACCACTTGAAGCTTTTGCAATTGAGATTATTGCGAAGTTCCTTCTGAGCAGCCACATCCCCTGCAGACAGGTGCCGATATTCTGGTCTCCTCTGGTAAATATACTCTGCATATTCATCCATCCACACTTCAGCTACCCGCTTCAAGTTCTACACCGTTGCCAAACGAAGACATAAAAAGCAATCATATCCACCAGTCAAATAAGTCATCTGATATATATTTATTATTTATTTTATTCATTGGATTTTTATACCGCCCATTTGGCAGCGAGGTCACTCTGGGTGATTAACAACAATACAATACTTTATATTGTATTGTATTGTATTAATGAATACAATACAGATACAGTGCAAATAAATTCAAATAATTCATACAATACAATAAACATTAAATACAGTAATATAATAAAAATAAAAATAACATTAACAGTAAAGTGACGTAGAATAGTTTATATGTATTGTTATTGGCGGACAAATTAGTTAAAATCATGTTTTAATGTATGAATACTGAAATTACATTATATTTATTGTTTTTTATTGTCCCGTGCCTTTTTAATGTTTTAACTGTTTTAACTGTTCATTTTAATTGTAAGCCACCCAGAGACCTTTGGGTAGTAGGCGGTATATAAGTTGAATGAATGAATGAATGAATGAATGAATGAATGAATGAATGAATTTGAGGGAATGCCTGCTTAAATAGCAAAGTTTTAATAGGTTTTTTTAAAGTGTGCTTAAGCCCACAAAATGGCACAATAAACCTGATTGTTTGTAAAGGTTTCACAGAACTTTGTTGCAACAAACTGAGAGGGTTGCCCTTCTGGAATTTATCTGTAAAATCCAATACATATATAAAAGATGCTCACAAGTCAAGATTTTTGTTTGTTTAATGGGTCACCCAGAGAAGGAGAATACTTTCTAAGAGTACATTCATACTCCTTCAGCTGTGGACCCTTGAACTGCCTAAAAAGTGTACTGTATCTTGTGATAGTGAAGGTGGCTCAGTTGGAGACAAGCACAAAGAGATAACTCCTGGAAAAAGCATTAGCATTCATTTTATTCTACAGGGACAGCACATCTTTTTATATAGCAGGGGTCCTCAACCTAAGGCCCTGGGGCCGGATGTGGCCCCCCAAGGTCCTGAATCCGGCCCCTGGGACCAACTGCAACCCCCCAACCCCCTGTTTTGTGAGCAAGCCAACCTCCGCAGCTGCTTTTGGACTGTGATCCGGCCCCCAGTGGTGTCTGGGTGGTGGTGGACCGGCCCGCTGTTTGAAAACTTTTGAGGACCCCTGGTATATAGTGTCACTTCAGAAGGATGCTCACAATAGTACATTGTTCACATAAGAAGACTAGCAAATCCTATAAAGATGGAAGAATCAAGCACCTGATTATCAATAGGGGAAATCATTTACAAGTTGGGTATGTAATTTAGGCACTTAATTATAGCTAAGAAGTTTTAAGTTTTTAGCTATCTGGTTTTGTTTCATCATTTTTGTCTTTTCCCACCAGAGGGAGCACCTATCTGTGTTTTAAAATGTTCATTGAGATATTGAGTAAATACTTCTGGGTAAAAAAACCCTAATATAAAACACACATATCTAAATGTTTAAAAAATCTTTTATGAAATAAGAAAGCAAAATTTGAGTTCCTGAGGTGGTAACTACGTTCTTCAAGTGAACATATTTTACATTGTCTTGAAAACACAAAGCCTTTTCCTTCTAGGTGAGTAAGTGAAAATTACTGTCAGTGACATGAATTATGCATGTACCTATTGGGATCTTTAAGGCTTCATGACATATTAATAATGGCTAAAGAAATCTGGAAAGGCTTGACAATGAAAGGAGATAACTTTAATTGATCTTTTTGCCCATTACTGCAAGGAAAAGATGTGCAAATCAAGCACAGGGAGCAGTCTGCCATGCTGACATATAAATGCTTTTAGAATTTTTTTTAGCAATGACATTTTAGAAGGGTATGCCTTGTTTTTGATAAAAATACAATAGAGGCATTGCAAGAAAAGCTCTTACCCTTGCCAAGCTGACTCCTGTTGGAACCTTGTATGGGACATATTTTCTGTAAATATGGCCAACACGGGAACAAGGGATATCTTCCATGCGACCTCCACACATCCATACCTGATGATTGATAATAAGCACAATGGCAAATAAGTATTTTCTGAATATAGTGGAAATAAACGATCCTCAATCCCTAATAAAACTTTATACTTCAGTAAGCAGTCATTTTAACCACAAATATATGCATCTCATCTGCTCTTCCACACTTACCTTCCAAAGCTGAAAATATTTAAGTTAAGAGCATGCCATTAAAGCGTTGCCAGATCCAATACAAAGAGCACACATAGCAAGTAGCATGGACCATGAGATTCAAAGGCCATATACAGCTGTGTCTCAGGTTGTTCTAACAATACTGCATGTTAACGTGCAGATACATTCCACATTCTTTTGCAGTATTATTTTGAAACAACTACTAATATCTGTATGAAAAACGGGTGCTTTTGTTTGTGTGCTGACATTTTATTGGACATTTGAAATGCCTGGTACTGTACTAAAGTTGCCTTCTTGTGCTAAACATGTTGAGATATGTAATATGCTGCTGCGTATCTAAAATTAGCAACAATCAACAACAGATTAAAATATTTATTTGAACAAAAATAAGCATTATAAACTGAACATTACTTGTAGAATTATAGCCCAATTAATGCCCAGAAAATAAATTCTCTTTGCAAGAGACTTTGAATCTGTGCCAACATCCTATAAGAACTTTCTTTCATTCCTAGATTAAATATGGATGTAAGTTTTGCCAGTCGAAGTAAATGAAGTACATACATTCCGGAAAGCTTAGAAATGAATTTAAAGTACTTTAACCAATAAAAATGTACATAATCTGTTTTAAAGTACCATATCCACTTATAAACAGACTGGCTCCAAAATGACTTGAAAAGATTATCTGGCTATGTTTGCTAAGGCAAATATTCTAATAATTTATCAAAGGGTTCTTTAAGATTGTTGTTGGTTGCAATCCCCAACTGTATCATTTTCCCAACTTTTACTCTGTAAAGCAAACTCAGTAGTGAGTTGCTCGATTTTGCATTCATATACGTGTAAATACTGAATTTATTTATGAGTACTAAATATGTATCAATGGGCAGTGGTTTTGACAGCTGACAGCATTTCTATTCCACATGTTAATTTCTGAATGAAAAGCAGGAGAAGAAAATTGGAAAAATAGATGGGAAACGTGGCCCGGGGTGTAAAAGAACATTCTGGTTTAAGAATTTAAGCCAGTGGTTCGCAGTGGGCACAGTTTCTCTATTTAGAATAGCTTGACATAAAAAACAGATCATGTTACTGATCGCCAATGTTCTACGATGACCAGTGTTTTTCAATCTGTTCATTATTTATTTATTTATTTATTTATTTATTTATTTATTTATTTATTTATTTATTTATGTAGCTTGTATGCCGCCCACTACCCAAAGGTCTCTGGGCGGCTCACAATCAGAATGAACAGTTAAAACATCAAAATACAATAAAATTAGAACAATAAAACATGTAAATGCAATAAATACAATACATTAAAAACACACCACTAAAATTGGCATCAGGGCCCACAATCATTAGTTAAAAAACGTTTGGAATAGGAAGCTTTTTACCTGGCGCCGAAATGTTAGCAACGTCGGTGCCAGGCGAGTCTCATTTGGGAGGGTATTCCATAGTCTGGGGGCAGTTGCTGAAAAAGCCCTATTCCTGCAAGCCATCCCCTTCACCTCCTTAAGGGATGGCTCTTTCAGGAGGGCTCCCTGACTAGATCTTAATTGCCGGGTAAGTTCATATGGAAGGAGGCGGTCCTTCAGGTATCTAGGTCCTAAGCCGTTTAGGGCTTTATATGTCAAAACAAGCACTTTGAATTGGGCTCGGGCAGCAACTGGTAACCAGTGAAGGTTATACAGAATTGGCGTGATGTATTCCTTGGTGGCCCTACCACTCACCAGCCGTGCCGCACGATTCTGAACCAGTTGCAATCGCCGAACCGTCTTCAGAGGCAGCCCCACATAAAGCGCATTACAGTAATCAATACGGGATGTTACCAGTGCATGTGTAACTGTCATGAGGCTCCGTTCATCTAGGTAGGGGCGCAGCTGGTATATGTTCCGCAGCTGGAGAAAGGCACCCCTGACCACCGAGTCACCTGGGCTTCCAGAGTTAGACCGGGGTCCAGGAGCACCCCCAAGCTACGGACCCTGTCCCTTAGGGGGAGTGCAACCCCATCCAGAACAGGGAAGTGGCCCTCTAGCCTGTCTGACGAGGCACCCACTAACAGCACTTCCGTCTTGTCTGGATTGAGTTTCAATTTATTAACCCTCATCCAGTCCATTATCTGGTCCAGACACGAGTTCAGAACAGAAACCGCCTCACCTGGATTGGTGGGGAACGAGAGGTAGAGCTGAGTATCATCAGCATATTGCTGACTCCTCAGCCCAAACCTCCTGATGACCTCTCCCAGCGGTTCCATGTAGATGTTAAACAGCATGGGGGATAGTATTGAGCCCTGTGGAACCCCATGACGTAAACGCCATGGGGCAGAGCTACTATCCCCCAGTACCACCTTCTGGACACGGTCAGCCAGGAAGGAATGGAACCACCGCAAAGCGGTGCCTCCAACTCCCAACCTGGCCAGCCTATCCAGAAGGACACTATGGTTGATGGTGTCGAAAGCCGCTGAGAGGTCCAGGAGTATCAACAGGGTTGGACTCCCCCTGTCTCTCTCCCGGCAAAGGTCATCGTACAGGGCGACCAAGGCAGTCTCTGTTCCAAAACCTGGCCTGAAACCAGATTGAAATGGATCCAGAAAATCCGTTTCATCCAGCAGCGCCTGGAGCTGTCCGGCCACCACCCGCTCCAACACCTTGCCCAAATAAGGGAGGTTCGCTACTGGTCGGAAGTTGACCACCAGTCCTGGGTCCAGGTTAGGTTTTTTTAGGAGTGGTCTAATTACTGCCTCTTTTAAGGCAGCAGGGACCACTCCCTCTCTTAAAGAGGCATTTACAGCTTCTTGGACCCAGGTGCGAACACCCTTGGCAGATCTTTCAATTAGCCAAGAAGGGCAAGGGTCGAGCAGCGTGGTGGTGGAACGGACAGATCCAAGCACCCTGTCCACATCCTCGGGTCTCAACAATTGAAACTCATCCAATAACACTGGACCTAAGCACGGTGCACTGGACACATCCCTTGATACTGTATCAATACTGGAGTCCATCTGAGCAATTTTCCCCTCAAAGTGAACAGCAAACTCCTCACAGCGTGCCGCCGAATGGTGCTGGGCCTCCACCCTATCTCCTGGCTGAAGAAGTTCCCGGACCACCTGAAACAGCTCCGCTGGACGGCACTCTGAGGAAGCAATACGGTTGGCGAAATACTGCCTTTTCGCCAACCGTATAGCCACGGAATAGGCCCGATATTGGGCTCTAAGCCGTGTTTGATTAGACTCACTGCAATATTTTCTCCACTTGCACTCCAGCCATCTCCCCTCCCGCTTCATTGCCCGCAACTCAGATGTATACCACGGAGCTGTCCGGGCTCTGCGTAGGGGGAGAGGGCGCTTAGGTGCGATCATGTCAACTGCCCGGGTCATCTCCCTATTCCATAAGGTGACCTGAGCACCGATCATGTCAGCTGGATAATCCCCCAGAGCTTTCAGGAAACCATCCAGATCCATTAGTCTCTGAGGGCGGATCAACTTAATGGATCCCCCACCCTTGCAGAGGGTTGGAGTAGCTAATAGCCTAAACTTGACCAGGAAGTGGTCTGACCACGACAATGGAGTCAAAGCCAACCCCTCCACATCCAAACCACCATCCCACAGTCCCGTTGAGAAAACTAGGTCTAGAGTGTGGCCCTTCTGGTGTGTTGGGCCCATGACATGTTGAGACAGCCCCATGGTTGTCATGGTGGCCATGAAGTCCTGAGCTGCTCCAGTTAAGGTAGCCTCGGCATGGATGTTGAGGTCCCCCAGTACCAACAGTCTGGGGGTCCTCAACACCAGGTCCGAGACCACCTCTGTCAGCTCAGGCAAGGAGACTGTTGGTACGCAGCAGGGTGGGTGGTACACCAACAGAATCCCTAATCTGTCTCGTGAGCCCAACACACAATACAGGCCCTCCAGACCTTTTCCCAAGGAGACAGGAAGCCTGGCCAAGGAAATGGAACTCCTGTAGACTATAGCAACTCCACCTCCCCGGCCCACCGGGCGACATTGGTGCTGGACTGAGTACCCAGGTGGGCATTGCTGGGAAAGGGGGACTCCACCCTCCTCTCCCACCCAGGTCTCAGTAATACATGCCAGGTCAGCACCCTCATCCAAAATGACATCATGGATGAGGGTGGTCTTATTTTGTACTGACCTGGCATTTAACAACAGCACCGTGTGGCTCGTGGGCTCGCTGACATGGTCGCCTGATTCCTTCTGGCTAGAAGTGGGACCAGAAGAGGGGATAGATGTAAGATATCTAGCCCCTCTTCTCCTACGCAGGCATGTTCCACTACTACTACCATACCTTCCCCTACCCAGCACAATTTCAATGGCTGCCCCCTCCATTGCCCTCCCCCCTTCCTGTTCTCTCAGTTCCATTGTGTGTCCCTACCACCTACACCTAATGGCAAAAAACAAGAAGCAAACAATAACAAACAAAAACAAAAAACAGATGCACCTAACAATTCAGCTAAACAGCCTTAGGTGAGAGTCCCTCTTCTTCAGCCCTGCCCTTCTGATGTTGTCCAGCTCTGTTCCTCCAGGTGTCCCTCTCACTGACACCAGAGTAGCAGGAAAAGGAGCAGTCGAAGAGGAAAGGCAACTCCTCCAGGCTTAGCCCAGCAGCAGTAGCAGCAAGAGTGTTTGCTGGGTGATGTTGTGGCTGCCAGGAGCTGAGGTCAGCTAAAAAGCCTTAGGTGGGAGTCCATCTTCTTCAGCCCCGCCCTTCTGATGTTGTCCGGCTCTGCTCCTCCAGGTGTCCCTCTCACCGACACCAGAGTAGCAGGAAAAGGAACAGTCGAAGAGGAAAGGCAACTCCTCCAGGCTTAGCCCCGCAGCAGTAGCAGCAAGAGTGTTTGCTGGGTGATGTTGTCAGCTAAATGACCTGGAGACGGGGATAAGCAGTGATGTGGCCGAGTTTGCGGATGACATGGAACTCTCCCAGGTGGTAAAGACCAGAGAAGATTGTGAAGAGCTCCAGAAGGATCTCTCCACACTGGGGGAATGGGCTGCAAGATGGCAAATGAGTTGCAATGTAGGAAAATATAAAGTAATGCATATTAGGGCAACAAAAATCAAAACTGTATCTATCAACCTCATGGACTCTGAGCTATCCGTGACAGATCAGGAAAGAGATCTTGTAGCGTTGGTGGACAGCTCACTGAAAGTGTCTACTCAGTGTGTGACAACAGTGAAGAAGGCCAGTTCCAAGCTAGGATCATCAAAAAAGGGACTGAAATTAAAACAGCCAACATTGTGATGCCATTGTACAAAACAATAGTGAGGCTGCACCTGGAGTACTGTGTAAAGTTCTGGTCACCGCATCTCAAAAAAGACATCTTGGAACTGGAAAAGCTGCAGAAGAGAGCAACTAAAATGATTACTGGGCTGGGGCACCTCTACAGGGTGCGGTGACGGCATCTGGCCTCAATGCCTTCAAAGGGGGAATGGAGAGATTCCTGAAGGAAAAGTCCATCACAGGTTACAAGCCATGATGGGGATATCCTGGCTTAAAATCATGGTACTTCAAGGGTCAGGTGCAGGCGGGTGATATCAAGCGACAGATATCTAGTCTCGTGTGCTCCCAGGCACATATGGTGGGGCCATGAGATACAGGAAGCTGGACTAGATGGGCCTTTGGCCTGATCTGGCACACTTATTCTTATGTTCTTATGACACAGCACTTGAAGAAGAAAGCAGCTTCAAGCAATAACAGTTTTCCATTAGTAGAGATAACAACAACAACAACAACAACCTTTTTTGTCAGTGTACAACATGTGTACAGTGAAATTGACTGAGCCTCCCTCCCCCCACCAACATCATCCCACTAAAAAGCCACTCAACCTCATTTCACTCTGTGTGCTTGCTGCACAACTCACCGGCCCCACAAATCTATCACACGTTGTCACTTCTCATTCAACAGTCTAACAGCCCACGGATAAAAACTACATTTTTAGCCTGCTGATATGGCTGGCTATGCTTCTGTATCTCCTGCCCAAGGGTAGGAGATTAAAGAAGTGGTGACTGGGGTGTGAATTGTCCCTGATGATTTTCCTCACTCTCTTACAACAGCAGTCCGTGGTGATGTCATCCGATGGACTCACGGGACAGCCCATGATGTTTTGTGCTGTGTTCACTACCCTCTGTAAAGTCTTTCTGTTCGTGGCTGTCAAACCAGCATCCCAGACTGTAATGAAGTATGTGAGGACACGTTCTATTGTAGAACAGTAGAAATTGGTCATCAATTGCTGTTCCACATTCTTCCGGAAGAGCCTGAGGAAATGGAGTTTCTGTTGGGCCTTCCTGGCCATCTGAATTGTATTAATTTTCCAGGTAAGATATTCACTAAAATGAACTTGCAGGAATTTAAAGGAGCAAACTCTCTCCACACAGCCTCCCATGATGTACAATGGGGCAAGTTCCTTTCTTTTCCTCCGGAAGGCCAACCATCTCCTTTGTTTTGCTGATATGTACGTGCAAATTATTTTCTAGGCCCCATGAGGATAATTTTTGGACCTCCCCCCCCCATATGCTGTAATAAAATTACACCTGTAATAAAACCCATTATGGTAGTATCATCTGCAAACTTAATGATTACAGTAGATGGGTCAGATGATACACCGTCATATGTATACAATGAATGCAGGTAGGGACTAAGCACACAGCCCTGTGGGGAGCCAGTGCTAAGCTTGTAAGGTAGATGTAACAGGCCCAATCCTCACTGTTTGTGACCGTTCCCTCAGAAAGCCTTTTGGACTTGCTTACAAAACACTGCCCTATACTACCATTTCAATTACATAGTTCAATAAATCTTAATGATATCCATAAATTAATTTCTCTTTCTTGAATTCTGGTAACTCTGGACTAATGTAGTGTTTGGTAAGGATTAGGGTTAGGGTGAGGGTTTATACCTTCAAGAACAGAAGCCTAGAGATGTATTATATAATCACTAGAGCAATACACATTTATTTATTTATTGGACTACCAGAATTCTTCTGGCAGTTCAAATAACCATTGGTATGCGGGAGGGGGGGGGATATTGCTGAGATGTAGTTAATTGCAGAACTTCACTTGTTTATTAAGATTTAGTAAGAACACACAACTCTCCCCCCACCCCACCCCAAACACCAACCACTCAGATACTATGATCAGAAAGAATACTCAAGAGCAGGGGGTGAGCAAAGCCATACATTTAATTCTCCTTTATCATTGGGTCCTTTTAAAGCAGAGGCATGGGGTGACAATTTCCCCAGGCTTCAGCCAAAGAGGGGACCGCATCAATGTCAACACTCATGCATCACTGACTTTATCTTCCCGGGTTCCACTAACTTGAGCTCCATAAACCTAATCGCACCCCCCCCCAAAAAAAAACACATCAACCACTCTGCTGGTGGTAAGGGTCCTTTTGTCATGACAAAAGGCACAGACAGTGGTTGCAGGCACAAACAGTGCTAATAGTAGCAGTCAAGTTTCAGCCCAGTTACAGTGAGACTTAATATTATTATATTTATATCCTGTCTTTAAAATGCCAAATAACTCAAGATTGATCCATTCTTCAAAAAATCATGGTATGCTTAAGAGCGATGATGAAACTTTCCTGAATTCAGAGGAAAGAATTCAAACTGGTACATGCTTGACAAAGTGGTCCTGACCCATGAAAGATTGTATACTATACTATGATAGTTTTAGTGGCCTGTGAAGGTATATGAAGGGTGTGGTGGCTCAGCAGACTAGAGGGCTGAAATGGTCAGCTGCAAAGTCAGCAGCTCAGCGGTTCAAATCCTGGGTGCCATGCAGCGGAATGATCTCCTGCTGTTAACCACAGCTCCTGCCAACCTAGCAGTTCAAAAGCATGTAAATGCAAGTAATAAAATAGATACCGCTGTAAAAAGTGGGAAGGTAAACAGTGTTCCATGCTCCCATACTGGCCACATGGTCACAGACTTACACAACACTGGCTCTTTGGCTTGAAAACGGAGATGAGCACCGCCCCTAGAGTTGGACACAACTAGCATGCATGTGCAGGGGGAACCTTTACCTTTATGAAGGTATAACCTTCTCTTACATTTTATTTCTTAGCAGTCCTTCTCTCATTACAACCTGTGCCAGTAAAATTATTATTCTCATCTCTAAAGAGAGACCACAAGAAAGGGAGCACCCCAGGTACTAAAAGGAATAAAGCAGAAGGAAGAAATTAAAAATCTGCAGTGCTGGGAGAGTGAAAAATAGTAAATGTCTGTCAAGTGCTGTTCCCAGAAGAAAACTTACAAGCAGAGAGACAGGGAAAATCATTCTAATTTTGCATGTGAGGCAAGACCCAACTCAATGAAGCATATTAAACAAAGGACTTTTGGGGGGCTATTTCTATTTGCATAAACAACACGACCCAACTCCTTATGCCTCACATTCGCCATGCTAGTTAAAGAAAGAATAGAGATAATAACGATAAATTGTTAGTTTTTACAGAAGATGGATATAAACAATGTTCTTTCTTCACACCTAAAGGTGCTTTTAAAACTTGTTCATAAATGATATAGCATTAGATGTGAATAATGAAGTGGCCTGTTTACTGTTTTTTTGTTGTTGTTGCTAAAATTATATTATGTAGTCCATTACAATTGAGAGAAGACAATGAAAATCCCCCAACCAGGGAAATGGACTTTCAAGGCTGCAGGTCTATGGAAGGTGTCTATTTGGTCCATGAGGGATCCAGGGGATGTGACCACTTCCCTGAATCTATGATCATTCTCAAAGGGCAAATTCTTGTTCCTGTGTTCTCACTTGGGAACACATATCACAGGGAATGGCATGCTGTTTTTATTTCTGGTTTGAATCTGGAGATAACCATAGGAGTCCTCATTCCACCCACTTCCATTCCCAGTGGGTAAAACAAGCATGGCAAGGGGAATTGGATAGCTTTCTCTGTTCTAAGAATACATAAGAGAGACCATATGAATTTTAAATTATGTGCTCTGATGACAAGAGGCCCACATCTCTAAGGTGGTATGAGGCTCAACAGCTTATCTAATAGAGATGGGCAAAAAATGAAAAATGACACACTGTTTCATTGTTTCATAACATAATGAACTGTTTCATTACAAAACAAAACAAAATGAACCAAATCTCTCTTTTGTTGTTGTTCAGAAACTGAAGTGTGGGAGCTTCCTTGGACTATTCCCTGGAAGCTCCCCAAATTTGGAGTGGTTTGGGGACCAAGTTATTAAGTTCCAAAGTGGGTCCCCCAGGTAATTTTAAGTTTTTTTTAAAGAGAGGTTTCAATCAGATGGTAAAGGGAAAGGTGGCGGAGGAAGCAATTACTCACCCTGCTTAAACCAGAGAATTAATTGCTTCCTCCTGTGTAGTGGTAACTTAGTGCTTAATATACTTTATAGGTTGAAGTTCAACCCAGAAAGTATGACATGGGAAGCAATAGCACTGGGGAAGCTATTAATTCTCCTATCTGATAAACAATTAAACATAACAAAACATTATGGTACTCATCAGGCACGTTTGGGCATGGAAATGGTAGGGGAGTGTCCTCAAGCTCTTCCCTGTAAGCCCCCAAAATTTGGAGAGGTTTGGGTTTCAGGAGGTTGAGTTATTCAACTGCAATGAGGATCCCCATAGCTAATTGCAATAGTGTGTATGGCATGAGCAGGTAAGCTCCTTAAATTAACCCCTATATTGCTGGTACATGCCGTTCACACACTTGCGATTAGTTATGGGGACCCTCTTTACAGCTGAGTATGTATGATAAAATATGTACTTGAAATCACGGTCATGTATTGACATGGAAATCACAGTGTAGCTTCTTTGGACTCTTCCCTGTAAGGCCCTGAAATCTGGAGAGGTTTGGGGTTTGGGGGCTGAGTTATTAAATTCCAAAGGGGTCCCCTCAGGAGAACATTATTTCTAATTGACTCAGGAAGTCTCTAATAACCCCCCATGGGGGGAAATTCCTCAAGTGATTTCCATAATTAGAAACAATTTTCTCCTGTGGGGACCCCCTTTGGAGTTTAATAACTCAGCCCCCTGAACCCTAAACCTCTTCAAATTTCAGAGGCCTACAGGGAAGAGTCAAAAATCAAATTCTAATTGATTCAGGAAGTGAATAGCCCTCCCTTCAGTGTGTGTGTGTGTGCGTGGCTTCCTCAAGAGGTTTCCTTAATTAGAAATGATTTTCTCCTGATGGAACCTCTTTTTTTAAAAAAGCACTTTTAAAATTATCTGGGGGACCCACTTTGGAGCCTAATAACTCACCAAATTTGGGGAGCTTCAAGGGAAGAGTCCAAGGAAGCTCCCCATTATAGAGTTCCAGATTGTTTTGTTTCCATAAAAATTTGTTACTAACCAAACAAAACTACTAAAAAATGAAACAAAACACTATATTTCTGTTTCATGCCCATCTTTATTATCTAATATTCCCCCTTCTTTGTGGTACACACAGGACCTCTTCCTTCTTTGGTAAGGTATTTAATGCCCCAAACTATATGTGCTCTAACACAGTAAGAATGTTCTGTCTTAAAACTGACACCGCCCCTGTGTTCTCATTCATCTAAAGTTTCCTTTCTCCTTCCAAGTTCCTTGTGTATTTAAATCGCTATCACATTCTTTAGACCAGGTATATGCCTTTACCCCAATTCTTGTCAATTTACCTTCTGAACATTTGACATGCATTTTGCATGCCTCTTTGTAGTAAACCATGCAAATTGGGGCATACTGTCTTGCTGGGACTTTTTCAGAGGTACCATCATGGTCTCTTCTCAGAAAGAGGTATTTGCTACACTCCTCAACCAACTAGTCAGCCTTTCTACCAGTTGTTTTTAAAGGCTGGGAAGAGTAAGGGAGAAATGAACAAGTAGCATATATGTGACACAGTACTGAACACTGTCCATTAAGCTCAACGTTTCTTGTCTTCCAGAACTTTGAAGAGCAGACCATTTTATTTTTCGTGTGTACTGCTGCCAAGCAAATTCTCTACCAAGAACTTTATCAAGGATAGATTGATGAAGGAAACAAAAAACATGGTTAAAAATGAGTTAGAAATCTAATGTTTGAAATAAGGAGAACATTTATTTGGAAGATGCCCTAGGTCACTTCTTTGTTCTCCTACACAGGCAGAATTCTCAGTCTCTTTTCATAAAGAGATGGAGCTTTAAAACTGACTATGAAGTTTCATGTCTCCAAGAATTCTGGTGTTTTTTTTCTATTGATATTAACAAATCTTTTATTCTTGTAATTTCATCAGAATAATGAAATCTGTCAGCCACAGATGAATGCCATCAATTTATTTTAACTTCTGAAAGTACACTCTTTCAGTTAAATGACATTTTCTTTCACACAATACAAGGAAAATAAGACTTTTGCCGGGATTAATTAGACTGAATTTAATCCGCCATAGATTGTCATCTCTAATGTGAAATAAAACTCAGAAGCAGAGTTTGGAAGTGGGCAAATGAATGAAGCAGTCTTATTTCTTGTGGATCGAGCAGTGTGTGTGTCTGCTGCGGTATTTCAAAGACAAAGAGTTCACAGATAACTGTCATCACTCTTGGAAACTACTGTTTTAGAAAACATCCAATGGAAAAGATGAATACTACTTCTATCCTCTCCTGCAGAGAATTACAATACTGTCTCTTTTCTTTACAAACAAAAAGAAAAAGGATAAATGGAGCCAACTGTAATCTCAAAGAAGAAACCAGAAACCTCTAATATGTCTTTATTACTTATCGCTTTGTAGATAAACAGTTAGAAGAAAATGTTATTTGCTGCATGTTAATTGCCAAATGAGTGTAATTTGATGGATCCTTACAACATCATTAAATAGTTCAGATTTGATAAAAAATTGGGGTGGGGTGGGGAAGAAACCAAGAAAACCTTGTAAATGTTCTTGCCATTGGCAAAGCTGAATTTTTTGCAGAGTTGTATGTTAATCTCTGTTGGATTTGTGCTGAGTAGTGTGGCTTATTCAGCAGAACACAGTGTTAAAATAGCTACTAATGATTTCTCAGACACAGTGTAAAATGAAGGTAAATTTAAAACAAGCACAAAGTACTACAGAAAGGTAACATTTACAAAATATGATTAACTAAGGCATTGCAGTTCTCTACCATTTGCCTTCATATTATTACAGTATTATACCATGATAGACATAGTAATCACATTTACTTTGGTTAACTATGGGCGTTTATACACGACCCCTAAACTCCGGGGCAAATGGCTCCCAGCTCCGGAGCTTAAAAATGTTTCCCCACCAGCTCCGGAGTTTAGAGGAAATTAAGTGCGACCCCGCCCACCTAAGCACGACCCAGCACACTTTTCTTGTACCTGCTCTTCCGGGGTGAAAATTGCTTGATGCGGTGTAAGGATAGTGAGTGCAGGGCTCTCCTCGCTTCTGTTTGTTGTTGTTTTGGCTCCCGCCCCTTTAAGAGTTACTTTACAGAGAGCGGAGGCAGAACCGAGGTGAGCCACAATCTTTTCTTCCTTTTTTTCTCCCTCCCCTCACGCAGCCAGCAGCCAGGGTGGGGACACAGGAAGAGCGACAAGCCCCTAAGATCTCTGGTCCGAATTTAAGTGGCCAGCGGATCTTAGGGGTCGTGTAAAAGCGCCCTAAATCTCACAAAAACAAATATCATATAGCTAAAAGCAATTTTGGTGCTAGTAAAACATGTCTCAAATATTTTAACAGGTTGATTCACCAGTGGGTAGCTTCTTGTCCTTAGCTGCACTTTCTACCTATTGGTACTACTAAAACAAGCAATGGACTTGTTCAAAGTGATAAGTAGTAATGAAAGATATAACCAAAGATCAGTTTGTTAGCATTTATATTATTTAATTACTGTAATGATTCTGAATACGTAGTCCAGTGACAGTGAACTTTTTAGAGACCAAGTGCCCAAACTGCAATTCAAAACCCACAAATTAATCAAAAAGTGCCAATACAGCCATTTAACCTGAATACAGGTGGTTGTGAAGAGGCAATGTCAGGTGCCCACAGAAAGGGGTCTGAGTGCTACCTTTGGCACCCATGCCATAGATTCGCCAACAATGACATAGTCCTTTAAAATCAACTGTTTCAATAGCTTTTTAGTGCATTTTAGGATTACTTAGATGGCTTTCATTAGAGTGTGGCATATTATCTCACAGGAACAGAGCAACAGAACAGACCATTTTGGCAATCAGAGAAGGACCAAAAGCATCCTCCCTTCTCCCTTTTCACCTAAAGTATGAATTGGACATGCAGATTCATCTCACTTCATCACTAATATAGCCCAGCATCAATATCACCTGAGGGAGCAAGCTAGCTGGGTCACAACATATAGTTCTATCTTCTAATATAACATTAATCTTATGTCCCACCATGTTTTCTAAGACAGATTTGGAATCATTGAGTAACTGAGTTGGAAGAAGTCTGCAAGGCTATCAAGTCCAATCACCCGCTCAGTGCTGGAATTCAAATCAAAGTAAATCTGACAGATGGTTCCCTGATTTTCTCTTGAATGCCTCTAGCACTGGAGTGCTCACCTGGAGTAATTTGTTCCACTGCTTTAATAGGAAGTTTTTCCCCTGATAATCAAAATCTGGCTTCCTGTAACTTGAGCCCATTAGTATCTCTGTTGCATTCCTGGGATGACAGAGAATAAATCATGTCCCTCACCTGTATGACATTCTTTCAAGTATTTGAAAAGTGCTATTGTATCGCCCCTCAATCTTCCTTTCTCCAGGCTAAACATGCCAAATTCTTTATTTTTCCTCACAAGACTTGGTTGCCAGTCCCCTGATCATCCTTGTTACCCTCCTTTAAATTTGCTCCAATCTGTTGGCAGCCTTCTTAAAGTACAATGCCCAGAACTGGGCATGGTACTCAAGATAAGACCTAATCAATGCGAAATACGGGGGGAGGGGGTAGTATTTCATGAGATTCAGAAACTATACTTGTGATAATGTAGTAGCATTTTCCATTTTTACAGCTACATTGCCCTGCTAACTCATATTCAACTTGTACTTTAAGCAGCCCTGTGGTGCAGTGGTTAAATGCTTGCACTGCAGGTAAAACTGTGTTCACGACCTGCGGTTCAATCCCAGGTAGCAGGCTCATGGTTGACTCAGCCTTCCACCCTTCCGAGGTCGGTTAAATGAGCTTGCTGGGTGGGGGGCAATGTGTAGCCTGCATACTGTAATTAAAAACTGTAATAGAGACTATTTGAAGTAGTATGAGGTGGTATAAAAGCAGAACACTTTGCTTTTGCTTTTTAGTCTACAACAATTCCAAAATCCTTTTCACATGTAGACTGGCAGAGTCAAGTATATCCCATCTTGTACCATGGATTTGGCTTCTTTTTCTTAGGTACATAACTTTGCTCTTATTCCCATTAAATTTCATTCTGTTGTTTACAGGCCAGTGTTCAAGCCTATCAAGATTTTTAAAAATATTTATTTATTTATTTATTTATTTATTCAACTTATATGCCGCCCACTACCCAAAGGTCTCTGGGTGGCTTACAATCAAAAATTAAAACAGTTAAAACATCAGATATCAATAAATAATTAAAACAATAATAAAAACCTTACACTAAAATCATTACACTAAAATTGCCATCAGAGGACCCACAGTCTATATTGTATCAATTAAAAAACTTCTGGAATAGGAAGGTTTTTACCTGGTGCCGAAATGTCATCAATGTTGGCGCCAGGTGGATCTCACTTGGGAGGGCATTCCATAGCTTGGGGGCAGCTGCCAAGAAGGCCCTGTGTCTGCAAGCCATCCCTTTCACCTCCTTGAGGGATGGCTCTTTCAAGAGGGTCCCCTGGCTTGATCTTAATTGCCAGGTAGTTTCGTACGGAAGGAGGCGGTCCTTCAGGTATCTAGGTCCTAAGCCATTTAGGGCTTTATATGTCAAAACAAGCACTTTGAATTGAGCTTGGGCAGCAACTGGTAACCAATGTAGTTTACGCAGAATCGGCGTGATGTGGTCCCTGGCGGCCCCACCGCTTACCAGCCGCGCTGCATGATTCTGAACCAGTTGCAATCGCTGAACTGTCTTCAAAGGCAGCCCCACGTAAAGCATGTTGCAGTAATCAATACGGGATGTTAGCAATGCATGCATAACTTGTTTCAATTTAGGATACAGTGGTCCCCCGCCCTTTCACGGTTCATATACTGTGGTCCCGCTATATTGCGGGACCATAGTATATGAAAAAAAACCCCTGGGGTAAGGGCCAAAGGCTGTTTCTGGCCTCCAATACTTACCCCAGGACTAGCGTTGCCCCGAACGGGCCTGCGAGGGCCTTCCCAGGGGCCTCCAGAAGTCCTGGGAAGGCCCTTGCAGGCCTGTTCGGGGCAGCACCAGGCTGGGGGTAAGTATAAGAGCCCCAGTTAGGCCCCCCAGGCCAGACCTGACCTGCATCCGCATATTGCGGATTTTCAATTATCACGGGTCAGGTCGGGTCCCTAACCCCCCGCAATAGGTGGGGGATCACTGTATTAGGTATTCTGCCCAATTTTATGTCATCTGCTAACTTGATAAGCATTTCCTGCACTTTCTCATCCAAGTTAATAACATTGTTGAAGAGCACTGAGCCTAGCTTTGCAGACACTGATTTGCTATCTAATCCCAGTATGAGACGGAGCCACTGATAAGCATTATCTGAGTATGATGATAAAATCAAATGTTTTATCCACCTGATAGTTATTCTATCCAGATGACATCTAGTTAACTTGCTAATCAAAATACCATTGGCTCTTTATCAAATTATATTACATTTCCAGTATTCTTAGCATCTAACTGGGAGGTTCCCCAATCAAAAATTTAGATAAGATTAGTCCAGCAAGATTTGTTCTTGAAAAATCCATGTTGGCTTCTAGTTATTAGTGCATTGTTTTCAAGATGCTCCCAGGCTGATAACTTTATAAGTAGTTTCAGAATATTCCCTGGGATTGATGTCAGGTTGACTGGTCTGCAGTTTCCAAGTTCCTCCTATTTGCCCTTTTTGAAGACAGGGACAATGTTAATCCTCCTTCAGTCATCTAACACTTCACTGATCCTCCATGATTTCAAGAAAACAATTAGTAATGTTTCTAAGATCTCTTCAGCCAGTTTCTGCAATATTCTTAGATGCAGTTCATCTGGCCCTGAGAATTTCAACACATTCAAAGTAATAAGGTATTCCTTGACTATTTGTTTATCACTCTCCAGTTGCAATCAACATATTTAGATCTGGACATACAAGGATAAACTACAGCAACTAGATGTGCTACTTTTTTTCTCTCAATGTCAGTTCTTGTGTTCAAAATTCTATTCTTGTCTATAAATTTAAGTCATAACAGAAACAAGCCATAATTTGAAATGCTCTATTTTTTCATTTTTGATTACTGATAAGATAAGAATAGGTGATATCAGAGGAGCTGAGAGCGATTTTTTAATTTTTTTACAGCAGCCTGACACACTGCCAAGAGGTTAGGGCTCAAGTATAAAGAGATTAATTTCCATATTTTAATTTGAAGGGACAGTAATGTAGCATACTAAAATATAATGCTTATATTTTGCAAGTGTTGTTACAATGATATTATGTGCTATCGCGTCACTTCCAAGATTATGCTGTTAAGTGGTATCAAGTCACTTCCAAGTTTATTGCGATTCTGTAAATTAATGATATCAAAAATATCCTATCTTTAACAACCTTGCCCAGATCTTACAAATGGAAACTAAAATTTATTTTATTGATTAAATCTCATGTTCTATCTCCCTCTCTTTCCACAGTCCTTAATTTTTCTTACTACTATTGTCTTTTTCTGTAAGTCTTCTCTACTCACACAATGCATCCAAAGTATGATAGCTTTGGTTTAGTCATTTTAGCTTCTCTTTCAGATTTTATTTGATGTGGAACCAAATACTGGTGGTCCATAGTATCTATAGGCATTCTATATACCTAATCATGCTTAGATTACATCTTTTTAAAGTGACAAGATCCTGACATTTCTTATGGAGTTCTTGTATATTGGCTTATCTAATTGCTACATTATTTCTCCTATTTACAGTTATGCCTAAATACATTAAATGAGAAAAATATTTTAAGTCCTACATTACTTACAAATATATTGAATACAGACGAGATTCTGTCAACGATCTTCATGTTACTTGACAGAAGCTTTTCATTTTCAGCTACTGTATGGCAAAATAGTATTCAACTTTACTAAGCATTCATACATGGAAAGGAATCAATGTGAACTGGTGCTTCATCTCTAAATATTCATTAAGCAGTATTTTTCAAATAAAAGCAAAGAATGATGCTCACCTTAAATGATATTTCATATTGTTCTCCTCCCCATATCTCCAGGCCTGGATCATATCCTCCCAGCTCCCAGAACCACTTTCTATCAACTGCAAACAGTCCTCCAGCCATTACAGGAGACCTTAAATTAAAATAAGAATCTGTATCACCAGGATATCAATGCATTTGTCCACCCATTACAAATCTAGATGAATTCCATTTTTAGCATAAAATGGAATTAGCATAAAATGGAATTGCACTATTATTTTCTAGCACCTCTTCTTAACAATATTTGCAACTGCAGCAATGTTCCTGCATTATGGTATTTCTTTATACAATGAAAGGCAGACATAGCAGGTGGCCAACACAGATCATTACAGAGAAAGGTAAAAAAAAAATAGTGCAAAGTACAACACACATTGTTTCCCCAATGCAAGGACTCTTCTTTTATAGACAGAAGAACTGTGAATGTTTCTTTCTATGTGGTAGGGGCCCCAAGGTAATTTCTATCTGTCTGAAAGCACCACTGTCAAGAGATAACCATTTCTATGGAAGGCTAAGGGGGCAACTACACTGACCATTCCCTCCAGTTTGTATTGTATTTGGCACAGATAAACCAGTGACATATAATATACTTAAAGTGAAAGAAAATCCTATGTTTTTCAGTGGGGAACTATCTCCTTTTTTCAGCTGTTGGGGTGGTATATTTTGCTCCAATTCAACTGAAATTGATTTCCTCCCATGTGCTCACCTGATCTAGTTAAAAATGCTTTCCAAATTTATCACAGTAACTGATTAGCACTAGGTCACTTTGGAAAAACAAACATTTTTGAAAAGGTGAAGGAAAGGGATAGTTCTGCTAGAAACAGCTAACTTTCAACTTATTAGAAATACATTCACAGCTCTCTGACTTTGCCCCTGAGGACTCCTGCAACACAATAACAATTTATATTCATCTGGACAGATATACAAATTTCACCCACCGAAACCAGCAGAGAACCAACTGAAAAACTTTGGAGTGGGTTTGCCCTCCTGTGTACCTGCTAGGTTTCATGAACTTACTCAAAGGGATCACTGGGGTCTGGTTTCTGTAATTCAGCAGGAATTGGGATCCGCTTGTAATACATTTCCCAGTCAAATGCTCCTCGCATTGCATCCCCTGCTTGTGTTTCATAGCCAAAGTGATCATGGTCTATTACATCAATCATTGGACAGACAATAGTTTTACGATTTCGAGCAATGCGGTCTGGGGAATAAAGAGAAATACGTTCAGTCTGTATTTTCTGCATATTTCATCTGTGACAAAAATAAAGTAAGCATAGCAGAACATAAAGGAACTCAAGAGTACTATGCAGAATGACAACCCCTAGTTTTGTTTCTCTTGGTATCAAAAAACACACTCAGTTCAGGTGCCTATTAAGTACCTGTTCTGCTCATAAACACTTTTTAAAGGTCACCTTGTTTTAGTTACAAAAGTTCTGCTTTTATTCATTATCTCTAGGATGATTCCTGTGTCTTCTCCTGACGTAACAGTTGTCTAGAGACAAAATATTGTATTTTTTCCGTCTATAGGACGATACCTTGTGTAAGACAACACCCACTTTTCTAACCCAAAATTACAGTTTTGCAACAACACTGCTCTCTTTCTGGCTTACTTTCATATATAAGATGACCCTCAAATTTTACTCTATCAATTTTAGACAAAAATAAAGTCTTGTACATGGAAAAATATTGTATACACTTTTGTGTTTATTTTCAATTCACTTTACTCAAATGTAAGCTTGTAAGCTGGGATAACAGAAAAGTGAATCTCACCTCGCTACCACCAGCTATATAGTAATAAATGCAGTAATAAATTTTATGTGACAGCAGAATTAAGCATTTCATAAGCCAACTCAAAACATAGGGGTACCACAAACAATAACTTTGAAACTGGGGTATATGTAATATTGACATTGAAAAAAAATCAATTGATGGGGCAAAATCTCTGAGTTTCTGGATTTATTTCTTATAAACTGGTTATCAGCATGAAAGTTCTAAACATAAGCATTGAGAGGGTTAAGGGAGGCCTGAACTTTTGACTGTACTGGTCAGAAGCAAATTAAATTATTCTAGTTTGGAGAACTTCTAAAGTTCTCCCTAACCAAACAGACACTAAAATGAGTTTCTATTTCTATAGTACAGTATAAATATTTTAAAATATATTTTTTTTAAACAGAGAATAAATATTCAGAGGCTCATTCCTTTAAGCTGTGAAAGTACCAGGATTTTGTTTTGTGCCTGAGGAAAGTCTTACAGAACTTTTGGTGCCTATTCCACAAATCTTGTCACTATACAACTGTTTGGTAATTTAAAAAAACTATCCAAATGTACTATGTGCAATCAAGTCATTTTTGGTATGTGGTAACATGTGTTTAATAGTTACATACAGTAGATAGCTGTAAAAAGCAAAGAATGCTGACTTTTGTGGCTGTAGCAGTATGACCTGGTAAGCCTTGTAGGACAATAAGACCTGAGGAACAAGGCAAAACTGATTTTCAAATGCTATATTTGAAATTATCAGATCACCCATTGGTTTCTCATATTCAGTATTTATGTATCCTCAAAATCTGTCTTGGTACTATATAATCACAACTCAGATATTTAAATGTTTTCCAAGAAGTTTTTGTTCATGCCAAAAATATTTTCTCTTCTGTTTAATGACCTACTAACCTGACATTTGATAAAATGACAGAAATAACTGTGACCTTAAAATGTCAGATTGCTATAACTGGCATATGCACACTAAACAAAATGGAGTACAGTGGACCCTTGTATAACAAACAGTTTGTATAACATAAAATCTGTACAACATAAAAAATTCTGGAGATAGGGGAAATTTGCTCAACAGAATTGTCTATGGGGCGAATCCATACAACATAAAAATGGTCGGAATTAGGGATTACTCTGTTTTCAATGCATTCCTATGGGAAATTTGTATAAAGGAAAATTTACTTAACAGAATTTCATTTGGAACAAATTAATTCCTTTATACAAGGTACCACTGTATTTAAAACAATGACCTAGTAGATCTCCCCACCCCCACCCCTTTTTGGCACAAGTCCACAATCAGTTTAATAAGGCAATATGATGTCCAGTACTAACATGTTTCCCCTACATGCCATAGAAACCTTCATCAGAAAGTTATGTATTTCCCTAGAGCTGGTATTCAGCGGGCATTAAGGACTGCAAGCAGATGGGAGAGGAAAAATGTTCTGCTGGATATAGATAGACCAAATAAGTCTATCTGCTTAACACCTTTTATTACAATTGAGCTGTTCAGATAAAAGGTTCACATGTTCTTAAGGAACTTCATTCAGAACTTGATATATTAGTTTTATCTATTCAACTGGATATACTCAATTTTAATAATGTAATTTGCTCTTGCTGTAGGGCACATATTTCAGAAAGCCAATGTGTCACACCGTTTTACTTCATTGACAAATTGGGGATCATCAGGTATATTTACCGATCTCTTTTTGGACTGTTATTTACATCACATTATGTCAGTTGCATGCCACTTGTGGTAACAGACAGTTTGCGTTTTTAAACAAATTAAAAATATATCAGTAATGTAACAAAAAGTAGTTTCTTGCCTTCTTAGATTAAAATACTGCATTTCATTATTATTAGCCTGATAGATCTAGGATACAGAAGCCACTAAAAGTAGTTCAGAGAACCTTCTCCAGATAGCTCAGTTGTGCAGGTATCTGGTGACGGTGACAGAGGTTGGGAGTTTTGATTTCCCAGTGTGTTTCCTTGACAGTGGCTGGACTTGACAATCCATAGGGTCTCTTCCTGCTTGGCAGTTCTAAGGTTATTATTCGAACACAAGTTTCCAGTAAGTACATGCTTACTGGCAGACACAATGCACAGTATTGCTATTTTTATTCATTTAACAGTATACCTCAGGCAATCACTTCCATTGCTCCCAATAAGCTACACAGCTTTCACAGATTGGTGAGTTTCCAACTCTCTCATTCTATCTTTCCCCAGCTAAAATAGGAAGGAAAGGCAGCAAAACATAAAAATCAACCAGTTGGAGAAACAAATTAGTCCAGGTCAGTATGGGCAAGGGAAAATCTGCACACCACTCTCTGCTATATGAGTGGCAAAATTTGCTCCATCACTATGGAGAAAGATACCAAAAAATCAGCTATGCAGCTTGACTTGTCTCCCAAGGATGCTACTTTCTCTGTATGCTAATGAAATAGATTGAGGGAAGGGAAATGAACTTGCCTGAAAATTTTACTTAATTAGCAATACATTGTCTCACAGAAACATATTCTGAATTGGGCCTTTACTTCAACTGAAAAGTTAAGAGTATTTTTACCTATTGCAGGAATAACAAGCCATTTGATTTTATTATACAGTATAGATGAATGTCAGCCGTTTATTTCTTATGTAAAAATCAGAAAATATTTAGAGAAGCTAGACACCTCAAGGGACTACCAAGTAAGACTACAAAGTTCAAGAATTCTGGAATTCTCGGCATTCTGGTTACCTCACTGTTTACCATATCAACAATTACGTCCACACATATGATCCTCCAAAGAGAAGGATCAAAGTTAGTTATTAGTATGCGTGATGTCACCATTCTGTTCTTAAATCACATGTTGGCTTTCACACCTCAACAAAATCTCAGGTTACAGCTTTACAGAAATCCCCAGATAAGGCTTAATTAAAGACAAAATATATTAGAGTTAGTTCATCACCTAGGTTTTAGAGTTTTGTGTTCCTCATCATATTGTATATACAGTAGTTAGAATTACCTGCAAGAGTAGATCAGTGTAATAGATTGAAATATATTGTTAGCAACCCCCTTACCTAAAAGAGGTGGCAACCAGTTCACATTGGCCTCACAGTGAGAGTCCAAAAAGGTAATAACGTCTCCTATTGCTGCAGAAGCCCCTAGCATTCTGGTCCTTATCAATCCTTCTCTTTTTTTAGTTCGGAGAATCCTCACTTTGGGAAACTGGGCCATATAGTCCTCCAGGCGCTTTTTAAGGTGTTCTGCATGAAAAAAGAGCAAGATGTTTACTAGCCAGTTTGAAACCTTGATTACTCCTTCGTCTCAGGAGCATATTTCAAGAATGTATAATTGTTCAGTACATTTTATGAGTTTTCTTTTCTTTAAAACTTTCAGAAAATCTACATTTATCCATAACTGATTATGGGAAGTAGGACCATTAGAGACAGAATGTGAGTGATAGGACAAGAAACAAGTGGGACATAGTAAAAGGGTCCAGAATTAATAAACATGTAGACTGGTTTGCAAACTTTGATAGGAAGCCTATGGTCTAGAAATACAACTATGCAACAATAACAACAAAATCCCTCTCTTGGATCTTCTAGTTGCATAATTAGATGGGGTACAGAACTCTAAACACATTATCTGATTCTAAAAGATGTTAGTCATGTAATATATCAGGACAAAAAATATCCCATGCCATTTTTTGGCTGAAACATTATTCTATAATGGTAAATGTTCTGACCATAATCTCTCTTAATGACAAAATAGTATGTGTAAAATAAGGTTAATTTTAAATTCCTCCACCTATATGAATAATGCATTGTTTGCCACAATACTGAAATGTCCTCTTCTTAAATATGAAAATATGCAATCGATATCCAATGGTCCCCAACCTTGGGTCCCTCAAAGTTCTTGGACTAGAAATCCCAGAAGTCTCCACCACTAGCTGTGCTGGGCAGGATTTCTGGGAGCTGTGGTCCATGAACATCTGGGGATCCAAGGTTGGCAACCACTGATCTAAGCAACAAATTCAATTCACAACTATGGCTGCCCCCTCAACAATAACTGTATAATTGTACAGACACCATATTGTTTTTCTGCAGCCTGGATGAGGTGAGTGGAGATGGAAAATGTGACCCCATATTCATAGTGGGATGAACTAGTGGAAGAAGTCACAGCCCAGAAGTAAAAATAAAGATTAAGAAAAGTACAACTGGGCATAGGTGTTTTCTGTATTTAATATTCCACAGCCTGGAAGTACAATGAAATGAAGGTGTACTTCAGGGGGTAACTTTGAAGTAGCTCTCTCAGGATGTTTCTGACAATGAGCCCTGCATCTGAATATGAAGATGCTGTACTGTTTACTAGCAACTGTTCAGAGTCTCTGTTATAGTGATTTCTAAGAACATTGTACAGATACAAACACCATTGGATGTTTTCATATTATAGAATGGACCTGCTTCTGCAACCATAAATATCACTGTTTATATATGGTATTTTGATGTCCTGAGATATTACGAAAATACTCTAAAATCACTCAGGCCAAGTATTTTATCCACTTGCATGAGGGTTTAGAAATGTTTTTAACATTTTAGTTCTTTATCCAAATGCTATTTTATTTCAATTTGATTAAAGTACTTGCTGCTGGCTGTACTGTATACTAGTCTTACTTGATAATTTACAAACATGTTATTATAAGCAACAGATTGGTGTCAACTGAACACTTTCTTTTTAAACTTTGGGCTATGCATGATACCACTGCATCTGAGTTGCATGAGTTTACTTCCATTAGGTCTAGAAGAAGCCACAGGTCTGATGTCCTTTTTGAGGACTGAAAAAATAGAGTTAGAAGTCATTCGCCCAAAACTTGGTGGGGAATTCCTGTATTGTATTCTTTTGAAACAGTGTACCTATCTCCTCTTCCAGAACTTGAGGTGGTGTTGTAGTTCCAAAAAGACAAGCTGGAAGTAGGTAGGTAGGTAGGTAGGTAATATCTATAATAGAGCCTGCTTGACAGCAGTCAAGATCCAGACATCATCGGTGACTGTATGCCAGATGTTGATTTTTGGCACTACAGACAACTAAAAAGTGAATCTCAGCATGAGGAAAGTCAAAGCTGCTGCTTGGCTATCTTGTCATTTTGAAATATTTGTGGACATATGTTTGGAAGCTTGTTTTGTCTGATAAATATCTCACAGAACTGTTAAAGATAGAATTTTGATCAAACCTGAAGTAGCTTTTATGTTCTGCCTACATTAGTGAACATAATGCAGCAAATGGGTGCAGCAGGAAAATTCTAACCCGTTAACATGCTTGCAGTAAAGTATTCCCTTCTCAAGTAAATTAAAACTGCAGAATTGTAAAATTAATAAAGTAATGTTACAAAATGTAGGGACCAAAGTAGGCACCTTGGTTAAATATCATGGTAGGAAATATTTTCTTAGCTCTTGATTGCAGCTTACTTTTTTTAAAATTTCAGTAAGGGAAAGGTTAGGCAGAAAATGACCTTGTTAAGGGTATAGTTTTGACCCATTCAAGAGTGTGAGGTGGTTGGAAGCCAGTATTTTCTAATACAGTACACTTAGCTAAACATACAATCATTTTCCATAAGCAGTTGCACGGTTTGGTGCTATACGCCATGCAGGCTCTGTTCAATTATGTATGTCTATATGTATGAAAGTACCTCTGTCACTGAAATCATCCACTAGCACAATTTCGGCTATCAGTACAGGTGGAGAGCGATTGAGAACACTGTGAACTGTTCTGAGAAGTGATGACCATCCTTCATTGTGGAATGGGATTATTACACTGGTGTTGGGCAGTTTTTCCAGATATAGTTTGCTATTGCAGCTAGAAAACAGATGAATCCAGTTACTGCCTTGATCAATACATGAAAAATGTTACTACTATTTAAACAGTTTTAGCTAATGTCCTTAGCTCATGGACTTGCTCAATATTAAATAGTTAGTTGCATGCATTAGACCTATCCATGAAGGACAAGATTGTTCTAAATGGTTCATATCAGGCAAGGAGACATGAATCAGTCTAATCACATTCTTAATTTTTCTTGATTACATCAACAGCCCAGCCTAAAAAAATAGGAAGGACCACCAACAAATAAACATAACAATGAAAAATACAAAAGACAGATAATTAGGAACTGCTGGAAGATATGTAAATTACAAT
The DNA here is from genome assembly GCA_023846285.1 of Phrynocephalus versicolor. Taxonomy (NCBI): domain Eukaryota; kingdom Metazoa; phylum Chordata; class Lepidosauria; order Squamata; family Agamidae; genus Phrynocephalus; species Phrynocephalus versicolor. The sequence continues at coordinate 65,829,003 of JAHTLZ010000010.1, read as the reverse complement.
TTATGATTGATTCATCTACTCTTAACTGCTGTTTCAGAAGTTTGTGAGGTACCAAGCCTCATGTTTAATCTGGCAAGTAACTATATGGAAGATCTGTCAGAGATTTAACATCAATGCTAGTTGACATGGCATTTCAAAGAAAATGTAGGAAAATCAGTTCTATAAATAAAATGTTTCATTCACTTCATAACAAGTTTGCACTTACTTTGGGTGTCGTATATCGGGCAAAGAACGATTGAGTGAGATTTTGTCACTCACAAAAATATTAAACCCATTTTCTCTGTATGCCTGATCTACTCGTTCAGCATCAGTCATAGGATATGGTTTCCCCTGTTCTCCATTTCCTATAGGTAAAAAAAAAACCCAAAAGAGGAGCCATTAATATTATAATTTATGTAGTGAAGAATTAATCCACATTCAAACATCAGGAAGCCATTTTAGCAGCTCCTTTCTTTCCCTGAGCTTTAGGCAGTATTAACGACACACTCCACCACTAGCCTGGCATCATCTTCCTATCAATTATCTTCAAAACTGTAAAATCACCAAATAGTAGTAAGACATGATGCAGCTCTAATACCATGGGATGATTCTGGAAAAGATACTATGTTTTTTAAAAGGATATGAACCTATGCTTGATAGTTCAGCAGTGTAACACAGATATGGTTATTCATGCAGTTCTCACCACTGCTTCCATTTGAGACCTTATTTGAATGCATTTTTAATTCTGCACCTAGCTATTTAACAAAGCATATGGTTACACGCTTGGGAAACCCTTAACTATTTTTTTCCTTCTGGGAGAAGGCAGCCTCACTTGAAGCAGGCCAAATAGTGTCTTGGAAAAAAATGCAAATGTTCCTATCATTTTCCCTTCCATCTTTCTGCCTTAGTAGCAAGTCTCAGTCTGACAAATGTCCAGTTTTTTCAGCACTAACCTCATCCATCTGATAATCTGCCAATTCTTGTAACTCTCTCTCTCTCTCTCTCTCTCTCTCTCACCCAGAACTTTAATCAAACCAACCAAGAGGCTGGCAAAAATCAGGGCCCAAAGTTGTTGAGGCTTCTCCCACATCTGCCATATTCCCTCTCTTCTAGGGCTCTGGTCAAGTGCAAAACTGCTGTTGCCTGCTATTAAGCTATCTGTTTATCTTTCCTTGCCCTTCTCAGACCAGCTGTTTATATTTCTTTCTAAGCCAACAAGAGCAGGAAGACACTTCTTGCATGTGGTCCCACAGTTACATACCAGTTCATTACATCATGCTTTAGAACACTAAACTATAAATACCAATTACTGTTTTCCTCCCTTCTTTTCAAATCTAATTCGTTCTTCAAAGGACTTTGCAACGAACACTTCCAAGGAATACTCCCTGTCTCACAATGATACTTACCTATGGGGCTGGCATGCTGCAGATAGATCTCCTTCCTTTCCCTGTTATCCTGTCCACTGTGGTACTTCATACTGCACTCACACTCGACTGGCTAGACCTAGGGCAGGAGTAGGGAGAGCAGCATACCAAAGTGGCTTCTTGGGCAACCACCCCACGCTGCTCCTTGGCATTTCCAAATCTTGGAGGCACTTAAGAGCTTGAAGTAATTTCCCCTCCCCAAAGCTCCTCCCCTTCAGAAGACGTAGCCACCCCTGTGGGCTTCTAACTACAGCTAATCATGCTTTTAAAAGACATTAGGCATAGCAGGGAGCCTTGTTTAACATCTGCTCTAAGTACCAGACAGAAACCTAAGTGGTCCTGACTTTGTTTTGACAATTTCTATTAGCTTACGTGAAATAGATGTTTCTAACCTATGTGTACAATACCATTTTACCTTTAGATTGCTTAATGAAATACAACTATATTATATTATATTATATTATATTATATTATATTATATTAATTATATTATATTAATTATATTATATTAATTATATTATATTATATTATATTATATTATATTATATTATATGACAGAGACTGAATGAGTTATCATACATACCTGTCTTCTGCAAGTCTCTCTTTATAGCATCTCTATCATGCCAGTCCTTTTTTCTTAGTCCATTTTCCAGGTAAGCTTCTTTCTTTTGTCTTGTATGAAAACCCTTTACAAAACACAAACATATCTTTGAAAAAGCATTCAAAGGCTAAGTCAAACAGGTGGCAGGTCACATTTATAAAATATATTTAAAAACTGCAGTTCCAAACCTTGATTCTCCAGACTATCTTGGACTGTGACTCTCAGAATCCCTTGGTGGCACAGCTAGTTGTGAAGGTTTGTGGAAGATACAGTCCAAGAGCATTTGGGGAACCAAGGTTGGGATCCACTGCTGTATGTCGCATACTCAGTCTATAAGCTAACTCAACACAATAGGTTATTTGCCTATTCATCTTTGAGTAAAACAATTAACATTGCACATGTACACAGATTTAACTTAATCATCATAGGAAGGACATTCTTTTTCCAGCATTTAGCTATCAGTATTCCTGAGATGACAATTAAATTCAGTATCGTTATTTGATTTTCTAGATGAAAAAAAGAAGGATCTTACAGATTCAACAAGAAAATTTGTGGTTCTAAAGATTTGCCATAAAGTAATACTTCTATGGTATTAAATACATTCCTTCAAAACTGTTTTATTTTGCCACATTCCAATCACACACTTCTGAAAGTGCCCGTCCCATTTCTATAACACCAATATATTGGACAAAATCCTGTTGCTTAGCAAAGTACATTGCAGTAGAACAGCTCACTGAATAGATGAAAATTTAGTAAGTCAACTCCTCTGTAAGTTCCATTGATTCAAGTGTGACTACTCAAACTGTGATTTATCAAATTCTCATTGATTCAATGGGCTTTATTGTTATGTGCCATTAGGTCAGAATCAACTTATAGCCACACTATTGGGGGTCTCAATGTAAGTGAGATATTGTAGCAGTTTTACCAATTTCACCCCACCAGTGAGTTTTCATGGCTGAGCGGTGATTTGAATCCTGGATTCCAGAATCCTAGTAAGTGAATCTGTCCATTCCACCACACTGGGAGCTGAGTACAGGCCAACTGGGAAAGGTTTTACTTTACACTGACCAACAGGATTTAGGCCATTACTTTTCATCCTGAAAATATTTTGCACTGTTAGGATAGATTATAACCCAATCTGTTGATTATTTTTATTGAATTCTTCTTTATATAATTTCCAAATATAGTCCTAAAATGCTCTCAAAATCTTACTCCATTTTTCTGATGTTGATATCCTACATCTATTTCCCAGAGAGCTGAAGGCTGGGTATGGTCCTACCAGGTGGGCTGGAGGCAGCCACCAGATGGGCTGGTGGCCAGAGCCACTGGGACCGCAGCCACAGTGAAGGGGTCAATGGTGGCAAGGGGCTTCTGCGGGGTAACAGGGGTCCCTTTCCTTCCTTCCTCTATCTCTCCCAGCCCAGCTCATCTCTTCCTCTTCCTCTGTCACTGTCAACTTGAGTGCCTGCCAAGCAACATCAGGGTGCCACCCCAAGATGGCAGCAGCGAGAGTGAGGAGGAGGAGGAAGAGGAGAGCCAGGCTGTGAAGGAGGGACTACTGTCACTTCCTTGCCAGGGTGACGGCATAAGGGGCTGACACCCACGACTCATGTGACTACAAAACGAGCACCTCTGGTGCTCATTTTACAAAGCACTGCTTGAAAAATGAAGCTACATTTTATTACAAATTTGGTTATCTTGCAAAATACTCAATAATCTAGGTATTTGTAAACCGAGGTACCACTGTATTTGATCTTTCATTGGTGCTGACCAATTATTTTTAAAAGGGGATTAAAACTTAAGTTATTCTTAACATGATCCTTATGTGACAAAATTATCTTTGGTGTTACAATGAACATCAGACAAACCAGAAAGCAAACACAGGCATGCAATATATCTCAAAGCTGCTTATACATGAGACTGACAGAAGTAAATGATCAAATGACACTGCCTCCACAACTGAAAGCAAGTTGCTTTGCCAGTCTTGTCACTTGGGTAATTATCATTAAGAATATAGCAATCATATTTCATAATCACATTAAATATTATTTAGAAGCTGAAATTGTAAATTATACAAATCACAAATATTCAAATGTCTATTCATTTGTGGCAAAGCAGGTACAGTATTTAAATCTCTCACAATAGAAGTCTTAGGTATTAAACTTTCCTGTAGAGTCCACGATACACTGGACAGGGCCTGAAAATGACTGGTTTGGGCTATAAATGAATAAATGAATGAATGAATAAATAAATAAATAAATAAAAAGATGATCCTGGACAAGCACCTATGGTTTCATTCTTTTGGGGTGGGAACATGTTTTTTAATATGTTAGTAACTGAGTACCATCATCTCTGCACAGGCACCTGTCTCCTTTGTTGAGCTTAGCTGCTCCCAGCAATTGGCACACACATTTCAAAGGTCACCTTCAAATAACAGAATTAATAAAACTTCAATGCCCACATTCTTGTGGATCCAAACTCATACATTAGCATGGGAAGAAGGAATCATTCTGATAAGAGGGTTGTGCCTACAACAGGCTGTACAATAATTCAATTTTCATCTAACAGTAACTACACATTTTTAAAAATAAATAAATCCTGCATTAAAATAGTTCTTAAATCATAGAGAACACATCTGCACTAAAACATCCATTCTCAATCTTTTTTTGGCTTTTATTCTCCCCCTCTCTTTTCTTTCTTTCTTTTTTTGCCAGTCATAAACACAATACAAAAGAATTATAGGCCGAATTGGAATTGTATAAATGAACCTTACACAATGCTATGTGAATAATTGTTTCTAGTTTGTGGCCCAGAAATGCTGTTTATGTTAAAATTCGGCATTATGATTTAGTGCAGTTTTTTTCAGATGAACTGTTTTTTTATATATTAACATTTCATGGTTAATTACCAATTAATTCATGGAAGAGCCCCGTGGCTCAGTGGTTAAATGCCTGTATTGCAGGTAAAACTGTGCCCACGACCTGGGGTTCAATCCCAAATAGCAGGCAGGCTCATGGTTGACTCAGCCTTCCATCCTTCCGAGGTCGGTAAAATGAGTACCCAGCTTGCTTGGGGGGGGCAATGTGTAGCATACTGTAATTAAACTGTAAACCGCCCAGAGACTATTTGAAGTGGTATGGGGCGGTATATAAGCAGAACATTTTGCTTTTGCTTTTGGTCAGTGCCACAAACTGCTCCAGGTCTTGTTTGGGCAGAGTGAATACAGTTTCTCCCTCTACGATTTTCAATTATGTGGTCTATTTCATTTGTATACCATATAATGGTGTTTATCTGTACAACTGTTGGGTTATCTGAAGCATTTATTTGCAAAAACAAAACAAAACAGGGTCTTGGCTTCATGAGACTCAATGAGTTAGTCTCCTGCTTTGTTTCTGATTCATACAATAAAATTCTCTACCAATGTTCAGTTCTGCTTTGTTTACTACATCTGCGTTCCAGTCATCTCTGATTATCAGCACATCCTGAAACATTATCTTATTTATTTCTTCCCAGATGCTTGCACAAATGCTTTTGATTTCCTCTTCAGCAATCATTTGATTACACAGAGAGGTTTTCCAAGATGCCTGACCGATATTATACAGTCAGACCTTGAAATACAGCCACTATCTGTATTATGTCTGGCCTCAATATTTGAGCCACTCCATTTTTTCTTTGTTTGTCATTTCCAGAGTAAAACATTTTGTAGTTGTCTCCTTCAAAATGTCCCCTTACTCCATTCACAGCCTCACTGTATGGTTTCCAATTTACCTTGATTCACACTTCCTGTTCCATATTCCAACTGTATGTGTTGTACAGCACCAGACTTTCCTTTCATTTCTGTATGTATCAGCTATCCTTGTTACAACAGCTCCACTGGCTTCCAATCAAATTTCCAAGCAAAATTCAAAGAGGTGATTTAACTTATAAAGCCCTATATGGCCTGGGTCCAAATTCTTAAAGACTGTATCTTCCATTATGAGCTGGCTTGGGTGCTAAGATCATAATGAGAGGCCTTTCTCTCAGTCCCACCACCTTCACAGATGCATCTGATGTAACTCAGGAGAGGTCCTTCTCTGTTGCTGCTCCCAGACTTTGGAGCTCTCTCTCATAGGAGGCCAGACTTGCCCCATCTTTGCTGTCCTGCCATAATCAAGCAAAGTCCTTTCTTTTCAGGCAAGCGTCCCAGGTCTACTGCCTGATTAAACATATGATTCTTCAGGTCTCCTGCTAGGGGGTTGTGGGTTTTCAAATAATGCATATATCATGAGAAGACGGCAGGCTCCCAAAATTAAATGGCAAATGCTCTGGATCAAACAATCCCTCTCTGCTGCCAATTTGACTTCCCATTCCTCTTGATTCTGTTTGTGGAAATTACAGATTTTGAACAACATGAGTCATGGCAGGCAGGCATTTCCAACAGAAGATATACGGTATTCAGCTTCTCTTCTGTCTCGTGCTTCCTATCAAAGTTTTAACATATTTTTTGACATAGTAAAGAGCTCTGTCCATTTTAGCCAATGCACTCGTGTTTCTCTTTTTACTAGTCACACACAGCATGTCTACTATCAAAAGTAATTATAACTGCATATTTAATGGAAAGGACTTTTTAGAGTTATTTCAACCTTGTATGCTTCCTCTAGTACTGGGAGGGGCCTTTCAATCAATCCAGCAGTAACCAGTTGTTCCTTCCCTGCCTCTGATTTTAAAGGCTATGCCACTCTGCTGAAGTATCTTCTCCGCTCTCTTTTCAGTCTCCTGAAAGTTATGTCATCTGTTAGTAGTTAGTGCTGTTATAAGTGAATGCAGTCTGCAGGACTCTGCTGAAACAAGGCAGTATTAGTCTGCTGAGACTTATTGCTCAAAGTCTGTAAGCAGTTGAGTCTGTACAGTATGCTGTCAACTGAGAATAAATGAAATCTTTAATTCTTTCTCTTACCAATGTTTCAGAGTACATTAGAGACTGTAAGTGCATGTTGATGAGAACAAAGAGCTGGTTTACTCTGGGAAGACTTTGAAGCTAATACTGCTCTCCAAGTTCTGCTCTGTAAGCCCTTTCTGCTGTGCAGATAGAGGGGTTTCAACCAAAATTGGAAACTCTGCAATCACTCTGTCATGTTAGATTTATCCAAGCTCTTTCACAGTCTCTCTGAGAGAAACCTTTCATGTGCCATTTTTAATACATAACAACAATCCACTCAGCTGAATTTAAGAGAAAGGAGAAGACTTGTAGCCGTTCTTTACATTGACTTCTGAGGCAAACAAATAAGGAGCAGTCACATGAACACAGACATCTGAACAGAAACACAGTTGAAGAAAACATGGTCAGTACTGTAACAGTCTGTGTTTCTGTATCATTCATTCCCTCATTTTTTTCAAGTTGTTTATGATGCTTTAAAAATCAAAACCACCTAGCTTATCAAAAGTGGAAAAGGGACCTCCACTCTTCTTACTCCTCAGCATGCTGGGAATGCTAGAAACCACTATTACTCAAGCAGAGACATAATGATGTAATCCAACCCTGCCCAACAGGTAGACCAGGGGCTACCAGTAGCCCATGAAGGGTTCAAAAGTAGCCCGCCAGCCATCAATTAAAAATGTGACGGGAGAAGTTCTCCACCTCTACCTCCCCCACCCCAAGGACTGCCACTGCCCCAGCAAAGCTCTGGGTCTCAGCCAAGCGGGGCAGTTCAAGGGCCATGGCACAGTACCCTGCTCTCCCTACCGGCTAGATGATCAGCATGTCACTGTCTCATGACTAATTGAGTTGTTGGTGCAGAGTGGAGGAAGGGGAGTGGAGGGGACAACGGGGGCAGGGTCATGGGCATGCCCACCTCTTCTCCCTCCCTAGAGAATTCCTTCCTCCCATCCTCCTCCTCCCACCCCCACAGCTGCCTCACAGAGACTGTGACTTGCCGCTCCTCCTGCTCCCCTTCTGAGCCATTCCCTCCTCCTTGCGCCGCCGTGGCAATGTGATTGTCTCGCTGCTGGCTTGGCCCATCCCAGCTGCACAGAGAACATGGCAGAAGTGAGTGAGAGCTATGGGCGGCAGCAGCAGTGGCAGCGAGGGGGCTGGAAGGGAGAAGGGGGAAAACAGGAGAAGTAGAGTCAAGTCAGGCTCTGGGAAGGTTGGAAGGGAAAATGCACCTTTAAAAAAAAAAGTCTTCCAGCAGCCTGGGCAAGCAGAAGGGGCGATCTGCGCAAGCATGCATGCGCCTCCATTGCACCTGTCCACACCGGCTCGAGCAGGTGTCAGCCTTACCATAGGAATGTATTGAAATATGTTCCATCCAGAAAGGATGAATTGATTTTCAATGCATTCCTATGGGACACCGCTGCTCTACTTACAATGTTTTTTACTTATGAGCATATGGTTGGAACAGATAAAATTCATAAGTAGAGGTTTTAGTGTAGTAGCCCTCAGGCACTTTCATCCTGAAAAAGTAGACCTTGGCCTGTTCAAAGTTGGACAGCCCTGATGTAACCCATTTCCATCTCTGTCAGGACTTTCAACCTGATGAAGAGATCTCCATATCAGCATTTTTCAGTGGAGAAATTCCTGAAAGGGTGCCTCAGATATACTGGTCATTTTCTTTTAAAAACTGTTTCTATACCTTCTCAAAATATTTTTGTACCCACCTACCAGTACTTCAAGTTCAAAACATTCTGTGTAGACAGAGAAGCTGATGATAAGCATTGATACATACAGATCCTTCTGTATGATACAGTACCTGCATTCCTAATGAAAGCTAAATAACTGCATGTATAAATACAATAATACTCCACTGAAACTACATTTGTGCTTCATCTCTGAATCAATGTTTATTTACATCATGCAATTTTAACCTTCTGATAAACACTGGCAGCTGCTTCAGAAACTGCAAAAACAAGAAGAAAATCTATCTCATACAATTGTAAACATCTGTTCATGCAACCAGAAATAGATATTCTTCCTAATTCTAAAGGGATACAGTCATGTTAAACTGAGCAACTAATTTGTTTACTGCCTGCTTATTCACCAAAATATACTCAACTGTTACTAAAACAGTTTACATTAGAGAAAAGCATCAGCAGAGCTGGGGCAAGAGCAATCATGTTTTTCTCTTCAGTGTATCTCCTGCTGCTATTATTGAAGAACCTTGAACAAATTGTTTAGAACACAATATCAAGCATTTCCCCCTGTATATTCCTTCATAAGGTGCCATCCATTATTTGTAGTTAATGGCAACGGATGGTTTCCAATCCTTACAAAAGCTCTCCTGCTAAATAAATTAGCGCTATTTATGTATACAAGAGTGGCCCATATTGACATAACTAAAACAGAGAGACTTGTTTCCTTTTTATGTTTTTTAGAGAAAGAAGGTTCTAAATCTCCCGCCAACCTTTTTAGGTGTCAGAAAACGCAGTTTGTCAACATACACAGAGGAGAGTCCAATGGAAGAATTCCCTAAACAACCATCCATTGTGGATTTATTGACATGATGGTCAGTGGATTGAAGTGTAGAGGTTTCTGTGTCTATGCAGTCTCTATATGCAAGCAAAAACAGAGACTATGATTGTTGCTCACATGTAGAACCTACACATGGGCAAGAACTTCTCTTCTGATAACAGAGGCTGTTGATGAAGGCAGATTTTCTAACATTTGAAATATTGTAGTGCAGAGGTCCCAACCCTTCTGGGATATGAAGGCTGCATTACAGAGTCTGCCAGGTTTCAATAATTCCACTCCCTCCTGAGGATCTATTTTTACTTCAGTATCACCTGACAACTCCACCTTGTCTTCAACAGATTTATTCATTACAGACACTGTCTCCTTTTCTTCTTGAACAAAACTTACTCTCAAAACCTCCCCATTGGGGTTCCATGTCCCTTTGATCACACTTTCGGAGTTTGGGTTATGAGCTTCAACTTAACAGTCCGCAGGCAACAACAGGTTCGCAACTAGTGCAACACTTACATAAAGATTCATTTCTGGCATATCCATTCCATGTTGTGTTCTCAAATCCTCTCTCTCAGCCTTTTCAGACTTGGAGTGGAAGCTGGGTTATTCCAGGTTTGCTCGCTCCCAAGGGAAGTTAAACATTTCTTATTTTCCCGATAACTGGCTTCACAGGCAAATCTTTCTTGTTCCTTCTCTCTTGCCTCTCTGTTTCTCCCCAGTATGGGGATTTACACACTGGCTTTTCTCTCCACTCTCGTTGTGCAACCTCTCTGGGTACCCTGAGGGTCACCCACTCCCTTGTCCACTGATTCTCTTTCAGTCCTTCCACCCATGATTCCTCCTCTCTTACTTCTTCAGACACCCAATAGTCTTTTACAACTGATCATAAGAGGAGCCATGCTGGATCAGGCCGAAGGCCCATCTAGTCCAGCTTCCTGTATCTCACAGTGGCCCCACCAAATGTGTCCGGAAGCGCACAAGACTAGATATCTGTCTCCTGATACCAATCCCCCGCATCTGGACTTTTCCTCCAGGAATCTGTCCAATCCCCCTTTGAAGGCATCCAGGCTAGATGCCATCACCATATCTTGTGGCAGGGAGTTCCACAGACTAACAACAAGCTGGGTAAAAAAAAATTCTTTTGTCCTCACTCTCCCAGCCCACAATTTGAGTGTTTGTCCCCTAGTTCTGGTATCTTGTGAGAGGGAGAAGAGCATCCCTCTATCTACATTACTCATGTCCTGCATTATTTTGTACCACTTTTCACCTCTCTCCATTGTGAAAATTGCCCATTGACACCTACTCTTTGTTTCCTGGATCTCAACCAGTTCTCAATCCATAAGAAGACCTGCCCTGTTATCCCCCGACTGTGCAATTTTCTCAGCAGGCTTTGGTGAGGGACTGTGTCAAAAGCCTTCTGAAAATCAAGATAGACAATATCCACCAGTTCACCCAAATCCACATGCCTGTTGACCTTTTCAAAGAATTCTAAAAGGTTTGTGAGGCAAGACTTAGCCTTACAGAAACCATGCCTTTACCATCTCCTCTCCTTCCATTTTATCATCTACCTCATCCCACAAAAACGCCCCCTCTGTTTGATGTTCTTTTCCCTGGTTTTCTAGCTCTTGTAGGTTTAAATTAATACTTCCTATCATTCTGTCCATTAAGACTTTCATTTCAATGGGAGTAATGTTTATCATTTTCCTCAGAGGGGATGGCACACTTTCTTTTTCTCTTCCTTTCTCATGGTGCCCAATGTCTAAAGAGGGCCACATCTTATATCAAAATGTAACAAAAATATTAACCTACCCATTTAGATCAAGAGTAAAAATTCAGAGGTCAATGAAGAAATGATGGTTTGAATACAATCCATTTTGGAACAGTATCTACTATGAAATTGTTTATTTAACTACACATGCTTACCTAGTAAGTGTGATTTTACTGTTTTCTGTTAGCCAAGGCATTAATGTCCAAGTCAAGTTTTGTGACAGACAACCTTAAAATGTCATGCAAATGTTCATTTGTAAGTCTTGACTTAAACTTTGGATTTTGTAATTTTCATTTTGGAAGAAAGCTGTTAACAGGTGTATCTGGTGCCAAAGGCTGTAAACATGCTTGCAGTAAATTCATTTAATAAATTCTGTATATCAGGTAGACCGAAACAGAGATCTAGCAGACTAAATTAGAACCCCCTTATCTGCTGATTCACTAACCGCAGATTCAATTATCTGCAGTTGGTGATATTAAAAAAAAACTTAACCCCGCTTATGCCCACCAAACTTCTCACAGTTGCCGCTGCCACCACTCTGTAGTGGTGGGGTGGGGACTTTGAATTTCCTGCTCAGGTCCCTGGCAGCAGATCAGAAGTTTGACTGGGAAATTCAAAACTTCTGATCAGTTGTCTGGAACCCGACCCGGAAGTTTAAAGGCAGGGTGGCTGGCTGGCCTGTGGCTGTAGCAGTGAGGAGGAGGGCAATGGGCATTGGGGCGATAAATTTTATTTTTTATTTTCTCCCCTCCTCGTTGTTGCTGCCTCCGGGCAGCTGGGTCCTCCACCCCTACGAGCGGCAAAGAGAAAAGGGGAAAACTTTCTTCCCTCCTTGCCATTTGGAGGGGTGTCGGAGGTGAAAGCTTTCAACCTGGCACCCCACCACCCCTTCCACCACCCTTGTCCTTGAATAAGAGTAATTGAATCGGTTCTGAAATTCTACTGGCAATAGGTCCAGTGCTCTGATGTGTTTTCAACACTGAATTGTAAATTCCTGTCCTTCTCAAATTCTAGTTTACTGCAGCATGAAACTTTTGAAAACTAACTTGCATCACAAAATTGTATAGTTCTGCTTCAAAAGCTTTCGATTCAGAGTACATGTGACACACAAGCTTTCCTTTTCCCAGAAAGGAAAGTGTTCAGATGCACTATCAGTTAAGAAAGCCAAAACAACAATTCACCCAAAATAAAAAACTCAGAGCTGGATACAGTACGCTATAAGAAATAACACCAGTTCATAAACCAAATGAAGGAATAAATTAAAACAGCTTTTTGGGGGGAATGAAATATTTTCCCCTCACCACCTGGTTTTCAGGATTTCTATGGATCTACTTCATCCTGGTTAAAACTCTGGAAGTTGCAGAATAGGAGGATTCTTTAATGTCACAAAAATAATTCCCGCAAAATGGGCAGCATATGATAACATCATATGAATTGTAAACAGTCCTTCAGGACTGAAAAGCTAGCACATGCTTATGAAATTTTAGCTATTTAAAATGTACTACTTCATCCTTAATTTTGGGCCATGGTGTGTTTTTTTTTCCGTATAGAGATACTGACAGCTGTATTTGTTATTCAAGACAAGTGGATTGTACCTAGACAGTAAATGCACAATAGTGACAATCCACACATTTTGTTCTTTGTGATCACTGCCATTACATTGTTCCACAAATGATCTGTATGTGATGCTTCTTTTTCATTAGTCATCGTCATTGATGTTACAAGAGGTCCAAACATTAATCAAAAGGAAAATAAACTCTAGTGACAGGAGGTAGAACTCTACTTAGTTCTAGACTGAGACATTAAACACAAGTTATAGTAATCCCCCACCTATCGCGGAGGTTAGGTACCTGTCCTGACCCGCGATAATGGAAAATCCATGATATTTTGATGCTAGGTTGGGTTGGAACTTGGGGGGGGGCTATCTGGGGCCTCCTACGCTTATCTGGGTGCTGGTGCTGCCTCAAACAAGCCTCTGATGGGCTTCCCGGGCCTGTTGGGGGGCCCAGAAGTGGTTTCTGGTGATCCAGAAGGCTCCAACAGGCCCGAGAAGACCATCGGAGGCCCGTTCGGGGCAGCACCAGGCCTGGGGTAAGTGCAGGAGGCCTCATACAGGCCCACACAGCTCGCCTCAGGAGCCCTTTGTTTCATATACTGCAGTCCCCCAATATACTGGGACTGCAGTACTGTAATATGAAATACAAAATGGTGGGGAGCGACTGTATAAGCTACTTCTAAGTGATTACCAAAAGTCACTGCATTCTAATTATCAAGTGGAGATGGTGACATCTGACATCTTCCTTTACCTTGAAGCTGCTGAAGATAGCTGCCTTTCCCTGTCACAGAACTGATTTTACATAATGGGTACTAGAGATATCAATAAAAATTTATTGGCTATAAATTTCAGCTAAGAAGGGAGGAACAGAGTATAGGTTCTGCAGAAGCTTTAACTTTAATTACATACTACAGTATTAATTGCAGCCATGCCAGCCACATGGCCATGGACTTGCACAACACTGGCTCTTCGGCTTTGGATACAACTTACACGCATGTGTGGGGGGACCTTTACCTTTACTTACAGTATTAACTACAAAAGATTACTAGTACTTCAGATATATAGTATATATTAATTCTAAACTTTGTAAACTGTTAATATTTTCAGTGTAAAATGTTTTCTGGAATTGCAAGTATATTTTTGTGAGTATATCACAAATAAATATGAAATAAATATGTATGCATGGGGTAAAAGGAAGCAAAATAGTATGATAAAGCTCCTATAGCTTTTGGTTTCCAAAAAAGGACTGCATGTGAAACTCTGCTAAGAGGAAATACTAGTGCACTGGGGAGACACAAGACAGGCCATATTGTGAAGTGGGCAAATGCCTTGGGTATTACTGGAAGGCAGACTGGAGCAGCCAATAGCCCATGGGAAGTGGGAACTGTGCCAACAGCACCATGGGGTAAGTGAGTATATTCACATCACGCTTATGCAGATGATCACATAGATCACACTGCAGCTACACAATTGATTGCACAGTTCATGTCAGAACTGCTGAGCATACACTTCCAGAAATGCTTCACAGTTATTACAACCATTCCACCACAACTTCTTCTGCAGCTTCGTGTTAAATGTACTGTGTAGCTGCACAACAGTCACAAAATGCTTATGGATACTTATTTACTTTATGGCGAGCATTGATAAATGTAACAAATAAAACTGCAGAGAGGCCCTGCAAGAGTCTTCTAACTTTCAGCTACAGGTAGCAAGTCTTCTCATGGAACTCTGTGAAAAACACCGTATGACTAATACACTATTATCTTCCTCAGCACATGCCTAGATGCCAATAATCACAGCAGAAACACATAGGAGTGGGACAAATTTACAGTATTAGCAAGAACCAAGACGACAACACTAACATTCCAAATCTTTTCTCCAAATTTATTTTATTTATTCACACTATTTCCACATACTGTGGATTAGAAAATGTAAAGCAAAACATCCCATAAGGGCAAATGTTTAAATGAAACCAGAAGTGGCTAGCATGTCTTTTTTTAATCAGGTGGCAGTGTTGGAATTGAGCCTGTTCCTTCTATTCAGGGCAGGTAAATTTTATAGTATGCAGTTACTGTATCTACAGTACTTTTTTGAAGAGCGGTAAGGGATTGAGCATAGATGATGAACACATTCTAAACTATACAAGGAAATGCAGTGGTTTACCCTACCTGTCAGAAAAGAAAGCATTTTCTCTGAGGTCATTAATCTGCCTATTCTGCACAGTATAAAAATAAAAATATTTTCCAGCAACTAATTAACAAGAGACCAGCAAATGAACACAGAAGTCCTGAGTATAAATACAAAAGGCCTTATTTAAACTCATCTTCAGTATATATTTATAACCCATTCAAGATCTGCCAAACAGCTGCTTTTTTCAAGACAGAGTCTATTTAAAAATGATGTCTAAAACATCTGTAGCTGGTTATAATAAGTCAGGAAAGCACATTTTCATGTTTTATCACTTCTTGAAAACAAAAATCACAAGCATATGTTTGAACTGGTCATAATCTTCTTCTTGTTATGTTGTTATAGTCGTGACAAACTCTTCGTGAACCCATGTCCATGGAGTTTTCTTGGCAGGAATACTGAAGCGCCTTGCCAGTTCTACTCTAGGCAATTACAGCACCTGGTATTCCCTGGTGGTCACCCATCCAAGTACTAGCCAGGCCCGGCCCTGCTTAGCTTCCGAGATCAGGCGAGATCAGATGTACTCAGGGCATCTAGATGGTCGTAGTCTAATTTGGAACAAATTTTGTTATGCAGATTCAATTAATTGGATCTCAGAATTTTTCCAGCATGTCTAAGAAGATCACACCTCAGTTCCAAACTTCTACATCACAAAGCAAAATAGGTAAGAACCAAAAGCATGTTTGAACTGTCCATAGTCTACTTTTGAAAAAAATGCAGACTCAATTACTAATTGGATCTCAGAATTTTTCCAGCATGTCTAAGATCACATTTCAGTTTCAAATCTCTATATCACAAAGCAAAATAGGTAAAGGGCAAAAACATGGGTTGTCTAACGTGTTCTTTCTATAAGGAAAGAGGCCAAACATTCAGATGCGTTCTTTTGACATTGAGTATTTCAAAGGTTCTCTTCTCATGTAAATTTGATTTTGTAATAACACCTAGCATGGAAAGGATTTCCAAATTTCTCCATTCCATGAGTGTGAAACTGAATGTTGCCCTCCAATCAATCTACATACACACAGTTGCTGCTGTGAAGAAATTTTCAGAGAAGCAACTATTTCAGTCTGCTTCAATATAAATGAAAATAGTGTAGCACCTGTAAGAGTCCCAAATTTAATTGAGTTCTCATGAAACCATTCATTTTCTTATGAAGGTGCTCTCAAAAATCTCTGTACTGAAAGTAAATATGTGTGGAAAGGAAGCGAGATCTTTCTTCTGCCTCAGAAGTGTCAAGATATTCAGTATATCATGCTGCTACTTGAGACAAACTCCCAAGGCACACAGATAGGCGCTGGTCACTGTGGATCAAGTATGTGAATAGTATTTCCATCTCAATGGCATACATGTTCTTCAATTCCAAAGACAGAAAATACTCATTTCGTGTTTCTTTGCAAAATTATACTGCCACCTTTCTCAAGAAGCCACCTTTCTTCCTGTTTGTTCTGCTTATCTTCTTGTACTGATGTGCTTCTGCAAAAGAGGCCCTCACTTCTTTACCTTTGGCCTTATAATTCACACTTCCTTGAAATAATTTCAGGATGAAAAGCTTTCTCTATTTACTCTTTAAAATCAAACATCCATTTAAAGACAACATGTAATAGGATGATATAAGCAGGCTACCCATTTCCAAACAGACACAAACATAGTGTCTAAACACTCATGACAAGTATGAAATCCAAACATTTATTGGGCCGTTTTGTACTTCTGTAAACCTGAGGGTTCCCTGAATATGCTGGGATCTCTCCCTCAGATGGTATAATTCTGTTATACTGTATCAAGTTTAACACCCAAATATTAAGTTTCTTTTTAGTAAATTGGCAGAAAGTTAAGGGGTAACCCACTGTACAGGTGCTTCTACGCCAATGCTTGAAGCCTCCGAGCAAAAATGGGAGAACTTGAACATTTGGCAGCTAGGGATAACATAGATATAATATCCATAACAGAAACCTGGTGGAATGTGGAGAACCAGTGGGATACAGCAATCCCAGGCTATAAACTCTATAGAAGGGATAGAGAGGGGCGGTTTGGAGGAGGAGTGGCCATCTATGTCAAAGAAGGGGTAAAATCCAGCAGAATAGAGATTGACAGAGGGTCTGACTCCACCATAGAATCACTGTGGGTTAAACTACCAGGTCCAAGGAGTGATGTGATAGTTGGGGTATTATATCGTCCACCAGATCAAAAACTTGAGGGGGACCTTGAAATGAGGAGATAAATCATGGAGGTGGCTAAGAGGGATAGGATAGTAATCATGGGGGACTTCAATTATCCCCACATTGACTGGGCCGATGTGAGCTCTGGGCAAGAAAGAGAAATTGGGTTTCTCGACTTGCTGAATGATTGTGCATTAGAGCAACTTGTCATGGAGCCCACCCGAGAACAGGTAACTCTGGATCTAATACTGTGTGATACTCAGGACCTGGTCAGGGATGTGAATGTCACTGAGCCTCTGGGGAACAGTGACCATGCTGCAATTTCCTTTGCCATGCATGTTGGAGGAAGAGTGTCAACCAAATCAGACATAAAAACCCTTGATTTTCGAAGGGCAAACTTCCCTCAGATGAGGAAACTAGTTAGAGAAAAATTGAAGGGGAAGGTTAGAAGAATCCAATCTCTTGAGTACATGGAGCCTTTTTAAAACAACTGTAATAGAGACCCAGCACAAGTGCATACCACAAAGAAAGAAGAGGACACCGACATGGTTAATGAGTGGAGTTAGAGAGGCTCCAAAGTGCAAGAAGAGGTCTTTCGGTAAATGGAAATCCTTCCCAAATGGGGGGGGGGGAAGGAACACAAACTCTGGCAAAAGAAATGTAAGAAGATGATAAGAGAGGCAAAGAAAGATTTTGAGGAACGCATGGCTAGCAATATAAAGCGTAATAATAAAAACTTCTTTAAATATGTTAGAAGTAGAAAACCTGCCAGAGAACCAGTTGGCCCTTTGGATGGTGAGGGAGGAAAAGGGGAGGTTAAGGAGGACTTGGAAATTGCAGAGAAATTAAATGAGTTCTTTGCATCTGTCTTCACGACAGAAGACCTCGAGCAGATTCCGCTTCCTGAACCGCCCCTCTTGACTCAAGAATTAAATCAAATACAGTGCTACCTTGTATAAAGGAATTAATTCGTTCCAAATGAAATTATGTTAAGCAAATTTTCCTTTATACAAATTCCCATAGGAATGCATTGAAAATGGAGTAATCCCATTTTTATGTTGTATGGATTCTCCCCATAGGCGATTATGTTAAGCAAATTTCCCCTATCTCCAGAATTTTTTATGTTGTACAAATTTTATGTTATACAAGCTGTTTTTTATACAAGGGTCCACTGTGCAGGTTAAAAGAGAGGATGTTTTACGACTAATTGATAAATTGAAGATTAACAAGTCACCGGGCCCAGATGGCATCCACCCAAGAGTTATTAGGGAACTTACAGATCTCTTAACGGTTATATGCAACTTGTCTCTTAAAACGGCCACAGTGACGGAGGATTGGAGGATAGCAAATGTCACACCAATTTTTAAAAAAGGAAGGAGGGGGGGCCGGGAAACTACAGGCCAGTTAGCCTTACATCTGTCCCAGGGAAGATGGTGGAAAGCCTCATCCAAGAGAAAATCTTAAAACACATAGAAGAACAAACCTTGCTGAGAGAAAATCAGCATGGCTTCTGTAAGGGTAAATCTTGTCTGACAAATCTTTTAAAAATTTTTGAAAAGGTCAACAGGCATGTGGATTTTGGTGAACCGGTGGATATAGTCTATCTGGATTTTCAAAAGGCTTTTGACACAGTCCCTCACCAAAGGCTGCTGAGAAAATTGTACAGTCAGGGGATAAGAGGGCAGGTCCTCTTATGGACTGAGAACTGGTTGAGATCCAGGAAACAAAGAGTAGGTGTCAATGGGAAATTTTCACAATGGAGAGAAGTTAAAAGCAGTGTGCCCCAGGGCTCTGTCCTGGGACCGGTGCTTTTCAATCTGTTCATAAATGACCTGGAGACAAGGATAAACAGTGAGGTGGCCAAGTTTGCAGATGACACAAAACTTTTCCGTGTGGTAAAAACCAGAGAAGATTGTGAAGAGCTCCAGAAGGGGGAATGGGCTGAGATATGGCAAATGCGTTTTAATGTAGCCAAAAGTAAAGTAATGCATATTGGGGCAAAAAATCAAAACTTTATCTATCTATCAACTCATGGGCTCTGAGCTATCTGTGACAGATCAGGAAAGAGATCTTGGTGTGTTGGTGGACAGCTCCATGAAGGTGTCTCCCCAATGTGTGGCAGCAGTGAAGAAGGCCAATTCCATGCTAGGGATTATCAAAAAGGGGATTGAAAATAAAACAGCCAACATTATAATGCCATTATACAAAACAATAGTAAGGCTGCACCTGGAGTATTGTGTACAATTCTGGTCACTGCATCTCAAGAAAGACACAGTGGAACTGGAAAAGGTGCAGAAGAGAGCGACCAAAATGATTATTGGGCTGGGGCACCTCCCTTATGAGGAAAGGCCAAAACATTTGGGCCTCTTTAGTCTAGAAAAAAGGTGCCTGAGGGGGGATATGATTGAGACAAACAAAATAATGCAGGGCATGAGTAAAGTGGATAGAGGGAAGCTCTTCTCCCTCTCCTAAAATGCCAGAACTAGGGGACATACACTCAAATTGAGGGCTGGGAGAGTAAGAACTGAAAAAAGAAAATATTTTTTCACCCAGAGCGTTGTTAGTCTACGGAACTCCCTGCCACAGGATGTGGTGATGGCATCTGGCCTGGATGCCTTCAAAGGGGGATTGGACAGATTCCTGGAGGAAAATTCCATCACAGGTTACAAACCATGATGGAGATGTGCAATCTCCAGGCTTAAAACCAGGGTACTTCAAGGGCCAGATGCAGGGGAGTAGTATCAGGAGACAGATATCTAGTCTCATGCGCTTCCAAACGCATCTGGTGGGGCCACTCTGAGATACAGGAAGCTGGACTAGATGGGCCTTTGGCCTGATCCAGCATGGCTCTTCTTATGTTCTTATGTTATGTTCTTATTACAAGTATCAAAAATACCTAAAAACATTGTTTATTTGAGTAGGAAGCATGTCACATTTTTCCACATAATATTATGACTGGTAACGTATAGTTCTGAAAAATTGGTAAAACCATAACCCAACAATAGATAAAAATAGTAGTCAAAATCTTTTTGGGTCTGCATAAGCATGAATACAAAATTGTGTCACTGTTGTGCAGAAGCATTCTACCTAACTGTTTAAGGCTGAGATATTACCCCCCCCCCCACTTTGGCACACATGGGAATACAAGCGATGTCAAAAAAATGCAAGAGGCACTTGGGTAACTTTTC
>JAHTLZ010000010.1:65777616-65808697 GCA_023846285.1 Phrynocephalus versicolor | reverse complement strand
CCACATAACCATATAAATGAATCTAAAAGGAACAAAAAACTTTGACCTCTAAGAATTAGGCAATTACCTTTTGCAAGCATACTACAACATTTCCTTAGATTTGGTTGAGTGCTAAAACATCTATGACTGTCCCATATGACAAACACTGTAGAAGTTAAAATATTATTTGTTTACAGTATATTTACTGCAGCACACTTGGACTAGATAAAATACTCTGCTAATTTGCCAACAATAACTTGCTGTAAAACAGCTTTTATTCTAGTTATGATCTATTTACACTGTTAGACCAGCTATTCAGTTTTAACACAATTAGTAATTTCGATCTTAACAGAAAATGTTATTTCTTATTTCAATTTGTATTACATTGAACCTAAGAAAATAAGAAGAGTCGTGCTGGATTAGGCCAAGGGACAATCTAGTCCAGTTTCCTGTACAGTATTTCACACTGGCCCTGCCAAATGCCTCTGGGGATTCTTAAACTTGGGTTTCAGAGAAAAGTACACCTTCTCAATGTATTTCTGCAAGCATATTAGTATTTTGCAATATTTCAGCAACTCCAAACATTTGTTAAGACTACTAGTCTGCAAGTGCTACATTTTTCCATGTTGCATTATTCTGTACTAGATGCCAACTATATCTGAAGTGCCATCTCCCTCTAGCTGCTAAACAGAAAAGCACTACAGTACTCAATTAATGGTCTTCATACGAGCCCATGTGTTACCAATGACTGTCACTGATAGTTCACAAAGTATTTTCTCCCTATACAAAGTCATCAGCAACCCCTTCTAAACTTCTTTTCAGTATGCCAAGCATGCCTTATCCATCTAACTACAGTACAGAAATACCTGGGTTACCCAACATTGGAAACTACTGGGCTATAGAGATGGTGACTGACAATTCATCCTCCATTTCCTGAGATGAAACTTGATAAATCTTGCTAACGGAACAAGCTCGGATCTTCCATTTTGGGATACTATTTTAACACAAAGCCTGACAATGCAACACCTGATTAGGAGGTGTTCTCTGAGGTTCTGCAATATTTGGCCTGAAGAAGGGTCCTGGTTGACCTGAACATTCTGTCATTTTTTAATATTTTTTGTGGACCAATGTAGATATTACATAGTCTTGTTCATATCTAGGTGGTTAAACAATTATTTTCCTGTGAAAAACAAAGAAAGAAACCACATTTGCTCATATATTTGGGATCTGTAAATTTATTTAAGATGGATGCCCTTGATCTTTGTCTCCCCCACCAGCTCTACCTCTCTCCTGGCTGTGGAAAGTAGCTCTGTGACTCATTATTCTTCCAATGACACATTTGGAAACATGGGATATAAAGCTCATGCAATCGTATCTACTAGCATCACTGCCAGACAGGATTCGTCATGCATACCCCTTGAGCGAGCGCAAAAGCAACACAAAGTACGTATTACTTCATTTCTCAGTCAAAAGATAGATCAGCCTTTTGTAATTTCTATTCTATCCCAATAGATGGTGAGGAAGGAATCTCCCTTTTAAAGGTAATTAGGCTTTAGAAGACACACACATTTTCTCTTAGAAATCAATCAAGGATTAACTGCTGTGTTTTTAATTCTTCTACCAAACAGCTGGTGACCCCTAAGCATTTGTAAAGGAAAGTGAGTCTATAATCTTGCTTAAAATATGCTTAATGAAGCCTGTGGTAAATGCCTCAAACAGATAAACAAACCTGAATGCACAAATGAAAGTTTAACCAAGTATACACCACACAAAACCTAACCACTTCCTTAAAACCAATAACCAATCTTTCTAAGAAACCAAGTGACTACAATCACTGTTCATCCTACCTTAGTGATACACTAGTACACATGGCAGGATGAGATTTCCTAAAAATTATCTGCACGCACAGATTAATATTCCAAATAATATCTACAAGGGAAAACACAGAACACAAGGGGATTGAATGATTTACTTGGTAAATCATTTACTTCACTAGATATACGTCTTGTTGAAACTTTGCTCAAACAAGGTGCAAATAACTGCTTTATGGCCTAAGTGACAGAACATTTGCTAATAACTGGGAGTCAAGATATGATTCTTTCAGAAATGTGTAATGTGTAAATGTCTTGTATATAAAGACATGGCAAAAGGGACCTGAATAGATTATACAGAACACTTGTCTGTGCAGCCAGGCTGTTACACATTCAGGTACTTCCTGCTTTTGCTGACTGACAGAACTGGCAGTTTTTTAAAGCTGTATCTATAATTGCAATTGCCCTCCAAAGAATAATTACTACTACTAATAAATACATTTTAGCCCCATATATAAAAATAATGCTTCTAGTAAAAATGTTGGGTTATATGAAGTTTATCAGCATAAATAAATATGACGTGAATATTTACATTCTACCTATCAAATATATGTATTTCATTTTCTGAAATAAACTAGACTGCCCCAATAACAACTTGGTTTGTAGTTATTAATTAATTTAATTTTGCTTGCTGGGCAGAAAAACACAACTGCCAACCAGAAAAGATGGGTAAATCTATTCTCATGCCCAGGTTCATACGCGTTGAGCCTGGTAACTATAATAAAAGCTCTATAGCAGTGTTGGTGAACCTATGGCACTCAGAGCCCTTTCTATGGGCACCCAACATCGCTCCTTCACAGCCACCTGTATTCAGGTTAAATTGCTGTATTGGCACTTTGTGAAAAATTAGTGGGTTTTGAATCACATTTTGGGCACTCGGTCTCGAAAACTTCGCCATCACTCTCTATATCATCTTTCTATTAAAAACAGAAAGGAGGGACACAAAATGTGTATAAAGCATGAAGTAGATGGAAGGCCTTACTATAAGGATGGAACACTATTTAGCCACAAATTAACATACATTAACTCAGACTTGCACCGCTTAGGAAATATGAAGTTTCAATTAGAAATTTAATTTATTAAATTTAAAATGTTCCTTTCAGTTAGTTAAAATGGCTTATATTGGCCCTTTCCGCACTAATTCAACCTGTGATTCAAATTATTAATTTAACATGACCTGATTTAAGTCATCTTATCCTGTATCCCAGTCTCCCCTGCACAATGAAAGGACAATATTTAGTCCATACCATAGAAAATAATTATTTTGCATGTCAAACATGAACCTGTGGAGAAGATACATCTGACTGTTGTGTGGAAATTATTGAGAACCCAGACTGTGTTCACCATTACCAGGCATTATATAATGACCGTGACTCCAATATTTTTTCTTCACACTACTAGTACTTAGTCCATGAAGATTCACATTGCATTGAGCTGCAATTTATTATTTTAGTAACTGGAGATCTGTGGGACTGAACATTTTAAATGACATTCTAGTTTGTCACAGCTTTGCAGCAATAATCTAACAAATGTTTTCCTAGTGAGAAGAAAGCTGAGGACACATGATTAATTATAAGTATGCTATGACAGTGCTCAATTTTGCCAAATTATCCTCTGATAATGAATGCTGAAACACAAAACACTAAATTGCATATTCTTTTGTAACTAAATAGTTTGAGCCCCACCACTTTTTGTTTCATTTTAGTGCTTAGAACAGCCGTATCAAATATGTTAAAATTGTCTCAGTTTATACATAAGGGCCCCCAAATTGATGTCAGCTACAAGTTTTCCAAAAAATAATAATTATTATATTTATATTCCACATCATGATATATTCAAAGTTGGAAAAGATAAGTGTATGCATACAAATAGTCCATCACCCCATAATAATAACCATTTTCTGACTGGCTTATAAACATTATGAAAAGTAAAAGATGCAATCAACAAATTCTATGAGCCTAGGAACAATCATTCCAGAGCAGAACACTAATGGCAAAACCCTCTTGAAAAGTATTTCTGGATATCAACATAATGTGTGATTCCACATCAATAAGTCTTGGAGAATTTCCAACCTACAAACATGATCCTTCAAGAAGAATATCACACTATAAGGATCATTTTCATTTACATATCACAGCCCAGCTGTATGTATCTTTTACATATTTATTTTCAATTGGAAACTATACTTTGGGTGAGATCATCAGACATTTAGATCGTGCACCTTTCAAGGGCTTCTACCATTTTTGGTGCACATAGGGTCACTTCACTTTGGTTCATTTCCAATGCACACGATTACTAGAAATTAACCAAAACAAGCCTTGTGGCTGCTAAAATGCCTGTCATTAGATTTGGCTGCAGGTGGGTTCTTCTGTTTAATTTAGGGTCATTGTTTGGTTTCTTTATATCTATTTTTGGAATCGCTTTTTTTCTTTTCCTTTTGTTGTCTCTCTTATGGAATTTTTATACCTGTTAACCGCCTTGAGTTCCTTTTGGGAAAATCTGCGAGATATAAATACAGTAGTACCTCGACTTATGAATTTAATCCATTCCGAATGCATGCTCTTATATCAAACTACTCTTAAGTCGGGGTACCTATCTAAAAAAATTAAAAAATGTTAAAAATGAAAAAAAAAGTAAGTCGAACAGACCATATCTAAAATTTGTAAGGTGGCAGTTAAAATGCCAACAGTTTTCCACTCTTAAGTCGAATTACTCTTAAGTCGAGCTGCTCTTAAGTCAGGGTACGACTGTATAAATAAAAATTAATTAATTGATTAATTAATTAATCTTTAAGACAATTATAATAAATAGAAATAATAAATTTAAGAGAAGAAAAGAGGTGAGATGAGAACCAAACAGAACAGAAGAAGTCCTTTGTTGCTCCCTTCAGTTTTCTTCCACTTCTGGGAGGAAGTCTTTTATTAAAAAAAATAGAAGTGATGCAACACATTGGTTAATGAGTGGAGTTAGAGAGGCTTTATAGGGCAAGGAGAAGTCTTTCTGTAAATCCAGCAGGACTCTTCTTATGTTCTTATGTAACCCTATAAAGTCTTTAAAAATTCATATCCTTTGCACTTCCATGGAGGCACAGAGTACGTGTCAATGTCTTGAAGTGGCTTTTTTCTTAAGTCATTTCACAGTACAAATATAGCTGCTGGGAACCCACTTAATTCTTCATTCTTCTTAACTCTTTGTAGAACTGCACGAACAAAAACCCAAAGTTGGACTTAATCATACTTCCCCTTTTTCATTGGGGACTATGGTTAAGTCTTCCAAATAAGCCAGGGTACCTAAAACAGCTTAAAGCCAGCTTCTGCTCTTATCTCTTTCAGAATATTTTAATCCTAATTTTTGGTTTCGACATGTCATGGACACACTAGGAACATGACAAAGGCCGTTACTTCACGAACCTCTCGCTGCGCAGCGAGCCGTAATTTCCGTGCGAATCGATCGCTTCAGTCCGCACGCTCCTCCTCTTTGGATTCGGCGCCACCCCGACCACGCCCCCTAAACCGTGCTCCAAGCGGGGCGAGAGATTCCCTTGCCGGAGGCCGGGAATCTTCTTCGCTTCGCATCCCGCTTCGCATCCAAAGTCACGTGTGGCCAGTTAATATATATATTTATTTTTTTTAACTTACTTTTTCTCCAAAATGCCGATGCATAGATATTTCGGTTAACCCGTTCTTTTGATCTTGCCTTCTGTACACGGGGCAGGGGCAACAGAGGGGGGGCAAGCGTCCCCGGGTGACGTGAGCAGAGCCCCTCCGCTGGCAAGGGATGGCGAAGGGCTGCGCAGAGGGAGGGGGAGGGGGTGTCGGTGCCGCCGCTGCAAGACACCCCCGCGCGCGCCCACCCAGAGAGCGGCGGCGGGGCACACAGGGCGATGAAGCTGAGAGAAGCCTCTCCCCGCCCCCCCCCAAAAAAACCAACCCAGCTGCTCTGCTTCAGGGAAACACGATGGCCGCCCACAAGTCCTCGGGACAACCGCAGGGGCCTTTGAGCGCCGGGCTTGACCGCTGGCTTGTGCGCCTCTGACCGCAAATGACAGCCGGGTATTGATGCATCGATACGCCGTGGTAATTTTTAAAAAAAAATAAAAGAAAGCAGAAACCGGATGTTGCAAGTAAGCTTCCGAATGCGAAGGGAGCACGTGAGGTAGTAATGGATTCGATCCTAAAATTTCGCATGGTGAGGACAGAGAAAGAGGGGTGGGGGCGAAGGGAGACCACGTGACCGGCTTCGCATTCAAAGCGAAGGCAATCCCGCTGCGAAGCGAAGTACTTCGTGAAGTAACGGCCAAACAGTGCTAAAAGTCACTGCTCATTACTTTCAGCAGCTCCTCCTTCAGTAAGATAGCATTTTGTCTTAAGAGAAAAGCCTTGGCCTCTCATGACTATTGTGAAGAAACAATGTTACCAGGGCTGTGTAATACAGTAGAAAAAAAATCTACTAAATTATTTATTGCCTTTTCTTGCATTTGTACTTATTTCCTTGTTGCTTAAGGAACTTTGAGGCACTTTCCCAACTCTAATATCTTCATATTACTCTTCCCACAACACTAGTAAGACCTACAAATATAAAATCATCCTCTCCTACTCAGTCAAAAAGAAATGCTTGAGTTTCAAAATATAAAAGTGATAAATCAATCACTTTAACAAGCCTCATTCTATGGGCTAAAAAAAGAGTTCTGTAGTTCTGTGAAACCTTATCAAGTTTAACCAATTGTAGCGTAACAGTCCACTCCCTGAGAAGTATGACTGACTGCAACTTTACCCTCTTGGTCAGGGGTCCTCAACCTAAGGCCCCAGGGCCGGATGCGCCCCCCCAAGGTCCTGAATCCGACCCCTGGGAACAATTGCAACCCCCCACCCACCCCCTGTTTGCGAGCAAGCCAGCCTCCGCAGCTGCTTCTATTGCTGAGGCAGTTCAAAGCAGTGGGCTATGTCGCTTCTCCCACTTCCCCCCCAACTACCACCCAGATGATCAGCATGCTGGCTAGTGGGGCATTCAAAGTGGGAGGGCTACAGCAAGGTCCCCCGCTCCCCCCACCCACTGCGGTCCGGCCCCCAGTGGTGTCTGGGGCATGGTGGACTGGCCCGCTGTTTGAAAACTTTGAGGACGCCTGCTCTTGGTGCTAGGGAGCCACAAACAACAAGATTTTTTTTAAAAAATAGTGACAATTCATGCTCTTTAGAGTCAAGCACTCCTTCAATGACACACAGCCCACAATGACAAAAGAAGCTAACCCTATGCTTACTGAAGGAGAAATATCCAGGACTCTTTAATATAAAGAGCAAATGGAAATAAAGGTTTTAAAGAGCAAGCTATGGAGTGGCATCAAGGATGCTGCCCACCTGAAAATCATCCTGGAAATCTATCTGATTTGTTTTGCCTGCTTTCTCCATAAAGGCACACATGCATTCAACCGGCTGCTGCTCCCACCCTTTCCCCTATACCCAGCACAGCAAGCAAAATCAGGGAGTAGAGAGCTGCGAACACAAATCTCACTTGATGTACAGGCCAGACCTAAAAGGTGGGTGGGTGAACGTTTGGGAAATAAAGCCTGCCCACCCAAAGGTTGAGGGGACGCAAAGGCTTATTATAAAGGCAACAGGTACAGAAGCCACCTCTCCTCCCACCTGCCTTGACATCATGGGTTAAAGCGGCAACTCATTCCACCTTAAAATGCGCCTGCATCTTTGGCATTTCCTTGTCTGACCACACCAGATGGTTGTTGCCACATCCACTCCTTCTGCTGGGTGGGTCTGATAAGCCCTCGTTTTCAGGGCTTCCTTCCATCCTCTTTCCTTCACTCGCCTCGACTAGGGCCCTTCCAGGCACCCCTTAAAAGGAAACTCCCGTTTGAAAAGGGTTCCGTTCCTTCATCAGTCGGTCCAGTCGGTCCCCTTATATATAGACACCCAATGGCCCTTTGTGTGTGTGTGAGAGAGAGAGGGGGGGGAGGCTGAAGAAGCCCCGCTTGTGGGGGTGGGGTGGGGGAGATGGCCGCTGTCCTCGGGGCTCGGACGCTTCTCACCTGCGCCTCCTCTCGGACGACGGCGGCCGCCGCCTCCACCTCTTCTTCCTCCGGCGCCGCCGCCGCCGCCACCCCGCGGGCTCCCCCCGCGCCGCCGCCTCCTTCTCTGCCGTCCCCGCCGCCGCCGCCGGCATCCAGCTGCCTCTCCCGGTAAAGGGACCAGAGTCCCACGTTGGGCAGGAAGACCAGGGCGGCCACCGCCAGCCCCACCGCCTGCAGCAGCCGCTTCTGCTTCCGCCGCATCCGAGACGCCGCCCGCCGGGAAGAAGAAGAAGAAGAAGGAGCCGGGGAAGACCAACTTTCCTCACTGGCTCTGAGGGAAGCGGCGGCAGCGGAGGCAGCGGCGGCAGCAGCGACAGTTGGAGCGACGCGCGAGGCCACCGAGCGGCCAGTCAGTCAGTCCAACCGTCTGTCAGCCACTTCCGCTCCTGGGGGTTGGGAGTGGGCACTACCACTCCCACCGTGAGTGAGAGGGGGCTCTCTCTCGCGTACGGGCCCCGCCCACACGGCCAGCCAGGCCCCGCCTCCACGCACCCCCCCCCCGCCACTGCCCACCGCGGAGAAGCCAGACGAGAGTGTCAATTCTTGTCCCTACCTCCTACCGCCCGCGAATGGTACTGGCCTCAGCCTCAGCCTCCCTCTGTGGGTTGGTGGCGGAGCGGCTGCGGAGCGAGCCAGAAGGAGGGAGCGGGCGGAGGAGGAGGAGGAGGAGGAGGAGGGCGAGGAGGAGGAAGAGCGGCCAGGGGCGTGTGGTCTGTTTCGAACCTGCTCGCCGCCTTGCTCGCGCGACAGAAAAAGCGCGCGCGACGGGGCGGCTCGAAAACAACGGAGGGAGGAGCGGGCCGTGAGGCGAAGTGTGTCGCGGTGCACGCCCCCCCCCTCCCACCGAGTCCGGGCGGCTGGCACTGGCTGCGGACGGAACGAGAAGAAGAAATGGAGCTGGAGCGGGGCGGGTGGGGTGGGGTGGGGTGGGGTGGGGTGGGTGGATGGGCGAGAATAATAAAATAATAAAATAAAATAAACTTGAGGTTCTGTCGGGCTCTCTCTCTGTGTGTGTGTGGCGTTGTGACCGACTCTCCCTGACCCCATGTCCATGGAGTTTTCTTGGCAGGAATACTGGAGTGGTTTGCCAGTTCCTACTCCAGGCTCTCTAGAGGGAGCGAAAAGGCGCCCGTGTAAAGGGAGGAAGGGGGTGGCGGGCGTGTCTGTGTGTGAATGCGGACGTGTTATCACACACACTCCCAG
This sequence comes from Phrynocephalus versicolor, assembly GCA_023846285.1. NCBI lineage: Eukaryota > Metazoa > Chordata > Lepidosauria > Squamata > Agamidae > Phrynocephalus > Phrynocephalus versicolor. The sequence continues at coordinate 65,799,565 of JAHTLZ010000010.1, read as the reverse complement.
GAGTCCTTTCTAGCGTTGCAAAGCCTGAAGCGACGCTCCCCGCACGACCTCGTGCGGGCGGGCCGGCGGGCCAGAGGTACCCTTTGAAGCCCGACCGTCCCCTCACGTGCCTGCTGCTGGTGGCGGTTGGGTCGCCGGCGAAAGGAACAGGAGGCGTTTCCTGTCGGCCAGGCGCCGATGGATGGATGGGTGGGGGGTGGGAGTTGGGTTGTGGGGAGGAAAGCTCAAAAAAGCGGGCAAAGGATGCTGCTTTTTATGGGTGTGCCGATAAATCCCCGAGATTTATCGCCCGCCTCGGCGTTGGCGCCCAGTGAAACGGATGGGACTTTTAACCTCCGTCTTCTATGCTACCATTGTTTGCCCAGCGCTGGGGGTTGTTTTTATTTCCCCCAACTCATTGTTCACGTGCTCCCGTCCGGTAACTAAACATCTTGTTTTAATAGACTTCTCGGTAATTAACAGTTGCGACCAAGGGATTTAAAAGGTGTCGTTTCGCCATCCCCGCCAGGGAGAGGTAAATGACGTTAATTTGCCCAAGACAGTAATGCCAAACAGGCTGGGAGGTGCCTTGGAATTTAAACAATTGCTGCCAAAGCAGAGACAGTATCCGTTATTAGCATCCTGTAGTGTATACTGAATGTTGGTTGGGTGTTTATGTGTAAAATTGTGGGTGTGCTTGCTTCTGGTGAACAACATTAAGTGCACAATTTAAAAGGTCCTGGGTGTCCTTCATCTGTAATTAATCTTACTCAGAGGAGTGATGCAGAATTTGAAGTTACTTGTTTGGCTGAGTGCTGAACTACATTCAAAATCCCTACTACTGGAACAAACAACCCCCCCCCAAAGATCCTGCAAAGAAAGATGTTAATATGTACAGAGATGAATTCTATAGAGATCATTTGGACCTCCCCAGTGATGCTTCTTAGAACTTTGTGTGCAAACAGATAATTAAGAACTGTAGTTCCTATGGGTCTGCATTTTCAGATCCAGTGGGAATTAAGTGCATTTCTACATGAATAACTGCTGTGCAATATATGATGCCAAATACCTTGTGCAGGGATGCTATATTCATAGCAGTATTGACACATAACACTGCAGAGGATGTCAGTCCATTCTTTCAGATTCATTTTCTAAAGATCATGGAAAGAAAGCTGCAGATAGTGCAGCCTGTGTAGTAGCTTCCAGTATTAACCTCAAAGCAATGTGAAAAGTGCATGTTAAAAAAATTCTTGTACAAAAATGAGCCATAGAAAAATTTCAGCTGATTCTAAAATGAGTAATATGTATTTAACAGAAATAATGCAATAGACTGAAAGTGCAGATTAATTTCCCTGTAGGATGCAAGTGGTACCAACTATGGCTGGAATCCAGTAACAAATTATGACTAGAGTAAGCCCATTGAATCAATGAAACCTATATCGGTGTTGTTTTACCAGATCCCCATACATTTAATTGGCCTATTCTAATTGTGACTTACTACTGGATTTCAGCCAGTACTTTTAAAATTTGTGGCTTTGCAAAGATGTATATGCAAACATCTCAAGATCTATTTACTGTGAATTGGTATGTGTTGCCAAATGAATGAAGTGAGCAAATGTCTTGTTAAGAGAAAAGCAAATATTTAGAACCAGTCATACAGGAAATAGCATGACACAATATATTTATTAGTCCTTCACACGCTACAAAACTCACAATACAGTTCTAGAACTGACAATACAGTTCTAAAATGGGAGTAGGTAGCACTGAACTTAATGATCTCACTGCAGGTGCAGAACAGACAAGCCCCAGATCACACTACAATAAATGCAGATTGCCCAGCTATTCTTGCCATTGGTTTAGTATTCTCAGTCTCCTGGAGGCTGGCACATTGGCCATCAGTATTTGTTCATCAACCACTCAAATGTGATTTTTTAAAAAATGCCAGATTGGGCGCTAAAACAGAAGTTCAAATAACTTACTTTGCATAAAAACTTCGTTTCTTAACCGTCCAATCCTAAGTATATACTGTATGTACAGATGTAAGCCCCACTATGTTCTATGGAATGTGTTTCCTAGAAAGGGTGTGTATAGAATTGCAGTCTAAGTTAAAAAGAAATAACTTGTATAACACCTTGAAAAAGTTACTTTTGGGGACTATAATTCATAGAGTCATACAACCAGTGGATGGCACTGTGAGGTGTAGTCCAAAACAGTGAGGTTTCTAGGCAATGCCATATAATTAGAAACAGACACGCTCAAGAAAAATCATCATCATCATCATCATCATCATCATCACCATCATCATCTTAGAACTGCAGTGCTGAAAGGGAACCTATGGATCATTGAGTCCAGCCCCTGTCAAGGAGGCATAGTGGCGAATTGAACTCTCAACCAGATGCTGAACCCACTGAGCCATCCAGGAGTTAGGGCCAATAGCAGAACATGGGCAAAAGCAACATCCTGCTGGGATGTGCAGCTTGATGGAATACTGTAAGTCTCTTGTAACTAGAATGCTTCATGTGACTTTTGTTGTATTATAAAATAGGTTGTTTTTAAATTCAGCATTCCAGTTTTCTTTTTCCCCGCCCGAAGCTCTTCTGTTTTCCTCCTGCCCCATAAAAAATTAAACTCAGCACGTAATCCACTAGGTGGCAACCTTCCAGCAAATTTGCATTCATCATATGCCAGCCAGCTAAATCATCCAAAATAACAATTAAGCCTCATATGCTAATGTGGTACAGCAGATATTGTCATGGACTAGGACTTTGGGTTTGAATAGCTACTCGGCAACGGAAACTGAATCAGGGGCAGAGAGGAGGTGGCAGTCGTAAAACCATTCTTCAAATATCCCAATTACCTTGTAGATTCTATTATAGTCAATATAAGTTGGATGTGCCTTGATGACTTCACACAGCATATGCACACTACAGGCTATTCATCAGTATGGCTGGCACTGTTTGGACATCCTTATTTAGCTTTTATATGCTTTCTTTTACATTTTTCACAGTAAAAGAAACAAATAAAATCACACATTTAGAACACACTACATACATCAATTAAAGTTAAAGAAAATCATAACCACATTTCTCAACCCTGTGCCACTGTTGCCCATTGGGACTAGATGTTCTTTATCCTTGCCTTTCATACCACCCCATTTCTCTCCAGAAACACATTGATTCCTTTCCCAGTATATACCTTTTCCCTTTATGAAATGCATATACAGTACTAAAACTGCAATCTGTGTTTCTTGAAAATTGTTACTTTTTGATACTCTTCTTCTGGTTTTCATTTTACAAGTCCATTTGTCATTAATCACCATATTCTACATTCTCTATTCTCTATCTAATTTGGTGATTACCTTTTCTATTCTTGGCAAATATTAACCTTGCCACTGTCACCATTACAACAACTAATTCCTTTTCTTCTCTCTTGTTTGGTTATTGCTAGCCACTTTCAACAAATCAATCATTTCCCAAGTTTCCTTAAAGATCATTATCTGTTCCTTGTTCCTTGTTTCACACAACCACAGTTATGTGCCCTCAAGGTGGAACCAACCCTAATAGGATTTTCAAGTTATATGAGATACTGAGGGAGTGACTTTACCAGGGAGCTTCCATGGCAGATCCCAGTCCATCACTCTGCCCAAGCGATTCCAACTACAACTGCCAGAAACCCCAGCTAGCACAAGGTTGAGAACCACTAACCTATCCAGTATGCCCCTCAGAATATCCCACACCACACTAGTTTCACTAGTTAAGCTTTAGTATTTGCCGCAGCTTTCTTTTTCTGACCATATAATTGGGAAAGGGTCCTGCAGAGTTATTCCACACATCTAATTATTTCTCACTCTCCAGGCTCAGTGTATTCTTCCTGTCATCCTCCCAGAAACACCACTTTGCCTTTTGGTGAATAATGCATAGCCACTTAAATGTCTTAAGTGGCATGTCCTTAATTCATGACAACAAAACCTGAAATCTGGGACTGTCATGTTGGCAGCATCCTATTCCCTGAGGCCTAGAGGCTGTTCAGATGGCATAGCGAGTGGACCCAGCAATGTACATCAGTAGGGCAAACAACCAAGGTAGCAGGGACTGGATGATTAATTTACAAACTAGGGTGGGGATTCTGCTACCAACAGCCGCTCTACAGCATGCAATAGAAAAAAGAGACAAGTGTGCTTCTTAGGATGCGTATACAATTAATTCATGGCAGTGGATTACAAAATCTGGGATTCTGGGGGAAAGCAAGACAGTAGTGGTGTGTAGACTTCATGTTGTTCAGGCATCGTCAGCAATCATGAGAGCTGTCACAGCTGTACTTGGATTTAAGATTCTTACAATGTACAAGTATATACCTTGTCTTACAGTGTACGAGTATATACCTTGGAACCGGCATCAGCTCACATGCATGTGTGTGTGTGTGTGTGTGTGTGTGTGTGTGTGTGTGTGTGTGTGAGTGAGTGAGTGAGTGAGAGAGAGAGAGAGAGAGAGAGAGAGAACATTCTGCCCTTAACACTGAACATTTCTATCTTTAAAATGATGTGACACTGACACTATTTCAGAGTCAGTTAATGTTCTCAGCTTTAAATAACAACAGAGGAGCTATAAAATGAATACAGTGCAGGAGGCAAAGTTGTTTCTAGAAAAATTGGATTTGCAAAGACAAGGCCCACAGAAGGAAGGATTCAGTTTGAACTTTTCAATTTCTGAAATATAATGCATTTCAAGTGCCTGTCGTGGAATATTGATGGAGTTAATTTACCCCCAAAGAAGGAAGATTTTTCAATATTTGAAAAAACAGAACCAGGACATTAGTTTACAAGAGACTCATCAGGGAGATAGATGGGAAATATTTAAGTCAAAACAGATTGGGTCAAGAATTTATTTTGGCCAGTGATGAAAAAAGAAATGGCATCGTGGTATACATTAAAGATCAATTAAACCCAAAATTAATAATTTCAGATAAACAAGGGAGATTTGGGGGGGTAGAGATTGAATTTAATGGAGTTAAAACATTGGTTCTCAAGATATATGTACCCAATGAAGAGAAAGGGACTTAGTTTAAATATTTGCTGGATAAATTGTTGGGTCTACCATATACCAGTCAGTGCCTAGTTGGCAATTTGAATGGTGTGGTGAGACCCACAGTAGACAGTCAGATAAAGGGAATAAAGACACCCAAGGAAAGCTAACAAAAACATGTTTTGACTTAACTGATGCTTTAGGATTGGTAGATACCTAGAGACAAAAAAAGGAACTCCAGAAAATATACCTACTTTTCAGACAGACACAAGTCCTTTTCCAGAATAGCTATGTTCTGGGTTTCTGGAGACTTAGCAACAAAAGCTACAAAGGCAAACATATTGCCAAAATCCTTCTCCCAGTATCAGTGATTGTAAAAAGGAAATGACATGAGTTTAGGTGGAGGCTAAATGGGTGGCTATTACAAAATGAAAGTACTTTGAAAGAAAGTAAAAAGAAACTATTCAAAAAACTATACATAATTACTACTCACTTCTTTACAAGTTTCAAAAAGGGTAGCTGTGCTAGTCTTTTCAAGAATTTCAGGCAAAAATCAAAGAAAAATAAAACAAAAGATACAAACATGTGGCACCTTAAAGACTAAGGGTGTTTATACATGACCCCTAAACTCCGCCGCAAATGGCTGCAAGCTCCGGAGCTTAAAAATGTTTCCCCACCAGCTCCGGAGTTTAGAGGAAATTAAGTGCGACCCCGCCCACCTAAGCGCGACCCAGCGCACTTTTCTTGTACCTGCTCTTCCCCGGTGAAAATTGCTTGATGCGGTGTAAGGATAGTGAGTGCGGGGCTCTCCTCGCTTCTGTTTTTTTTTTTTTTTTTGGCTCCCGCCCCTTTAAGAGCTACTTTACGGAGACAGGAATGTTGCCACAGCCAGAACAGAGGCAAAACAAGGTGAGCCACGCTCTTTTCTTCCTTTTTTTTCTCCCTCCCCTCAGGCAGCCAGCAGCCAGGGTGGGGACACAGGAAGAGCGACAAGCCCCTAAGATCTCTGGTCCGAATTTAAGGGACCAGCGGATCTTAGGGGTTGTGTAAAAGCGCCCTAACTATCATATTTTATTGTAACATTTTGTGAACTACATATCCACTTTTTCAGACATATACTTCTTCATACTGCTATACTTCTTTACAATAATCAGGCCACGCCCCCAGGGGAAATAGATGAGGAGCTACGTAGGCTCACTGATGAGCAAAGGTTCATATTGAGTGGAACAATTACTGTAAGAGAAGATGGAGAAACAATTAAGATGGCTAAAACGGGTAAAGATCCTGGCTCAGATGGCCTCCCAGCTATCTATTATAAGATGTTTGAAGAGGAATTGCTAATACTCTACCATTGCAAATAACATTGAATTCAATCTCAAAAGGGGAAAATGCCAGAATCTTGGAAGGAGGCAAATACAACACTAATTCCAAAGGATGGTAAGGACCCCAATTTAATTGAAAACTTTTGGCCAATCTCCCTATTAAATAGTGACTACAAAATATTTGCAAATATTCTGGCACAAAGATTGAAATTGGTACTTTAGAAAGTTATCCATGAAGACCAATGTGGTTTCTTACCCAAAAGACAATTAAAAGACAATGTTAGGAGTGTGCTGAACATCACTGAGTATTTTGAGAAGCATAATGAGAAACAGCTAGCCATGATTTTCTTAGATGCTGAGAAGGCCTTTGATAATGTGAACTGGCTTTTCCTGATAGACTTTACAAGAAATGAGGTTTGGAGACAATTTTTAAAAATGGGTAAGCTTCTTATACAATTAATTCTCAAAAAGAACAAATTATAGTTGATCATGAATTTACTAAACCATGGTAAATTGGGGGCAAGGCAAGGCTACCCACTTTCACTTTTAGTGTTTATTTTAGTACTGGATATATTAAATAGAAATATAAGAAAAGATAAACAAACTGGAGGTGTCTGCATTAAGAAAGAAACATATAAATTAAGATCATTTGCAGATGATTTATTCTGACATTGGAGGATCCTTTAAAAGGTATACTTGAGTTAAGGCCCATAATAAAAGATTTTGGGTCCCTAGCAGGTTTCAAAATAAACAAAGAAAAAACTAAAATGCACACAGAAGATCAATTATACAGTTAAACCTTGTGCCCATGTGAAATGAATCAGATAGAAACGGTCACTCGTGTACTTCTCTGTTGTTCTTTTTATCGTGACCTGCGCAAGTAACTTATTCAACCTGTTATTAATAAATTTCCTGGGAGACCTGCCAAATTCTATGTGAAGTTACTTCTTTCTGACAGGTCCCAGCAGATCTCAAATTGTGTCACCAGATTTTGTACCGCTGCAGTAGTTGTACATAGGCTCATGATTGCCAGTAATCCTAGCTCCTGATGATCATATAGAGCGTGGACTCCATTTAGGGGTTTGATGTCGACTTGACTCTCAATATATTATTTTATCTATCTTTTTAATATTGACTATTTATATAACAGTCTTGTTTGTACTTTGCGGCTTTTATCAAAAGTTTTACAATGTTTTTAAAATGTTTTATCATGGCAAATTGTTTTATTCTGGTTAATTGATATTTTGATATTTCTTGATTTGGTTAAAAACCGTAAATAAAGATTCATTCATATACAGTTAAACCAGAAAACAGGATTTAAAATAGAAAAAAGTGAAATACTTAGGGATCACTCTAACCAATAAAACTGCATGAATGAAATAAAAAAGGATCTAAAAAGTGGGGAAACATACAACTGTTGTTATTGGGTAGAATTTCTGTTATAAATATGAACATTCTTCCAAGAATACTTTTTTGTTCCAGACAAATCCAGTATTAAAAAGATAAACACCTTTTAAACAGCGGCAAAAAGATACAGCTAATTTTATATGGCAAAGAAAGAGATCACGGATTAAATGTTTGGTGGATGCTAAAGGAAGAGGAGGATTAGGACTTTCAAATTTATAATTGTATTATGCAGCTAGTTTAATCTGGCTCAAGGACTGGATAATGTTGGTGAACAAAAGATTGTTGAATCATGAAGAACAGGATATGAGATTTGGATGGCCTGGGTAACTTTGGTACAATAAAATGAAAGTAAACAGAGACTTTAATAATCATTATATTTATATTATTTATTTTATTTATTTTGAATATTTTTACCCCACCCTTCTTGGAAAAGGACCCAAGGTGGCTTACAATAATGAGGGGCAACATACAGCCAGGAACATTTAAGACAGGCGTGACCAATCTTTGGCCCTCCAGATGTTTTGGACCACAACTCCCACAGTCCTTTGCCATTAGTAATCTAAGCTTAGAATTCTGAGAGTTGTGGTCCAAAACATCAGGAGGGCCGAAGTTTGGACATGCCTGATTTAAGACATACTCAAGTTAAGAACAGGGAATAAAAAGAGGCATCTTAGAACATTAAAAGGTAACAGTAGAGCTACAAAGAACACGCAAAAAAAGAGAAAAAATCATTATGAGCGGTAGAAAGTTGTTGTTTTTTAATTTTTTTGTTAACAACTGTACTGTAACACAATATAGTACATTATTTTCCTTATAATTTCTGCTAGTAACATGGAAAACACTGGTGTTCTTATGAAATCAGTCAATGCAATTATGTATGGTAATCCATATAAAGTTACAAACAGTAGTAGGAAGTCCCTCATTTACTCAATGAGATTCTGAATATTAATATGCACGTAAAACCAGAACTGTTTCTCCTAAGTTTAACAAACAACCAGATAGAAAAGAATAAAGTGTTTCTTATTAGATACTGTACTGTATTTCACAACTGCTGCCAGACTCCTATATGTTTAATATTGGAAGACAGACAAAGTACCCTCAGTAGAAGATAGATTACTTAAGGTTTTGGAACTGGCTAAAATGGCAAAATTGTCAGCATTAATTGAGAATATATCAATGACCAAATATAGAAATGTTTGGAAACCTCTACTAGACTTTGTGTTAAAAAAGGAAAAAGATAACTTGATTTGCAGCTTTGATCTCTAAAACTTAACCAAAAGGATATTTCGGAATTTGGACTAAGGTGGATGCTCAAGATTCCAATTTGAAATTATTCTTTATGGACTATCAAAGTAAACTTGGTCAATTATTGTAATGATATGTTAGGCAACAGGTGATGGAAACCTTCAAAGTAACTTTCTGTTGAAAATTGTATTTATCCAATTTGCTCTCAGCCGAACCCTTTGCCTAACTAAAGGCATCCCCTATATATAAGAAACCAATTAAAAATGTTCAAGTACTAGCTATTTTGCCACATGTTTAAGATTTAAGAATTCATTGTAGTATGTGCCTTGAACTGAGTCTCTGGAAAGTGCTTGGGAATAAATATGCATAGTAGGCAATCTGTCCAGATCAGAATAAATCATCTGTGAGTAACACACAATTCACACACATATGTGACACCATGATAGAATTAATCCCATATTCCCTTGTAAACAAACAAAACAAAACAAAGAAACACCACAACAATCTGGAAGCACATACATTGCTCAATGTGTGTATGAAATTCCTTCAGATGGTCTGGTTTTATTTTTAGTCACCTGGCCTTTAGCTCAGCTACCTGATCTTTAGATCAAATAGGAACAAACAAAGCTTTTGAAATTCCAGAATCCTAGCCAGCTAAACTGCCTGGGTATTTTTGAAACCGTGTTGCAAAAACAAACAAACAAACAAAAAAACCCTCACCTTTTCAAGTCCCACCTATGGACATGCTTGGCATGATTGTATTCATATTTTATATTCGTACAAACATTGCCAAATATTCTGGAGTAGAACAGATAATAAAGATGCACAGTGTCAAATCATTTTATTTTCCAGTAATGAGAAACATTTTCAGTACAAAAATACTGTAGATCAGGTGATACCTTTAGGCTACTAGAAAAATAACAAAAAGTTGCTAATATTTCGAGGGCAAAACCCCTTGTCTTCAGAGCTGTGCCAAAAGATTAAAACCTGGCAAAAATTGGAGTTGCCATCCGTTATTTCTTCAATGTAAAGTCCTTGGCAAAATGGAAAATATGCCAGGTAGTTTCAGAGGGTGCTTTTACATGACCCCTAAGATCCGATGGCAACTTAAATTTGGACCAGAGATCTTGGGGGATTGTCGCTCTTCCTGTGTTCCCACCCCTCCACACTCCCTTGCTCCCGTCTGCGTGAGAGGAGGGAGGAAAAAAAGGAGAAAAAATGCAGTCTCACCTCTGCTTTGCCGTTGGGAGCTGATCCGGGAAGCATTCCAGTCTCTTAAAGTCTCTTAAAGGGGTGGGGGGCAAAAAACAAACAAACACAAGGCGAGGAGAGCCCGGCACTCACTGCTTTACGTCTGCATCAGAAATTTTTCACCTTCGGAGACCAGGTACTTGGAAAATGTGCTGGGATGCACTTAGGTGGGCGTGGTCATACTTAATATTTTTTAAAATCCAGAGCTGGTGGGAAAACAATTTTAAGCTCCGGATCTGGGAGCCCTTTGCCTCAGATTTTAGGGTCGTGTAAAAGCGCCCTTAATTGAGGCCAGGAGCTTAGGTGTTCTGAGATTGTGTCTGAAGTAAAGGGTGGTGTTTTTATTGTCCCAGTCCTTCAAATGATGTGTCATGGCTCATGTACACACTTTCATACCCCCTCTCCATTTTAAGTACATACTGTTAAATGAATTAGTAGTTGGGAAAGCAACCCCAGTTAAAATAGGACCTAATGTTACAATATGTTGACCCAATCCCAAAATCTAATTTTCATTTTACTTCATTAGATGATATACCAAATACCCAGATTAACCTTTTTGTCCCACAAGATTCCCTGAATCAGTTTCTGTCAGTTCCAGAACTCCCTCAGGTCACTATAAATAAAACCAGACCTACTGAAGTATGTTTATACACATTTTAAACAATACATGTGTTCCTGAGTTTGCTTTGCAAGCATAGGTAAGATTAATTCTATCATTTGTGGTGTTTCATATGTATGAGCTCATTGGCAAAAAATGTGTTGCTTGTCACACTAAATCACACTAGAGAAAGCCCATAGACTCAATTAGGATTTGCTACATCAATTTCTCCAGATGGGCCTGATCCTCTTCTGCAATGCAGAGTCACAGCAGTTTGATTCCACAGTTGCGTTCTAGAGATGGGGACAAAACAAAAATATAGCATTTTTGCTTCTTTATTTGTTTTGTTTTGTATCATTACTAATGCATTTTTAAAGAATTTTCAGAACAAAATGAAATGAAACAATTTGTTAATATCTCCCCTGGGTGCTAGAGGCACCAAAATTGCAGGGTAGCCTCTTTGGACTCTTCTTTGTAAGCCCCCCCCCCCAAATTGGAGAGGTTTGGGGTTCAGGGGGCTGACATATTAAACTCCAAAGGGGATCCCCTAGAAGAAAATCATTTCTAATTGAGTTGGGAAGCTGCTAATAGCCCCCTGTGGGGGGAGCTTCCTCAGTCTAATGGTTCCCTTATTAGAAATGATTTTTCTCCTGGGGGACCCTGTTTGGAGTTTAATAACTCAGCCTCCTGAACCACAAACCTCTCCAAATTGGGGGGGGGGGCTTATAGGGAAGAGTCCAAAGAAGCTACCCTGTGATTTCCATGTCAATACATGGCTATGATCCCCAATTTTGAATACAAGGTTTGGGGTTCTGGGGGCAGAGTTATTAAACTCCAAAGGGGGAAAATAAAATATGTACTTGAAAATATTGGTCGCAGGCATGTAGCAGCATGGAAATTGCAGGGTACCTTCTTTGGATTCTTCCCTGTGAGCCCTCAAAACTTGGAGAGGCGTAGGGTTCAGGGGGTTGAGTTATTCAACTTTAAATATGGTCACTCAGCTAATTACAAAACTGCTGTTCAGCGCATGCCAGCATTATAGGGGTTAACCAAGGGAAAGTAATAAATTAACTTACTGCCAGCATGGCCCGTGCATAACACTTTTCCAATTACTGCTGGGGGGAGACCTGCTTTGCAGTTGAAAAACTCAGCCCCCTAAACCCCAAATCTCTCCAAATTTGGGGGGCTTATAGGGAAGAGCTTGAGGAAGCTCTCTCGTTTCATTTCCTGAACCAAAAAAAGGTGGTTCATTTCTTTTCATCACGAAGCAGTTTCTATTGTTTCGTTTCATTTGCTCTGTAACAAAATGATGAAACACCATTTCATTTTTCATTTGGTGCCCATCCCTAACCCCACTGAATCCTGGGATCTGTGGTATGGTGAGTTCCTTAGATTTCTTTGTCAAAATTTAGGCTAGGCAATATCATTCTTTCACAAATAATTCTCAGCATCAAAGTTGTTGATTGACACAGCTCTTAGCTTGTCACTGAGGTTGCAGGAGATGTAGGAACATGATTGAAATATTAAAACCAATGAAAAGAAGTGGTTCAGTTTTTTTTTTAAAAGTTTCCTTTACAAAGGGATTGCAGATACACAGCTATGGAGACTTCATTAAAAATACTCTAAAAATGACATTTGACCTTTCACATAGCAATTCTGCCATGTCCCTTTGTGCTGAAGAGGTTGTTGTAAACATAAGCAATTGTTTCAACACCTCTGGTGATATTTTTAAAAATTAGACTGATTTTAGGAAGAAGTGTTTAATAAAATAAATAAAATCACACATCAGATGATTAGTAAATCCCAGGAATTTGCACTTCTTACCTTTTTCTTATGGGAGAATGAGTCCACTTTAGGTAAGTCCCTTAGTAGGCCATCTTCTAGTAGTTGCAAGACATACTAACAAAAGGATGGAGAACCTATTCAGGGAGTATCAGTAACAGCAAAGTACTCTAGTTTGATAGGGAGCATTGAAAGAAAATAATAATCTCCAGACTACATATTACTAAAGGGACAAAACATTTTGATTCTTTCACAATTGACTGGCATACTTTTACTGTTTATATGAATGGGATCGGTACTAAGGGACTCCCCACTGCATTCGGGATTTATTATTATTCATAATATAATTGGATAATGATTATAATTTCCCCAGGTATTCCCCATGGGGAATGGGATAGGGAATGTGGGATGGAAGAAAGGTACAGAAATATATGGATGTATGTATGAAAATATTTATTAAATGATTAAACATTATTTTAAAATATTTTTTCAAGCCCAAGAATTCTGTAGGATAGAACAAGGGGAGTTAAACCAAACTGCTGGAACTGTGTAGTGTAGATATGCCCTTAGTAGAGATGGGCACGAAATGCCAAAATGGCATTTTGTTTTGTTATTCGTTGCCCCGGCCCCTGTTCCATTTCATTTAATACGAAATGAATTTTTTTTAAAAAAATTGTTTCGTATTTTGTTTGTTTCATTATTCTTTTTAAACTTTTTGTTTCATTTTTTTCTGGCAGGGTGTGGCCGAGGGACACGTTTATTTTGGGGGGGGGGCGGGTATTATTTTAAATAGTCCCCGTTGTGGGGCTTTTTTATTTTTTATTTTTACAGCTGAGAAGCGCTGGCTTGGGGCCAGCACTTCCCAGCTGAGAGGCGCTAGTGCCTCTGTTGTTTTTTTTTATTTCTCCCCTGGCCTGGCCGAGAAGAAAAAGGTACACCAGAATGAAAAACGAAGCAAACGAAAGGGAAATGTCCATTTTGTTTTGTTTCATTTTTCTTTGATGGGTCCCTTCGTTATTCGTTTCGTTCCCTAACAAAATGAATAATGAATAACAAAACAAATAAAAAATTCATTTCGTGCCCATCTCTAGCCCTTAGGCATAGACCCATAGCTCTATTGTACTCACTGAGATTTGAGTTATTCTTGTCAATGCATCAAATTCCATGAATTTAAGTAAGTCTGCTCTAGGTATTACAAAGAGCAATTTCAGATAAGGTTTGGTCATATCATTGCTCTGCTCCCCACATTCTTCGCATTATATCAACCTCCAGTTTATATTTCTATTGCTTCTTCCATCTTTTTCTTTAAACAGAAACATACTGGGGGGGAGAGATGAAATTGCGCAACACAGTGCCTTCTGATTATCCACATGAGGAATTTTCATATGTATATACCCTAAATCTGGATTCTGTTGCAGTTATTTTTTTAGCAACTTTGCATGCTGCCTGGAGAAAGTTGTGGGAGACTCCTTTCTGGGCTGGAGTGATTTTCAATGCGTTCAGCGCTAAACAGTTGTTCCTTCCAGACTCTCTATTAAGAATTTTTCTCTTCTCTGGAGTCTATTGAGGTCTATTGCTATTGCTATTTTTCTCCTACTTATGTCTCAGGTGAGTTATTGAGGCTCTAAGTGCCCGTTAATGAGAAAAGTGGTGAATTAATCTATGGAAGGTGTTCTTCTCTGTGAATCCCTGCACTTCTGCTGCACAGGTAGAGGAATTTAACAAAAAAGCAAAAGCAAAAAGCACAACTCTGCAAGAGATTCCACCCACAGTTCCTACTCTGCTGCAATTCATAGGATAGTTCCTTGCAAACAAAGCCAACAAGAGAAAATAAGGATAAGAAGCACAATTGTTATATGTCCTAATCCCAAATGGGCAATTTGACCCAGAAATCTTCTCATGGGCACAGTGCTACACCTCTTGTTTTTTTTTTTTTTTTTTTAAAGATGTAATGATGGTAGGAACAACAGAGTGCTTCCCTATGACCTGCTCTTTGTGACTTTCTGCTGCTTTAGCCGCAGTTTGCCTGGATGAGCAAAAGGTGCTTTCCTCAAGAGGCTGTTAAAAGAGCAGAAGCACCTTGAGGGCTGGTTTGACATTACAAGGTAGATTATTACCCTACGAGGTTCTTGCTGCCTGGAGCAAAACACTGTTTCCCTGTTTGCTTAACACATCTTCCATTGCTATGCAATTTATGTCTGTTCTCCTTGTTCTGTTCCCAAAGAACTCGTCCAACTCTCAGATTTCCTTGAGGAGACTTTCTGCGTCCTTCCACTAGTAGAATCAAGTCCCAGCTGGCCTTTCCCAGTAGTTTCTCTTGACTTCTCTCAGCCTCTGCTCCCCAGATAATGCAAGGAGCTTGTCAAAAAGAGTCAAGATTCATTAGACCTGTGGAGTCCAGGCACCAGGAATGGTTAGCATCAACTTAACTCCTCTTAACTCACATTGATCAGTGCCGTTGTAGGATGAAACTTGAGCTTATTGTAGATGGAATGAATGGGACGGGAGGAGGATAGAAATACAGTAGGACTCCCATATCCACTGATTCATTAACCACTGATACAGTTATGGTTGGCAGAGGAAAAAATTAAATAAATAATTCAGCACCCACAAAGCAAGCTACTGTCACAAACAGCAGCTCTAAAGCAAAAAAAACCCAAACAAAGCACCCCTTCCCCTCCCCTTCCCCTTCCCCTCTGCCGCTGGGCTCCCGATCGCAAAAAACAAACAAACAAAAATCCCCACAAAGGCAAGTTTCGGATTTGAAAATAAGGGATTGTGGTCACAGTATCCCTGTCCCACCACCTATTAAGCATGCTCAATAGCTGTCCCCAACATGGTGGCGCCCATATAGCTACCCCTAATATGACTGCCACCATTTGTCACGTGGGCACAGTATCCCCACCCCTACCACATATTGAGCATGCTTGAGTGGTTCAGGAGTGCTTCAAGCATGCTCAATAGCTGCCCCCAACATGGTTGCACCCATGCATCAACCCATGCCATTCAGAGGATTTTTAAAAATATATAAAATCCAAGAGATCTACAAGAAAATACTATTACAGGATGGTGTTGGGAAAGATACCAAAAACGTGATTTCCCAGCTAATACAGGATACTTGATAAGTATGCACCTTGCAGACATTACAAGTCGCCAGCCTCAGGTCTTCCTCAGTGCATGAGAAATGATCCCACAAGAAACCCCAAGGCTTGCTCCTGCCTGTAGCTGTTTGGGACTGGCTCCCAGTACCAATCCCACTACCATCAGCAGCAGCATAGCAAGGGTTTGGAGCACAGCTTCCTACTACTACTCCCCTACAGACATCCCCAGATTGTTGCACCAGGGGCAAATGCACCCTTCTGCCCCCCCCATACACCCTTGACCCTCAGATAACTGGGGGTGGGTTCTGCTAACACTGGAGGAAGGAGCAGAGAGGGAAGGCATGCTTTCCTCCCCTCCTCCTCCAGCTGCTGGTGCTGCTGATCTTCTGTGCCCAATCCTGAAACCAACTCCTGGGACTCCTCTAGAAACAGGAGTGGTTCAGAATTTGGTCCACTAAGAGAATGCTGCCGCCTGACTTCCCCGGCCTCAGGCTCAGTGGCCTGGGTTGTGGCACTGCCTGATGGGCCTTTACCCACCTCACTGGTGGCCCTTCTGCTGCTGCCTCCAGCAGAGAATAAAGTTCTAATTTTGATAGAAGTTTTCTTCATTTTTTTACTTTTTATTTCTACATTACACTAATGTACAAATACCTCCCCTAATAAAACCCTCCCAAAGAGAACAGAAAAGCAGGGCCTCTCTGAGCACACACACACACAGTGCATACACGCACAGAGAAAAAGTCTCTCTCTTCTACACACACACAAACCACTCTCTCTTTGTCCACTCACACAACACACAAAGCAGCTTTGAGCACACAGGGACTGCAGAAGTGAAGCTAACCAAACTGTAAGACACAGCAAGCTAGCAGCACTGCCAGAGCCGACTGTAACTCCCCTCCTACCACAGATGAAAAAGAAAATGAGACCAGCCAGCCTCTTATATACCCTACCCCCAGCAGGCAGTTAGAAACAACAACACCCCCCAAATAGCACTCTAAAATGCTAGTTTAATAACTTGGCCCCCTGTATCCTAAACCTCTCCTAATTGGGGGTGCTTAAAGCAGAGAGCTTGAGGAAGCTCCTCTGCAATTTCCATGCTGCTAGATGCCTGGGATCAGTATTTTCAAATACTTTTAATTTACATTTGTTTCCTGGGGCACCCTTTTGGAGTTGAATGACATGGCCCCCTGTACCCCAAACCTCTCTAAATTGCAGGTGCTTCAAGGGGGGACCTTCAGGAAGCTCCACTGTAATTTCCATGCTGCTAGCTTCCTGGAATCACTATTTTCAAGCACACAACATTGCAATTAGACATTTTTTCCAGGGGGCACCCCCTTTGAAGTTAAATAACCCGCCCCCCTAAACCTCAAATCTCTCTAAATTTGGAGGGCTTAAAGGGTCAAGTCCAAGGAAGATACCCACCAAATCTGGTTTCTCTAGGACCCAAGGGGCCATTTTACAGATAAATGAATCTGTTTCTTTTAAACGAAAACTGCAGGTTCATTTCGTTACTAACAAAACACTGCTTCCCCGTTTTGTTTTGTTTTGTTACATTAAGAACCAATGAATCAGTGATTCATTTTTCATTGGGTGCCCATCCCTATTAGCCTTTATTACATTTTCCCATGAACGGCAGTGGGTGTACTCTTGCTACTGTTCAGATCTCTTATCTGGAGCCTCATGGCGCAGTGGTTAAATGCCTGTACTGCAGGCAAAACTGTGCTCACAACCTGGGGTTCAATCCCAGGTAGCCGGCTCATGGTTGACTCAGCCTTCCACCTTTGTGAGTTTGGTAAAGTGAAGTACCCAGCTTGCTGGGGGGGGGGGAGGGGCATGTGTAGCCTGCATAATTAAATTGTAAAGTGCCCAGAGAGTGCTTTGCTTTACAAGAGTGATGTGGGATGTGGTGTGGACAGCTACGGAGGGTGTGTTAATGGAATGAAATAGGGAAGGAAAGAGCCATTTAGGACTAATCCTGTATAAGAGATTGTTCTCCTGCTAGGAAAGTCAGCTCAAGTGGCAGAGACTTAGGCCTCTGTAGCCAGAGATCTAAGGAGCAGAGTCCTACACTAAGACCAGTAAAGCAGTGGGTTGTCTGAAGTCAAATACCATGAACAACCCAAAGATCAAGCCAGGCCAGAAGAAAAACAGGAGTCTAAGAAGCATTGTCAAGCAGCCCAAAAGTCATACTCAGCAATAGAGATGGGCACGACCAGAAAAAAATATTTTTCGAGTTGTCGTTTTTCGGGACGGGTCTGTTTCGGGTCGTTTCTGTTTGTCGCGAAATTTTTCAAAATTTTGTCGTTTAGTTTGTCGTTTGTCGTTTCCACCACGATTTAGCACGATTTGACTTCCCAGAGCATGGGGTTAGGGGATAAGGGCTAGGCTTAGGGTTACGGTTAAGGTTAGGGTGGGTTAGTGGGCTGCCCCTCTGGGTGCCTCTGGCCCACTAAGAAGGACAGTGTACTGGCGTATGGGTTAGGGTTAGGGTTAGGGTTAGGGTTGGTGGGCTTTTTATGCCCTCTCTGGCACATCCAGAAGTCTTAGTCAAAACCTGGCCATGCAATTGGTGGAATGGCTCCAAAAATTTGCATGGTCCCATCCCATGGCCAGCCCATCATTGCGCATGCGCAAGTGTAAAAAAATAAAAATAAAATAAAATAAAATAAAATCAATGGAGACGTTTTATTGAAAGAAAAACCCACTGCTGCTACTGTAAAAATTCAAGCATTTAAAATAGCTAATTTTCGCATGTTTCTGTGGTGGTTTGGTGGGGTTTTGGACCACGATTTCAAAAAAAATATTGTGGTCACCATTTTGGATCCCCCCCCCCAGCCTGGTACCAGAGCAGCCCAGGACAGGAGGGTGGGAGGCCGCGGACCCCCCACCCCAGAAACCACCCCTCTGGTAAGTGCCCTCAGACAGGCATGTTTTCGCTTGCTTTTTTGGCCGGGAATCGGGATTTTTTTATTTTTAAAACTTTTTTTCTGTGCCTCTTGGCATCGCGAGATCGCTGCGCGATGCCATGAACAACAACGACAAATCAGACCCAATTTATCTTTTTTCGGTTCGAGTTCGAGTTCTGACGGCTTAATTGTCGTTACTGTTTCCGTTACGTAACGGAAACGAAAAACGGAAACGGAAACGGAAATTCCGCCAAGTCGTGCCCATGTCTACTCAGCAAGGCATCAACAGTATGACTCAGGATCTAAGGCAGACAGATTTCAGAATATGAACACCTGTCTCCTTCAGAGCTTAATCCTGAACTCAGCTGCTTGGTCTTGACTAAGGATGGAACTCAGCTACCAGATTGGGCTTCATGATCTCCCTGGGAGGAAGAGCTTTCTCTTAAAGGAAACCCCATGCTATTTAGGAAGTCTTTTCTCTTAAGGAACCATTTCTTCTAGCTGTGCATTTCATCTGGACACTCCTAGCTGAGCTCATGCATTTCTCTTGCACAGGGAGAGGAGTCAGCCCTCTCCTCAGGCTTATAAAGATTTGCTTTCCTGAAAGGGTCAGAATGCTGCCCCCCCCCCCCACAAGAGTCCAGGGTGAGCAGGATCCAGCACTTTCTTCCCCTTAATAGCTTTGTATGTGTATGTGAAGTTCTAGTTCATAACAGAACAGATGTCCAAGGATACAATACAGGTTGACACTATACTTAATGTCTACTCAAAAATAAGCGTGACTAAGTTTAGTGGGGCTTATTACCATGTAAGGTAATAAGCCCCACTAAACAGGGTTACAGCCATAGTCACCAAAACATATATAATTGCTGGGAAATCTCTTCTATTTCAAGTGTAACACCACTAGCCTCTTGAACAGGAATGAAGGACACAGTATTTGTACCTGGAATGAACTTCAGGTTATGATGAGTCTTGGGGAGCTGTGCCAACATTGGCATAGACAACAGCAAAACAGTATGAGAAGGGCTGGGTGCCATTCTCTTTCATTTGGGCAGTTTCCTACCATACACGCAATGAATAGGTTCCAGTACAACACCTTCTTTTCTTGTAAAATACAGCTGAGATTCAATGCACCAGGCTTCATGCATGCCAAGTGCAGTTTATTTCTGAGTAGGTACTTCATTTTTAAATACTTGTAAACACCCTTTGATTTATGATCACAGAAGAGCATAAATAGCTTGCTCCCCACTGTTCTTAGCCTCTGCATCTATCTTTTAGAGATTTATTGCCACCTGTTGCCAGTAGTTACTATGGCTTGACAAAGCAGGAGGGGAAATTGGACCACAATGAGAGGAAACACTGGCTGATACTTCACGTCCATCTCATTGCTGTTCACGGTCCCGCTGGGGACCGGTATGAAGAAATCTTACCGCACGTCCACTGAGGGACAAGGGGAGTTCGTCCCGACCACGCCCCCTGAACTGCAATCTAAGCAGGATGAGAGATTCCCCTCCCTGGCCTCAGGAATCTCCTCATCTCGCTTCTTGTTCCGATACGAGTGCCAGTGAGGTAAGGCTCCTCCCGCAACGTCCCATTCTCCATCTAGTGGCAGGAGTGCGAACTCCCATTCATCAGTACATTCCCTATGGAGTCAGCAATGCAGTGCAGAGAGATTAAAAGACAAATGCCTCAAACTTAGCTCCGTAACGCATTGAAGGCAAGGCTTTGGAAAATCGAAACATCGAAAAATGGAAGGTCGGGCCAAAAAAATAAACGGAGAACAAAGGCATGGAATTTCACATCTCATCATGGAACGAGGACGTGCAGAAACAGCCATGCCGGTATCATCAATCATGCCCGTGCGTACACGGGAACAGGGACAGAACCGCAAGAAGACCCTGTGACCGTGACCGACATCAGCACGCAACAAACTTCCTCCCTGGATGAGAGTGGACGTGAAGTAACCGTCACTACTTACTTCCCCGACCAGTGACTTGCTCAGCCCGTAGGACCATTAATACCTTATTGAATGAAACTTCCTTGTGAGGACTTGAGTGACAGGGAAATGGACCAGGTCAGTACTGATGGTTTGATGTGACCTTCTAGAAATAGGCCATGACAAAATGAGCCCTGACATGGGGTGCATCTTATTGCAGGATTTCCTTTCTGATCTTACTGGATTAAAGTTGTTTACCGTTGTAAAGCAGATTCCAAAAGTCAATGTTAGCAGCTGCCTTCGTTTGCTTTTAACAGGCCTAGGCTTAGATTGGTGGGCCTTAATGGCTGGCTGCTGAAAAGCTCCTTTCCCTTTATGGAGCCATGTCTTCAAAGCTATCAGGAAATTTTTCATTTATACTTTTCATGCTTTGGTCAGAAGAGGGAAGAAAACAAAAATCCTTCCAAAAACATGCCATGCCAAAATAATGTATCTGTTGGAAGTGTGTGTAACCCTTGAACTCAGTTTATCCTTTAAATCAGCTGCACGTTGCACCAAATCATATTCTGTGGCAGACAGAGATTGCAGCTATGTTGGCTTAGAAACAGCTGTTGCAGAGAGATTTAGCTTTACTTGGAAGTTAAACAGGGAACGAGGTTACATTTCATACTGGGACAGCGATAGAAATACGCCAGCACAAGGAAATGATCTGCCTTTCTGCACAAATACAATTTCTCTGCTTTTTCTTCTTGAATAAAAATGTTGGCATTTTTAGGTTTGAATATATGG
The DNA here is from genome assembly GCA_023846285.1 of Phrynocephalus versicolor. NCBI lineage: Eukaryota > Metazoa > Chordata > Lepidosauria > Squamata > Agamidae > Phrynocephalus > Phrynocephalus versicolor. Next base: position 65,778,228 of record JAHTLZ010000010.1, on the reverse strand, counting down.
CTCTGTGTGTATATACCACAAGGCAGAGCAGGCACTGCTACCGACAGCACCTACAAAAGAATGTCAGGCATACGTCATATATTAGCACTGTGCTCCCAGAACAGTCGTTTTCAGAAGTGAGCTCTCCTGAAATCCATGGACTGCATTAAAAAAAGCAGTTAAAATGCATTGCACTGTATTGATATTGCAAGAGTTGCCTTCTATTTTGATCCCACCTTGTGGTCTCATGCCTTGTTTGAATAGGCCAAAAGGCGAAAGGGAAAAGTCTGTTTAAGAATGCATCACAGACCAGAAAAAGAGCTGGAGACTGCCTTCAGGATGTCTGAACTAAAAGGAAATATTTTTAGTGGGTCCATTTATCATTTAAAAAATAAACAAATTAAATGTCATTGTTTTATTTTGTGTTGTATTTTGCACATTTATATTATTTTTAAACTTAAAAAATGTCCTTATTTCATAATTTTTAGCATATTTTCTTCCTTGATATTAATTTGATTTGACTTTTGCTCAGTCTGATGATGTTGACCATTGTTCCTGTTTTTTGTTGTAAACTGCCCAGAGAAGGAAGAAAGAAAGAAAGAAAGAAAGAAAGAAAGAAAGAAAGAAAGAAAG
>JAHTLZ010000010.1:65751762-65777606 GCA_023846285.1 Phrynocephalus versicolor | reverse complement strand
AAAGAAAGAAAGAAAGAAAGAAAGAAAGAAAGAAAGAAAGAAAGAAAAAGTAAAATGGTCATTTTTCAAGCCAAGTGGCTGCAAACATACAGTAGCTTTCAGCCTACGTTGCAGTGATTAATCTTTGCAGAAAGAGCCTTTGAGCCATTGCTGTAATTTTCACAATGGAGCCAGATAGGAAAAGGCTGGCTGAATTCCAGGTTGAATTTTGGACTCCAGCTCTAAAAGGGGACGACCGGCTGCTTCTGTACTCCAGGAGCTGCAACTTTCTGAATTTTCCCCACATTCTATACTTATATATTTATTTCATAGGACTTGGGTTCTTCTGCTACTCCAAAGGTAGGATATTATTGTGGAAAAATAACTATTAGCTTCTACATGTAGGTTTGTCATAATCCAAATTATTGATCCAGAGCAGATACAGTTGCAAGAAAAAGTATGTGAACCTTTTGAAATGTCATGATGTTCTGCATTAATGTGTCATACAATGTGATCTGATCTTCCTCTAAGAAAGCCTATTGACAAATATAAGGTGTTTAAAATAATATCACAAACAATTCTGATCTTTCATTTATGTCTTTATTGAACACACTCATTCAACATTCAAAGTGCTATCTGTTCCTACCTGTATCTATTTTAATGTTGTGAGCTGCCTTGAGTCCTGGTCTTGGCAAGCAGGTGAAGTCTATGCAGAATAAATAAATACAGACTTGGGCTCTGTCATCAGCCAGATTTGCATTATTGGTCCAAAGTGAAATTGCAGTTTCCCAAAATAGGTGCCCTGATCACATCCGATTTCGCCTGATTTCAGAAGCTAAGCAGGGTCAGCCCTGGCTAGTACTTGGATAGGAGACTACTAGGGAATTCCAGGTGCTGTAGGTGCCTGGAGTAGGAAATGGAAAACCATTCTAGTATTCCTGCCAAGAAAACTCCATGGCCATGGAGTCACAAAGAGTCGGTCACGACTGTAACAATGCAACACACACACACACACAAATAGAATTAATGTCAGTGGTACCATTCTACCATGAGTGTGGAAAGGGGCTGTGGAATCAATTAGAAGCTTCATCGTTACAGACTCTCATGTGCACATTAAAATCCATTAGCCTCAGAGAAATCTTTGTCCATGCTAACTGTGCACAGACACAGATTTCCCTGCTCCCATTAAAATAAATGGTGTAGTCAGCACAGAATTCTTAATGTTCTTGAGTAGAGATGGGCACAAAACGGAAATATAGCGTTTTGTTTTGTTTTGTTTTGTTTCAGTATTCATTTCATTTTGTTTCATTAATAATGGATTTTTAAAAAAGAATTTTCGTCATAAAAAGAAAGATTTGTAAGGCTATAAATAATGGGGAGCTTTGTATTCTCGAAGGCTTTCACGGCCGGGATCCAATGGTTGTTGTGAGTTTTTCGGGGTGTTTGGCTGTGTATGGGAAGTTTTTCTTCCTGACATTTTGCCAGACTCTGGCTGGCATCTTCAGAGGGCAGGGCGCTCAGGGAACTAGGAGTTCTCTCTGTGCTCTGGGTTATATAGTAAGTGAGACTGATGTTTTTAAAGTTGAAGAAACTTGTCCTATGCAGGAAAATAGGTGTTAGTCATTGTATTGTGATGAAGGGATTAAGAAGTTTCAATGCAATCAGGAGTAGCAACAATGCTAGATGGGTGTCTTTAGCTGTTCTATTGTGTGAACTGAACACCTTTGTGGTTGTATGGGGAATCATTGAGCTTTGACCTTTTGAACTCTACAGCTTTTTGTACTGGAAGCCAGGCTTTGTTAATTTTAGACTTTCTTCTTTTTTTATTGAAACTGTGCTTATGGTTGTGGATTTCCGTGGCTTCCCTGTGTAGTCTGACATAGTGATTGGTAGTGTTGTCCAGTACCTCTGTGTCCTGGAAGAGGATTTCAGGTCCAGTTTGTTTCAGGGTGTTGTCAGTTACTGCTGATTTTTCAGGTTGTTTTAATCTGCAGTGTCTTTGATTCTGGTCTGGATGCTGTGCTTTGTGGTCCCAATATATACCTGGCCACAACTACAAGGTATCTAGTATACTCCTGCATTGGCAAGTGGGTTCCTTTTTTATTTAACAGGGAGCACACTGCCTTCAATGAAAAGTCTCAGGAAACTTCAACGGGTCCAAAATACAGCAGCCAGACTGCTAACTGGGCTGGGGTGCAGAGATCACCCCTATTAAAACAGCTCCATTGGCTGCCAATCAGCTATCGAACACAATTCAAGGTGCTGACCTTGACATACAAAGCACTATACAACCTGGGTCTTGGCTACCTCAAAGATAGACTCTCACAGTATGAACCGACTTGGGTATTATGGTCATCAGGAGAGGCCCTTCTCTCCATCCCACCACCTCACAGGTACATCTCGTGGGAACCCAGGAAAGAGCCTTGTAGACTGCTGTGCCCAGACTCTGGAACTCCCTCCCACTAGAGGCCAGGACTCCCTCATTCCTGTTGTCCTTCTGGAAACAGGCAAAGACCTCTCTCATCAGGCAAGCTTTCCCTGAATGATGGACTACCATGTGTCTTTTATATGAATCTATAGGTTCACATACAGTTTGTGTTTATAACTACTTATAACCTTGTAGTTTGAATGTAATGTAGTCTATTAATGCTGTAAGATGTCCCTCAATTCCTTGTTCTCAAATACTTGAACATGTCCTAATTGTACTGGACTGTATATTATTCCTCATTACTGTAAGCCGCCTTGGGTCCTTTTCCAAGGAGAAAGGTGGGGCAAAAATACACTAAAATGAAATAAATAAAATAAAAAATAAACCTTCCAATCAATTTGCTTTGACACAAAGAACCTTCTGTAAACAAGCAGGAAACTTAAGGCCTAGCTGGTCATGGCGAGATCAGAGAGATAAGCTCAACAGCTGATTGGTAGGAGGAAGGAATATATATATATAAATAACCATAACACAGACCTACTTAATCAGGAAAGGAAAACAATCAGTTTAAACTTTAAATCAACTTGCAGTTACACAGTGACATCCAGCACAGGGAAGGGAACAGAAGAGCCCAGCTCCTGGCTAGCTGCAGGCAGGCAGATGAAGTTTGGAGATAACCCACAGCTGAAGCGTGGGAGGGAAGGAACAAAAACAAATCGATCACTTTAAAAATAAACCTCCTGTTCTCAAGATGGCTGGATCAAGAGACTTCTTGCCACTAGGATGAATCATTTCATTTCCAAAACAAAATATGGTGTTTCATTTCATTTCTTGATGACATGCTGTTTGCTGTTTCATTTTGTAACATTTTGTAAGCTTACAAAACGACAAAACAGCCTGTCATTTTTGTAAGGCGCTCATCCCTATTCTTGAGCTCTAAATACCATTTCTAAATCAACAGGTAAAGAAAATAACTGTTTTATCATTTTTAAAAGGTAAGTGGTGTGTGTAGGGTGTATTTATTTATTTGTTTTGCAAAATGCATCCCAAATTATTATATTCTGCATAATCACAAATAAGAACTAGGAACAATGGTGGATAATTTGCATGAAATATACATCAGAGCCAATATTTGCTAATGCTATTTCAAGAATGGTTTCATCAAAGTGTGAATGGCCTATTAAACAAAATGCTGGAACAAAGAATAGGAGTTTATGCAAACAATGACTTAGTTATGGCTGTGAGTGTTGCTTGATATTCATTTCTTCAAAAACCACTGTTTATGAATGTGGCATATTGTGCTTCTGTATCAACAATTCAAAACACAAGGAAATGGCTCAATATTGTTGCAAAGTATCATGCCTGCACTCCTAGCGGGGAAAAAGGATGCCAAGCTTTATACAGCAAAGGGCAGCATGAATGGTCTACAGGATAACCTCTAGTGCTCACTGAGCCGGCATTTCCCAGAGACCTGGAATAAGGCACAAGAACTCTCAACATCAAAGGGCAAGACTGCTTCCACTAGGTAATATAACTTTAATTCAATCCGGTTCCAATTGGCAAACCTAGTGGACTTACAATTTTTTTTACCCCAACCCCAGAATGAAACACATGGGTCCTTTGTATCAACCCCTTTCTCCCCCCCCCCCAAAAGGCAAAAAGGGATTTGTATGTCTCTTAGTGCCAAATGGGGCTGGGTAAGGGTTGGTGGTATATGACCCATGTTTCTTTGTTTAAAGAACGGGGTGTGACTTAAGAAACAGCCTTTTACAACTGCCCTTCTTGCCTCCAACAAGACTCCTGCCCTGGCTACAACATCACCTAGCCATGGATTTTAAGAACATCATCTAACTAAGGACTTTAAAAGTAACCTCCTGGTGGAGACCATCTTTCACCATGTCTGAACTTCTGGTACCTGCTTTGAAGAAGGGTGATTGACTGCACTCAAAAGCTTGCAATGTTCCTTTTTTATTTTTAATAGTGGCCTATGAAGGTATCGCCTGTAACCTATTTTTACAATTGTGTTTTATGATGACCACACAGCTCAACTCCTTTTTACCTACTCCCCGCAGCTGTCTAAATACCAATGTATTCAACTTCTTAGAAAAAACTCTGTTGGCATCTGATTTGGAATTTTGGATTTCTTCAATGTATTAACCCAGGTGCAGTTCCATGAAAGCGTTGGTAAAGTTTCTAGTGAAAGCTGAGTAGAAAAGTATGTGGAAACTAGGGACTAATTGCCTAAAAAGAGCTCAGTAAATCTTGTGGGCAGCCCTATATAGACAAGTCATTAATATGTTGGGGTCTCCCTGCCTTCCACTTTCATTTCCAAGAGGGTAGTGCTATGTAAGTTATTCAAACAATGAATCAGCTACTCACAACTCATCAGACGTAAATGAGCTAACCATCTTTTGATTAGACAACAGGCTGGGTAGTTTTATTGCCTTTCTGGAATTTTCACTTGTGTTTGCTGCAGCTAACATTTCCGTGGTCTCATGCAATGCTCGTTGTTTCAACCATAAATAAATGAAATAGAAATAGAAAACAAGAAAAGCACTTTACACTCCCTGCTTGCAAAAGACGAGTAAAGGAAATGAATGCATCCATCAAGAAAGAAAAAGAAGAGTGCAAGGGTGGGTGGAGTGTGGAGTGGAGATACACAAATCTTTGCTTCATCTCAGCCGCCCCCAGCTGTGCCAATTTGGCTTAGCAGAATTTGGAAGCAAACTGTATGGAGGGTTGCCTGGTGAGCTTGTTTGCATGTCAATGTCTAGAAACATTTCCCTGTTCACAGTAATTTCCTCACAGAGCTAAATGGGAGCTTAGAGGATACACTGAAAAGGTTGGACATCCATGGGTGTATTCTTTCTTTTCTCTCTCCCCCCCCCCATTCTTCCTCTCTGGGTGCTTCCTCGTGCACAACTCCTCACACTACCAATCAAAAGTAATTGTGCGGCTATTCCATTTCTTCGACCTGAACACATTTTCCGTGGTTTAAAAGGGATGGGGGAGGGGAATAATACAGGGTGGGGGGCAGCAGGCGTGAACAAATACAGAAGGCTTACAAATGTAAGGTTTGGACCACAAGATTAATAGGAATGAGACTCCCCTCATTGCTCGGTTTCCTCTCAGCTAAGCTGCAGTTTTTCCTGGTAGCTGAGGGAGAAATGGGATTTCCTGCAACAATGTATTGCTTGAAGGAACCTCTGCTGCAATGCAGCGTGTTTGAGGATAATTTGGTTTTTAAAAGGCAGTTAAGAGCTGTGAAGTTTGCAAAAGACCTCCCCAAGTGGAAACAAAATGTGGTCGAACATATTTGTCAACATAAGGTGGTCAGCTGTCTGCATTTTTTGGATTCTCCAGGGGAATGGCTAACAAAGTGCCATGATGAGCACCTCAAGCTCCAAATTTATCACTATGTCACTGAGTCAAATATACAAACCAAAACTACACACACATTTGGAATACAAAAGTGTTCTGCCCTTAATTTCCCACAGGCTTTGTTTTTCCCTTCTGAGCCATCCTGAGTGGGGAAATTGGTGACAGCAGCTGAAGCAGCACAGCAAGATTCGACAGAAGTCTTTAACTCATGTTTGCTGTGATGTACGAGGAAAGGCAAAGCTGTCGCAAGACCTTGTGAGTTGTTGCTGACAGTAAAAACCAGCCTTTCCTGTTCCAGTGATGAATTCTGTCTCTTAATAGCCAGCCCTATTGCTTACACATCCACTTTGCTGCCTCCTTTGCCAACTAAAGCCTGTTTTATTGGGCCTTCTGACTTTATGATTCTTCACGCAAGATCATTAGAAAAGCATTCAGAAAATTCTAGTGGCAATTAAAACTGCTGGAGGTCTTTAAGAGGAAAAACCCTTCTGGTAGGCTTTTGTTTTTATGGAGGTGTGTTTGTTGCCCTGGTCTCTCTCATCAGTTAGTGTTCGGAAAGTTAATTCTAGGACTACACCTCCCAGTAGGCTTCCTGACTGGTGGATTCTGGGACTTACAGTCCCAAAACATAAGAATTCCAAGTGTTTTAGGGTTTGATTTATGGTCTCTGAATTTTTGTTTCTGCAGTCTAGTCCAAAAGTTGCATGTTGTCTTGAGTTGGCATGGTAACTGTTTTGCAGAGCTATGTTTTTGGGTGGACAACAACCAAACTAAAACCCATGGGGTAGGAGGGATTAGTGCAGTGTTGGCAAACCTATGGCACAGGTGCCAAAGGTTGCACCAGGATCCCTTTCTGTGGACACCCAACATCGCCCCCTCATAGACACCTGTATTCGGGTTAAATTGCTGTATTAGCACTTTGCAAATTATTAGTGGGTTTTGAATCACCGTTTGGGCACTCGGTCTCTAAAACTTTTGCCATTATTGGATTAGTGGATTTGGGGTTCAACTCCAGCTTTAGATTTTCATTTTGAAGGCTGCTTCTACTTGGAAAAGGCTATGGAGACATGCATAAAAACAAAGACCAAGACTTTCAAGTTGTGGAGAGGCAAAGGGGTGAACAATTTTCCTTTGGGAATGATTACATGGAATGCAACTCCTTCTTTACTTTTTAAAAAGCTGCCGTATGAGCATGTTGGGCCATGCAAGTGCCATTTACTTTAAAAAATATATCTATGCCCTACCTTTCTGCCAATGTGCCACTCAGGATGGCTGGTTCTTATAGCGTTCCCATGCTTTGCTCCCGGCCCTTTCATAGGCTATTGACACGCACCACTTCTAATTTTTCTCGTTCGCTGCCCCCAACTAGCTTCACTAGTAAATTAATGCTTTCAGACTGATTTTAAATTGAATAAAGATAAAAGAAGTTTATTTATTACAAAGTAAAATGAAACTCATAAATAATTCTATAGGTACAAATAAAAGGAAGAATATAGCTCAATCACTCTAAAGTTATGTTACAGACTACGCTAATCACTTGCACACCCAGTTCTTAAGTTTTCAGACACTCCTCACTTAGTTTTCCTCGTAGAAGTTCTAAATCCTATATCTTCTCTCTATTGTAAGTATAAGTCTCACAGTCAGACCCTAACTGTCCCTAACTGACTAAATCAGTGCTGGGCAGAGCCTTAAATCCCCTCAGGTTCTTCCCCCACTCTCTCATTGGTTATCAACCAACCAATCAAAACAGATACTTCTCATGAATTATTCACCACCAAGGGGTAAATGCCACAACCCTTAATCCAGTGATAGCCAAACTTTGGCCCTCCAGATGTTTTGGACCACAGTTCCCACAGTCCTTTGTCATTGGTAATACAGGCTTGGAATTCTGGGAGTTGTGGTGCAAAACATCTGGAGGGCCGAAGCTGGCCACCACTGCCTTAATCCTTCTCTCCTGAACCACCACTGCTCCTGATGTGTTTACATTAAAAGCAAAAATCAAATAAACCATCTGTCTCCTTATTATGACAAGAAAAATGAATATTTTGTAATATGATAATTCTGCTTGAGACAGGAATTTTTTCCAGAGGCATCACTTGTGATCAGTCACTTGGCACGATTTGCAAGGGTGTAAGTTTCTAGAATGGGACTGCAGTTGTCAAAATGAAGAGTCAGTCTTCACAGAAAGGATGTTTTGATCTCTTAACATTTAGTGGAGGGTGCCTAGGTGATGGGGAGGAGTCCTTTTGTGTGTAGTGAGCTGTGCAGGATCACAGCCGCAGAGGACAAGAAACCAGATCATTGGTGCCATGCTTGTGTTTCTGTCTACAAAGGGCTGTGTCGCACAGGAATGAAAAATTCTGTGCCATGAAACCAGTGCAAAATTGTGTATCCTGGCACAATTTTCTCTAGACACATAGCTCTAAGAGCCGTCATTTTTCTCCCCAAGTTTCTCCGCAACTGTTGCCGTCACATAATCTCCAGACATTTCTTGCATTGTCAAATGTTTTTTGAACATTTATTATCTGCATATATTTTATGCATACCAGTAAAGTGCTATGATACCCCACACAGAGAATGCTAATAGTTTGCTTGCGATCACATATTATCATTGTTTGTAAACGTCCTGCCTGCTCCATGATGAAACACCTTATTGTGTATGTTTCCCAAAGCAGGGAAGGCCATGTCTTATGCATTGTATTATTACTGTGCTACTGGACCAAGTAAAGCAAGTGGGATCAAAGTAGTTCGGATATCTTTCACAATATCTCCTGCAAGCAGCAAAATGTCATGCTCTGGGTTCTTGTAAAAGATGCTCACAAAGCTTCCAATTCCTGCCCTCACATCAGCATTCAGCACACTGGTAGGTTATGACACAGTGGGCTTATTTGCTCAGAGGAAGATAAAAATATTTTTTTACCAGGAGACCCAGTAAGGACAGATCTAGAGCAGATCCAGAATTTATTCTGCATACACTGCACTCACTGCAACTGATTGAGGTTTTGCAATTATTTAAATGGTTAAGGTGTTTGAAATTCTTTCCGATTATTTAATATTGCTGGGAAGCAGGGTCTGCAGAAAAGGGCTTGAGAGTCTCTCTCTCTCTCTCTCTCTCTCTCTCTCTCTCTCTGGCTGCTCCCAAGTACAAATCCGTTAGCTTTGAGAGCTTAAGAGCAGCAATTGTGCTTTGGCCTTGGGCACCTTGACAGTTTAGCATTCTATTGTTACTGTTCAAAGGCAAGGATTGGCAATACCTCTAATTTTTTTAAGACCACTAAAAAACAAAAGCTAGCTTTCAGTCCATCCAGGCCTTCATCAGACTGGGCTCCACTTATATGTAAATGTTGTGGTGGGAAAATACAAGAGTTCCAAAATCATGGCTAGATATCTAGCTGGTATTTGGAACTCTTGTGATTTACCTTCTATACCTTCCAAGGGCTGTGTGTGTGTGTGTGTTTAGTGGTTTAGTAGACCAGTGTGGTGCAATGGATCGATTGATGGACTAGAACTCTGGAGAACAGGATTCAAGTCCCCACTTGGTCATTGAAACACACTGAGGAAGTGGAACTGGTAGAACCACTCCTTAAATAGCTCACTTACCTTGAAAGCCATACTAGCATCACTATAAATTGGTTCTGACGTGACATCAGAGAACAAACACACACAATAAGCACTTACTCTTGCCTCTGGATCACGTACAAGGACCACCCTTATTAAAGAGTCAGCTGAATCTGCTTTAGGTATTGGAAAGGTCAACATAAGCATCCTTGCATTGGTGAATCAGAGAGAAGAGAGGCCATTATGGTTAAATACAGACACTGCAGGATGGTTTCTTTCTTTAAAGAAAGCCTGCCTTGAGCTTCTCTGAGGATTTCAGAAAGGAGGCTGGGCTGTAGCATCATGCTAACCGCTGCAGCATACAAACACATGCAGCTGCAAGAATCAATGTTCCCAGGGCATTTGTTTTTGACGGATGTTGATGTACAGCGAATAAGTAGAGGAAGGGAGCAGAACCTCACAAGAAGGAAGGGTTTTCATAATTGTTGTGTAGTTTTCATGCACTTTGAAATTAGACCAAGAGAGACTAAATCCAAGCCAAGGTGGTCATTTTGACCTCTTTGCAATGACCTCGAGTTTCTATTATCAGGCATAAAGACACTCTGCATTTTTGATCTCCCCCCAATAATAAAAAGAACATGGGCAAACTGAATAATTCTCAAATATGTGTGACCAGCTGTCGTGGCACATGGGAGGAAGAGGCAGCCATGCTTATGCCCACACCTTCTATTGGTCTTGTTCTTTGACAGCCTATTATTGGAGCTTAGGGCTAAAATCTGTGGAGAAGAAAAATGTCCTTTCTACGCCCTCCCCCAAAACCAGTGCATTCCTCATCCCAACAAGAATCAGTCAACAGGTGATCTGGAAGATGGATTGCCCATCAGTGATGGAATTTGCCAAAGTGGGGCTCAGAGGATGAAGGTGGTTGGTCAATGAAGTGAGAGGGGTTTCCATCAGCAATGTGCAAAACCTGACTTCTTCAGACATATAAGCTATTTCTGAAGAAATGGACATGTCCACAAAACGTTACATTAAAATATGAAAGTTAGTCTTTAAGGTGCCACACGTTTTGTGTCTTTTCTTTTCTTTTTCTTTGATTTTTGCCTGCAATAGTTCCCTAAAACAATTAATTGTTATTTCAGAAACAGTTTATTGTGAAATGGCTGCTAAATGCAACCTTGATGGACTTAAAAGAAGCAACACAGGTACGACTCGTAGAAACACATGAAAGACCCTTCTTGGCTGCTGCACCAAGACTCTGGAACTCCCTCCCACTAGAAGCCAGGACTGCCCCATTTCTGCTGTCTTTCTGGACACAGTCAAATAACTTTCTCTTCAGGCAAGTTTTCCCTGAATAAGGGACTACCATACATGGCTACACAGATTTGTGTTTATGACCACTTATAACTTTTTGCCTGTATCTTTCCTTATGGCATTACATTGACACAATGTTATCAGTTGTTAGTTCCTGTTCCTCATAACTTTTAGATGGTCTACCGTACATGATTGCATGGAATAAGCAATTTAAAAGAATTTTGACAGCCTCAAACAGGTCCAGAGGAGGGTGACCAGGATGGTTAAGGGTCAGGAACATATGTCTTACGAGGAGCAGCTTAGAGATCTGGGAATGTTTAGTCTTACAAAAAGAAGGTTGAGAGGGGATATGATAGTCATATTTAAATATTTGAAAGGGTGTCATATCAAAGAGGGGGCTGGCTTCTTTTCCATGGCCCCAGGGACTAGGACAAGGAACATTGGTTTCAAGCTACAGGAAAACAGATTCCATTTGAACATTAGGAAGAACATCCTGATGGTTAGAGCTGTTCAGCAGTGGAATATGCTACCCCGGAGGGTGGTGGAGTCTCATTCTTTGGAGGTTTTTAAGCAGAAGTTGGGTGGCCATCTGTCTGGGATACTTTGATGGGGATTCCTGCATGGCAGGGGGTGGGACTGGATGGTCCCACAGGTCTCTTCCAACTCTATGATTCTATGAATTTATACTCTTTTCTTAACTGCTTGCATTCTCTTTTAGTAGACATGGGAACGGAGCAGCGAAATTCTCGTTTTCGTTTTCGTTTTCGGTTATCGTTATCGTTACGTAACGATAATGGTAACGAGAATTACTCCGCTCCAGCTCGAACCCGACACGAAAAAAGAAAAATGTGGTCGGGTTTGTCGTTGTCGTTAATGGCATTGCAGGCTCGTGTGATGCCATTGCCAACAAGCAGCACAGAAAAAAAGTTTTAAAAAGTGTAAAAAATAAAAAAAAACCCAATTCCCGGCCAAAAAGGCAGGCGAAAATATGCCTGCCTGAGTGAGGGCACCTACCAGAGGGGTGGTCTCTGGGGGGGGGTCCCCGGCCTTCCCTCCCCAATCCTGTCCTGGGCTGCTTGCACCAGGCTGAGGGGGGGTCATCCTCGTCGTATCCCATGCGGTGGGGGGAATCCAAAACGGCGACCGCAATATTTATTTTTAAATCGTGGTCCAAAAACCCACTAAAGCGCAACAGAAACATGTGAAAATTAGGAAATTTAAATGCCTGAATTTTTATGGTAGCAGCAGTGGGTTTTTCTTGCAATAAAACGTCTCCATTGATTTTATTTTATTTTAATTTTATTTATTTTTTTTACACCTGCGCATGCGCAATGATGGGCTGGCCATGGGATGGGACCATGCAATTTTTTTGACACATTCCACCAATCGCATGGCCAGGTTTTGACTGAGACTTCTGGATGTGCCAGAAGGCATAAAAAGTCCACTAACCCTAACCCTAACCCTAACCCTAACCCATACACCAGTACACTGTCCTTCTTAGTGGGTCAGAGGCACCCAGAGGTGCAGCCCACTAACCCACCCTAACCCTAACCCTAACCCTACCCTTACCCTAACTCCAACCCTAACCCTAACCTGTACGCCAGTACGCTTCCCTTCTTAGTGGGTCAGAGGCACCCAGAGAGGTGTCTCCCAGAGCCCACTATCCCTACCCCTAACCCCAACCCTAACCCTAACCTGTACGCCAGTCCGCTTCCCTTCTTAGTGGGTCAGGGTAGAGGCACCCAGAGAGGTGCCTCCCAGAGCCCACTATCCCTATCCCCACCCCTACCCCTAACCTGTACGCCAGTACACTTTCCTTCTTAGTGGGTCAGAGTAGAGGCACCCAGAGAGGTGCCTCCCAGAGCCCACTTACCCTAACCCCAACCCTAACCCTAACCCCTACGCCAGTACACTTCCCTCCTTAGTGGGTCAGAGGCACCCAGAAGTGCAGCCCAGAGCCCACAAACCCTAACCCTAACCCTAACCCTAACCCCATGCTCTGGGAAGTCAAATCGCGCTATCGTGGTGGAAACGACAAACAACAAACAGAAATTATCGCAACAAACGGAAATGGACCGAAATGGACCCGTTCCGACAAACGACAACTCGAAACGTCATTTTTTCTGGTCGTGCCCATCTCTAGTACCCATCTCTATCTTTTAGCTTTAATGTTGTCTTCTAATGCTGTAAGATACCCCTCAATTCCTTGCTCTTAAACTTGAATATGTCTTAATTGTACTGGGCTATATATTATCCCTCCTTACTCTAAGCCACCTTGGATACTTTTTCAAGGAAAAAGGTGGGGTAAAAATACTCATAAATAAATATAAATAAATATTTTACTGTCATGTAGAAAAGGAGAGGTAGACCAATATCACTCCACAAGCTGAAAATATCTACAAAAATTTGACGAGTTTAGCTTCCATGTAAAAACTTTAAAAACCTTTAATACAGTTAAGAGATCAAGCTTTCGGCATGTATACCCATCATCTTCAGGATATCAGAAATTATATTGGTCTAGCTCCATTTAAAATTCAGAATGCTCCAGGAAAGTAGAAAAGTTTTTATAAGAAGGCTATATGTTTATCTGACTATTTATCAGAAACGATATTGGTCTAGCTCCGTTTAAAATTCAGAATACTCCAGGAAAGTAGAAAAGTTTTTATAAGAAGGCTATATGTTTATCCGACTATTTGGTTTATAAATCTACAGCAGGCCTGCCCAAAGTCCCGCCCGGGGGCCAAATCCGGCCCGTCAGGCCATTCTTAGTGGCCCTGCGGCTGGTTGGCCCACTCCTCCCTCCCTCCTCCTTCGCCCCGGGAACATTGTGAGGTTGGGCGCATGCACGAGGCAGTGATCAGGCGGGTCATGCCACCGGCACCGCTGGGAAGCTTGGGCGGCTGGGCGGTCTGCCACCACTGGCACTGCAGGGGAATGTGTGGGGGTGGGCAGGCCAGCGGGCCTCTGCCACCACCAAGGAGCTTTGGGGTGGGCTGGCGGGCGAGTCGTCGCCACCACTGGGGAGCTTGGGGGGGCAAGGTCGCACAGATTGCCTCTTCCAAGGGGTGACCTTTGGCCATGGCTCCCTGTGCTTCCTTTGGTCCCCCCTTCCTTCCTCCCTCCCTCCGTCCGTTGTTCCCCACCTCCTTCCCTCCCCCCTTCCTTGTTCCCCACCTTCCTTCCTTCCTCTCTTGGTTTCCACCTCCCTCCCTCCCTCCCTCGGTCCCCATCTTCCTTCCTGTGGGTGGGATTGCAAGGGGTCAGTGGGTGGGGCTTATGGGTCAGTGGGTGGGGCTTGCAGTGGGTTGGCAGGGTTGGGGAGCAACCAGCCCCTGACACATTCCCAGCCACCAAATCTGGCCCTCCTTACAAAAAGTTTGGGCACCCCGATCTACAGTGTGTGGAAAGTTTTTCTACTTGAGTGAAATCTGCCATCCTTGACTGTTGCCACCATGTTGGAGCATTTGTTATGTTTTAATAGGTGCATTCATACAAAGCCTCACTTTGGCTAGAGAAGGACATAAATCTATGTCCATTTAACAAGCAAAAGGGCAAAAGGAACTGGATAAAAGGTCTGAAGCAAATTATGGAAATAGTACTAACGTAACAATCTCTCATTGGTTGTTTTTCCTTCTGAAAATATTCATCACACTTTTGCCTGAAGCCAGATGGAGGCAACGGAAACAAGACATTTTCCAGCAGATTAAAAAGAAACCAAACAAGTATCAAGAGAGTAGAAATTGGGGAAATTATTTTATAAACTCAAACAGAATTTATTTGCTCTAGGTCAAGTTTCAGTCTACTCTTTTCTGAGGGCGTTCCACTGAAAAGCTGTAGCAACTCCTTATGCACTGTGTATGTAGTTAATTAGAAACAAGGAAATGATTAAAAACTGTTAATTAAATGGATTAAACATGAAAGAAATCAAACACTAATGAACCTTCAACAGATTTTTCTTCATGCGTGTGGTCGCAAGTGTGTGCAAGAGAAGGGCCCATGTATGAAATCAGAAAACATAGATAGAGGTTTTTACTTAGCGCTTGAGCTGCCAGTAGTGGAATGCTGGCAAAGATTGATCAAATCCTTTCATTTTGCATTGAACCTCAGCCAATATTCCTTAGAGGCACAACAATGCATGTTTTAATCGAGAGCCACACAGTAGGAGAGCTGATTTCCAGGCCTGCTTCGATAAGCAGCCCAGTATTTATGAGCTAGAGGCCTAATTTTCCTCAGCTGGTTGAAAGCAGCTCCAGAAGTTTGAATGTCTCTACACTCCTTAGACATGGCTCCCTCCTACAGAACTCCAGTACTTGTACCTTGGGGAAATGCTTGGAAATCATTGCTGGAGGGCCAAAACCACTCCCCTGAATTCTAAGTGCTCCCCCAAAGTACAAACACTAGGATTCTGTAGGACAACACCATGGCAGGTAAAACAACATCAAGGTGCTTCTAACGTGTTGTGCCGATACACTGGGTATAGGTAGGCAGAATAATGAATTGCTTTCATAAGCATATGTAACCAACTTCAATGCTTTTGAATATATCATTTCTCAGTGCCTTTGAAGACTGAAAATAACCTAATCAGCATTGCAGTAAATCATTCTGTAAGTCCACTGCAAACACAGGAATAAAGCTTATCCCCTAGAGGGATGACATGAGCGATATGGACATGAGCGATAGGCCTTCTCCTGGAAGCTTTTCTCTCACTCCCCCTCTGACTCCCCTTCCCATTTCCCCCCAAAGAATACAGAAAGAAGCAAAAGTGCTCCCTGTAGTAACGTCTCATTTGTGCTCCAAAAGTTTGGCCTCCTTACAGTGCTGAGCTCACCCTTGGCTGGAACTGCCAGCTTTCTGAACAAATAAAAGCCTGAGTGAGGCTCGTTCACAGCAACATGAAGAAATACCTGAAATGAGAAATAAAGGTGGAAAAGGTGGGAGAAAATCACAATAAGACTGAGGTAATATTTCCTGGGGGTCATTTCTGAGTTTCTATTCTTTTCTTGGAGGACCATGCAATAATTGTATCCTACTGATTGTTCTCCTTGGGAGATTTCTCTGTCATTATAATGGACTCCTTGCTTTCTTGACCCTTTCTTGAGAAAGGAAGGGAGTCAGAATGGGTGCAAAAGGGCAAGCCATGTTCTCCTCAGCCATAATCTCCATAAACTCAATACCCATGGAACTACTCAAACTCAATTTTATTAGGGCTGCGAAGCAGAGAACAAGAAACGCAAGGGAGCCAGTTGCCTCCTGACCCAACAGTCCTTCAAGGGACAACATTCCAGTCACTAGTGCTGATAGTGGTTCTGTCTCTGCCTGACACCATGCTCCCTTTGCTCAGTGAGCTGCAGCTGGGAGTAGGGCCGGTCGATAACCCTTCTTGCTGCACTCGTCACCACTCCTCCTCTTTGGAAAAAACAACAGGACTGTTTTTTTCTTTTGTAGACTACATGATGCAAAAAGAAATGTGAATCAGTTCAGAGAATCTCCACCTCAATCTAGCTCCCAAACAGGAGATTCATTCAAATCAGTACAGGGAGTGTGATTAATTAAAATAATGCAGAAATCCACAGAACGAGCACTCAATTTATGTATTATATTATATGAACAGCAAGCAAAACTAATCAACTTATCAAAAAAAACCCTATTAATTTTGCATAATTAAAACATGGGTGAATGAAGCTGTTTGGAAAGCATGTGTTGGGCATGGTTTTGAGAAAAATTATGAGACCTTCTCTTTGTCAGGAAGCTCTCTCTCTTTCTTTCTTGTGCACGTGTGTGTGTGTGTGTGTGTGCGCGCGCGTGCAAACACACACATTTATTTTTCTTTTCTTTTAAACTGTTTGTTGCCAGTACTGTATCTAGAACCCCCCTTCCGCAGATAACAAGAGGAGGAAACTGCAATACAACCCGTGTTTACAGCTTATTGCATACAATACTTCTGATCTTGCCATTCCTCCTTCAGGGCCACAAGAGAACTACATTAACTACATTAATTTCCCAGGGAAAGGGAAATTTCCTGATCCAATCATATAGGAGATGAAATCACATTTCCCTCATTGTGTAGTTGCAAATACAGCCATTGTGAAGAAGAGAGGAAAGTGATGCAGAGAATTTGATTACTGAAATCAAATTTATTTGATTACTAAAATACAAATTTTAAATTTGTAAAATATTTACTGTGCAGGAGGCTTCCCTTAACTTTTACAGCAGGAGCAGCAGCAACAACAATAACAGCAATGTGCTATCAAGTCAGTTCTGACTTATGGCAACCCTTTCTAGTTTTTTTTTTGCGGGGGGATATAAAATATTCAGAAGTGGTTTACAAGTACCTTCTTCTGGGACACTCTGGGACTTTGTAACTTGCCCAAACAAGCTGGTTTTTCTCCAAAGAGGCACAAGGGTTTTTTTCTCCAAGGCTAAACAGGGTGTTTTTTTCTCCAAGGAGGCATAGTGGGAGAGTAAACTCTTGATCTCTTGCTCCACAGAGAGATACCTAACTCACTGAGCCATTTATCCAGCTTATAGCTAATAAAAGTGACTAAGAAGTGACAAGAGCCTCGTGGCACAGGGGTTAAATGCCTGTACTGCAGGTAAAGCTGTGCTCATGACCTGGGTTTCAATCCCAAGTAGCTGGCTCATGGTTGATTCATTCTTCCATCCTTCCATGGTCGGTAAAATGAGTATCCAGCTTGCTGGGGGGGGGGAATGTGTAGCCTGCATAATATAATTAAAACTGTAAACCACCCACAGACTACTTGAAGTAGTATAGGGAAGTATATAAGCAGAACACTTTTGCTTTTTAATAAGCATGCAAGAAAGCTTTTGAATTCAACTTCATAAGATAACTTTTGAGGCAGGGGAGAGTATATCATATTTTATAATAATTGAATCTTTCAGCCTTTCTTAAAATTAAGCAGGTACCAAATTAAGGTTTGTTGTCCTTCACTCCCTCCCCTGCAACAGCAAACTTGTTAAAAGCTTGAGAGTCTTTGAAATTCAATAGCTGGTTGAGCAGATTACTCAAGCAATGGGTTCATGATTATCTTTGTGCCTAATATACATACATTCATTCTGCATTTCTGAGGAATGACATTTGTTTCTGAATGTGTTTCTTTTTTTTTTTTTGAGAGTGTAATCAAATACATTTCTAATTGGTCTTACCTGTTCCTTCTCTTCAATGCAGCATGTCCTGCACACAGCTACGGTAGTTCATTGATGAACAACATCTGAAAAACATAAATCAAATCTGATTTGAAGTCATATGGGTTCCTTTCAAGTATTCCAGTATTCACTAAAATGTGTACAGAGGTTACAGGTGAAAACATCCCTTTTTGTGTGTGCACACCAAAGAGACATTGCTAAAATATGGACTACAAGTCGAGCATGAAATTCTTTATTTTTCAAGTACAGTGTTGTACTTGAATACGAAAATTCCTTATTTTTCAAGTATAGTATTCTCTTTCAAATCTCTTAACATAAAGACATCTTCTTTTGATATATTTAGTTAGACTCATTTCAACAAGCCCAGCAGAAAGCTGCATTAGCTGATGGAGAGTGCTGTACCCACTCATATATCTGGAAATATTTTTTCCTTGGAATTGATGACCCTCATTGTTCTTTGGTCTTAGAAGCCATTGAATTGTCTCATCATTGTTTTGAGAAATCCCCACAAACACTTGAATCAAAAGCCTGATTATGTCTATAGTTACAGCCCTCTTCCATTTGTGGCCTGGTCCCCTGTATATTGAATTGACCGAGTTTGAGCTATATTGCTTTGGTAACAGAGGAAACTCTTCAGTTTAGCTGTGATTCCAGATTAGGTATCTCAATTTGGGGATTTCACTGGAAGTATAAATCCAGTCTATAACTGCTTCTTGTTGAGTTGAATTTTTTTAAAGTGCCCATAGTGCTTCCCAGGACTCCTAATTCTTTGGAAGGCACCCTCTGTGGAGCTGAATGGATAGTAGTGATATGATGGCTCCCAGAATGGGCTGCTTATTGTTGAATCAAGCCCAAACTGCCTCAGAAGAAAATTAGCTCGCAGCCACAAAATGTTGGAACTGCTGTTCACATTATAGTAAGGACTGCAAAGTGCTTCCAGATGTTTTGAAGTACAAATCCTATAACCTGGATTAGAGATGTAAAATTTCTGGAAATTCTGAAGTTTGGGAAAAAAACAATCTTTCCCTTTTTCCCCCCAAAAAACAAAAACGAACATTTTTGGGGGGAAATGAAAAAAATGCTACATTAGCATTCCCCACCCCCTTTTATAGCTTGAAAGTCATTCTTTTACTTAAGGAACATAAAATATGACTATGGACAATTTGACTTGGTACAAAATTACCACGACTAGCATATTAAAATATAGTGTATCTGTGGGGGGTTCACCTTTCTGCCAGACTGCCCACCCTTCAGAACTCAATAAAAAGGCATTTTTACCTAATTAACAGGCATTTTATCGTCTTCTTCCATACTTCTGGAGGCACTTCTCTTTGTAACAGGTTCAACAGTATTAACATCAACAGTAAAAGGGTTGTTCTTAGAGTCCCAGGAGGGTGTAAACAAGGAGAAATTCAAGCCCCCTTCTGCTCCAGAGAGGGGGGGGGTTCCACTAGACCCCTTCAGAAGTTCCGAGTCCGGAGTCGGTATCGTAGCTTGCACCCCAACCTCCGAGGCTGCCTTGCGTCCAGGTCTCCCCCATCGCAAGTGCCAGAGTGGGAAGTCATCTGGTCCGTTTCTCTTTGGCTATCACCTTTTCCATCCATTGCTCAAAAGCCAAGTCCTGCCTTACCTTCTTTAACTTCCTATTGTATTCGCGGGCCTCCCTCTCTCCCCAGTAGGAGCATCCCTTTTTGTGGGCTCGCCTCCGATAACTTTGTCTCAGCATGAGGCATCATCATCCATTCCCATCTCCCGGTATACGGATCCTCCATCCATACCCACTCCCAGCCTGGGGGTGGGACACACGGTTTCTCCCTTTTTACTTCCCCAAACCCCACCTCAACAACTGTGGGTGGGTCAGGCTTTCCTGCCTTCTCCCCTTCTCCAATCCTGAGGGACTCTTCAAACTTTCTCCACACTTCTTCGTGCTCCTTCTCCTCCCTTATTTGGGCATCCCTGGCCTCCTCCCTTTGCCTTTGCTTCTCCCGCCATTCCTTCCTCTCAATCTCGCAGGTTTGGGCGGGACTCTCTTCCATAGAGCTCCCCCAGCCTTTCCTGCCCCACAGTATCCAAACAATAATTAAAAACAGAATGTACTTTTGAAATAAGATTTATTTGTAATTGTAAGTATCAAATGGAGTAACAATCTCCTGAACTGTTTACTAGGTTTTGTGGAACAAAAAGACCCTCTACAAAACAATGTTCAAAATCCAAAATTAACAATTCATAATTCCTTTCCACAGTATTAAATAAAAATAAAATAAAAATCTCATTCTCACAAAAAAATTGAAAAGGGAGGAAATGTATAGAAGCAAGTGGGCCTAAGTTTCAATGAATGGGCATGAAATTTATTTTTGTTTCTCTGTATTTTCTTCTAGTGCTTTGAGGCCCAGTGAAGAGGACAGAACATAACCAAACACATCCACCCACATGCAAAAACAAAAGTGAAACCTTTTTCTTTTTGTAAGTTATGACAATAGCAGCACCTCCTAAAGAAATAAGTGCATCTTGTTCTTGTATTGAAGTGTTCAGTTTGTAACCTAGGAATTGCTTGTCCTCAGTGCACAGAAATTAGAATAATCTGATACTATGCATATTTTAAAGAAATGATTTGGAAAATATTAGAACACCCTGTCTTAAAATATTTTATTCATCATGTTAAAATAAAATATTCCATAATCATTTTTCTTTTTTCTTCCCCCGCCCCAATTTTTCAGAAAAACCCAAAAGGCTTCCAGAAAAAATGAAAAAAACAACCACCTTTTAAATTTTTTCCCCAGTTTTTTTTATTTTCCGGTCCTTGGCATCTCTAACTTGGATTTGACCATTGTTATACTCACTAGGTCTTCTGGGAGTTGAAGTCCATAAATATTTAAAAAGTGAAAGTTTTTTCTTCCCTGATTTAAACACTTTCCCCCTGTTTTCTCCTTGTGTAACACCATCAATGTGCATTGGTGGTCCAGAAGCCTTTCAGGAGTTGCAATTCACCTTTTTAAAAAAAAAGAAAAAGAAAAAAGAAAAACAGGCCATAATTTATCCATCACTGCTTTAAGAACTGAAAAAGTAATGTTTTTGTGTCATGAAGATCTCCTTTCTTTCCTCCTAAATGTTTCATTATTTATGACACCACCCCCACAGTCCAACCTCTCAAAAAAAACCCACCTGGGAGGCAGGACAGCAAGAGAGAATGGAGCATGCAATGGTAAATTCAAACTCTGCTCCATTCTCCATTGTCACCCTGCCTCCTCCCCCTGATGGGTTTTTTTTTTTACTGGTTGGGCGGTGGGGAGTGGGGGAGGCCCCCTCCCCACAGGCCAAACTGTAAAAAAAACCCAACTGGGTGATGGTGGGGAGTACTGGAGAGCGGAGTAGGTAACACCAAATTCAAAACCCTCCCTCGCTCTCCAGGTCTTGCCCTCACACCCAGCTAGGTTTTTTTTTGACAGGTCGGGCTATGGGGAGGGACGGAGGCTCCCCTCCCCACAGCCCAAACTGTCAAAAAAAAAACCCAGCTGGGTGGTTCTGAATCATTTCATTGTTCATTTTGTTTCATCATGAAAATTCTATTAAAATTCATTAGTAATGAAAGTAAACAATGAGTAATGAAACAAAAAGAAACACAATTTTTCCATTTTGTGCCCATCTCTAATGTAGTCTCCTATAATATCTTCATATATTTTATGGTGGAGTCTCCCATTATTCGGAAGGCCTATTTTTGTCTTCATAGAATCATAGATTAATGGACTTGCAAGGGGCCTATAAGGGGATTGAGTCCAACCCCCTGCTCAATCCAGAAATCCAAATCAATGTAAATGTGACAGACAGAGGGTTGTCTAATTTTCTCTTGAATGCCTCAACATTGGAGTGCTCACTGCCTCCTGAAGTATACTGAGCTAACTCTGAAGAGATTTTTCCTGATATCAGCTGGAATCAGGCTTTCTGTAACATGGGACCATTATTAAATGTAATGTGCTCTGGGACAGATCCTGCCCCACCTCTGTATGACTTTATCCTTCAAGTATTTGAAAAGTGCTGTTGTTCTCTCCCCGTTGTCTTCTTTTTTCAAGGCTAAACGTGTTCAGTTATTTCATCCTTATTTTGCAATGCAGGGGAAAAAAATCAAGAATAAATAAAAGTTTGTGGTACAGATCCCAGAAAGAAGGAGGAATAGGTATACCCAATATAAGAAATTACTATATAGCCAATCAACTCAGTTCTTTGGGGGAAATTCTTTTTAAACCACAGAAGCTAATATGGTGGGAGCAAGAGTCATCGGACATAAAGGGGGAAATAAATAAATTTTTATTTATGGATGTCAAAAACAAAGTAAAGATCAACAACCCCCTTTTGAATAGTTTAATTGATACATGGAGAACATATAGAAAAATCTTGTCTCCGAAGGGATGCCCACTGGCTTTAGTTACTGACCTGGAAAACTTCCCTGTTAACTTGAAGCATTATTTAGAGTTATTTAAAACTAAGAAAATAGCCAGACTAAAAGATTGGATGGTCAAGATTAAAACAATTTATGATATAGAAAATATTTTGCAATCCAGTGATTTAACATGGTTAAATTATATTCAATTAGGGAAATGGACAAAGGACTGGGGTAAAAGAAATAATCAAACCAGAGAGTGCACAAAATTTGAACACTTCCTACTATCCCTCGAGTCTGAACATGAAAATTCAGAGAAAGGAATAATACGTAAAATATATAAAATATTAGGGGAATCATTGGAAATGAAGGAGTTAAATACCTTGAGAGAGGTCTGGAACCAAGATCTCAATGTAGAGATAAAGAAAGACGACTGGACGAAAATTTGGAATATGAGAATTTTAAGATCATTATCGGTCAGGATAAAAGAAAACTATTTTAAATTGGTTTCTAGATGGTATTTAACCCCAATTAGACTGAATAGAATGAATCCTGGTTACTCTAAGATATGCTGGAAATGTGAAAAAAAGCTTGGCACATATTTGCATCTTTGGTGGGAATGCGAAATAGTCCAAAAGTTCTGGAAAAAAGTGTTTTTAGAGCTAAGTAATATGATTAAGATAGACATAGATTGTAATCCAGAGATAGCATTATTATCATTGTTAACAAGCAAAGATTACGATGTTACAACAAAGGAACTAATAGCAAATCTTATGACAGCTGCTAGATTAATCTGGAAGTCAAAACTAGAACTTAAGATGGAAGACTGGTATAACGAACTTTGGGATATAGCTATAAACGATAAATTGTCTTGCAGTTTAAAGGTTAAACGAGGAAAAATGAAAAAAGACTTTTTTTACGATATCTGGGGTAAATTTATAGATTATGTATTAGTCGAAGGAAAGGGGAAAGAGTCCACGAACATTTCACGACAATTCTGGAGAAGAGGACTTTAAGAAGATTACTAGAATAATAGAAGACTGAGCAACGAAGAAGAATGCATGGATGGTCCCGTGGGGTGGGGGTACACTTATATTGTTAATTGTAGTTCTTTATTTATTTATGTTGTTTGTATGTAGCTTAAAATTTAATAAAAATATTTTTTTTAAAAAAAAATCATCCTGATTAAAGTGCAGTGTACAGAATTGGATGGACACAGTAATCTAGATGAGGCCTAACCAGTGTTGAATAGAGTGGGACTAGTATCTCACAGGGTTTAGAACCATTCAATTGCTTTTTTTGCAGCCAGATCGCACTGCTTTTATTCTACAACACTTTTAAGTTCCTTCTCACTCATAGTATTACCAAGCCAAGTGTCTCCCATCTTGTGACTGTGCATTTGGTCCCCCCACCACAGATACAGAACTTGTCCCTGTTAAACTTCGTTAGCTGAAGCTAATCAAACTCTTTTTGAATCTTGTTTCATTCTTCCAGAGTATTAGGCTGTTCCACCCAATTTTGTGTTATTCCCAGATCTGACAAGCATCCCCTGCCTTCTCTCGTCCTAATCATTAATAAAACTCTTGAGGAGTATTGGGCCTAAAACCTATTGCCTTCTTCCAGTTTGCTCTTTTCACAAAAACAATATAAATCACAGAATATTTTTTTCATTATATTTTGTTAACACGTTGTTCTTATTCTTAGCACTTCTCTTGTGCTACTTTCACTTTTGGGGATAGATTCCAATTTTAATATTTTTACATTTCTTCCCACCCATTTTCTCTGCAGAAGCACACTGATTCTAATCCTGGTGTCTCCCCTTCCTTTTCTGAAACACGTGTTCCAAAAATAAATTGCATACTTTTAAAAAGTTATTATTTTTTGTTAGACCTCTTCTTACTTTCATTTCATAAGCCAGTTTGTCATCGATTGCCAAATCCCACAATTATCTATACCAGTCTTCAATATTTATCTAATTGTCATTTTCCAGTTCTTTGTAAATAATAATCTTGCTCCTGTGACCATTATGGCAATTAAATCTTTTTTTTCTTCCTTCATATTCAATATAGCAGTCACTGAGGACGTTTGAATATTATATCCAATTTCCACCTAATTATTTAAATTCCCACAGTTTATGAGGGAGCATTGAAAAGCATTGTCTGAGTATGGTGCTGTAACCTACTGTTTATTCATATGATATTTGTGTTATCCAGCCTACACCTAGCTAGCTTGCTAATCAGAATATTATGGGCACTTTGCTGAAATCAAGATATATTATGTCTACAGCATTTCCACTGTCTACCAAGTTGATTACCCAATCAAAAATGAAATAAGATTAGTCTGACAAGATTTGTTCTTTATTTCATGTTAAAGCATCTAACTTCTCATCTAGCAGATCCATGTAGCATTTTTCATCTCGTGGTGTTCATATATCACCCTTTATGCATTTATTGCCTTTCTTCCTATAGAAGGGACGCAGATTCATGAACTGTATCTGTATAAGAAAATATTCCTCGGCATTCTTCTAAGATATTGCGTAACAGGTGAAATCACAACTCTGTCAACACTTCATTGAAGTACTGCCAGTAGAGATGGGCACGACCAGGAAAAATGACGTTTCGAGTTGTCGTGTGTCAGAGTCGGCCCGTTTCAGCTCGTTTCCATTCTTTGCGAAATTTCTCAATAATTTGTCATTTCGTTTGTCGTTTTTCGTCTGTCCTTAGTACTGGTTTGGGGGGGTAGCGGGCTCCTGGAGGCACCTCTCTGGGGTGGGTGCCTCCTCTGGCCCGCTACAAAAGGGTACGTATAGCCAATTGGATATGCATACCAAGTTGCAGTGGCAGGCAGAGGCACCTCTTTTGGGTGCCTCTACTCTGACTCACTAAGAAGGACAGCATACTGGCATACTGGCATACGGTGCACTTGTTGTGCTGGAGAGCGAAGTGAGAGAGGACCCTTATGGGCGCCCTATGGCTCACTAAGAAGGGAAGTGTACTTGCATGTAGTGCAATGCGAG
Source organism: Phrynocephalus versicolor (assembly GCA_023846285.1). Classification (NCBI taxonomy): domain Eukaryota; kingdom Metazoa; phylum Chordata; class Lepidosauria; order Squamata; family Agamidae; genus Phrynocephalus; species Phrynocephalus versicolor. Next base: position 65,752,391 of record JAHTLZ010000010.1, on the reverse strand, counting down.
TACACATCTGGCTTAGGGTTAGGGTTAGCGCAAGGGCTAGGCTTAGGGCTACGGGTAAGGTTAGGGTGAGTTAGTGGGGTGCACCTCTGGGTGCCTCTCTGACCCACTAAGAAGACAGTGTACTGGAGTATGGGTTAGGCTTAGGGTTCGGGTTCGGGTTCGGGCTAGGGTTAGTGGGCTTTTTATGCCCAACTGGCACATCCCAGAAGTCTCAGTCAAAACCTGGCCAAATTGCCATGCAATTGGTGGAATGGCTCCAAAAATTTGCATGGTCCACTCCCATGGCCAGCCCATCATTGCGCAGGTGTAAAAAAATAAAAATAAAATAAAATAAAATCAATGGAGACGTTTTGTTACAAGAAAAACCCACTGCTGCTACTGTAAAAATTCAGGCAGTTTTAAAATAGCTATTTTCGCATGTTTCTGTGGTGCTTTGGTGTGTTTTTGTACCACGATTTCAAAATAAATATTGCGGTCGCCCCATTTGGATCCCCCGCCCGCACCGCATGGCATGGGGAGTTGGCGAGATGACGAGGATGCCCCCCACCAGAGCAGCCCAGGACAGGAGAGGGGGGGAGGCCGGGGACCCCCCCCCCAGAAACCACCCCTCTGGTAGGTGCCCTCACTCA
>JAHTLZ010000010.1:65737518-65751752 GCA_023846285.1 Phrynocephalus versicolor | reverse complement strand
GAAACCACCCCTCTGGTAGGTGCCCTCACTCAGGCAGGCATATTTTCTCCTGCTTTTTTGGTCGGGAATCAGTTTTTTTTAATTTTTAAAACTTTTTTTCTGTGCCGCTTGGCATCGCGCGATCGCTGCGATGCCATGAACAACAACGACAAATCAGACCCAATTTTTCTTTTATCGGTTCGAGTTCGAGTTCTGGCGGAGTAATTGTCGTTCTTCGTTCCATTGCGTAACGGAAACGAGGAACGGAAACGGAAACGAGAATTTCGCCAAGTCGTGCCCATGTCTAACTGCCAGTGTTCTGCATATGCCCTCAGCGTTATTTTACTAGCTATGGACAAAGGGCTGAAGCTTATGAGCCTACTCTTTATCTTCTCTAGACTGAATTATTTATCAGTCTGTTATTTATTTATTCAATCTAGATAGCATGGATTTTATGCAAAAATAACATTGTTGGGATATTATTTTATTTTTATTTTTATCTCCATTGAAATTTTAACTCTACCCATCTAGTGACCAGGTCACTACTCTGGGCACCTTATAGTATCATAACATAAACATGGAGTGAAACAATAAAAATCCAATAAAACACCAACCAAATCTCTAAGTATAGAGGTTCAGTGGTATTAGATATGATGGTTTGTTCATACATGACTGTTTAATGGGTTAAGTATCTCTCTGAGGAGATGGGGGTTGGGGGTTTATTTCCTCGCTGTGCCTACTTGCCAAGGACTGCACATTGGCAGCTCTAGAATGTTGGCATCATCATCATCATCATCATCAAATGCTAGATGTGCATCCATAGTGTAGGCCAAGCATCCCTGGAAAAGACACCTAGCTTTTCACCTGGAATATCCATCATGTCAACAATGCAAGGCGGGATCTGACAAATACTGTCCCTTTTCTTGGTTGTGTGAACATGTCAAAGCACAGAGAAGTCTGTGGAAGTCTGCTTTAGAAGCGTAGCCAGTCGTTCAAGAATCAACAGTGTGCAGGTGTGCCCTAAAAACAAAAAGAAGCTTCTGAGTACAAGTGCTACAGAAAGTGCTATTTTGAGTCGAGAGAAGAATGCTGAAAGTAATGATTCTCTTGTCTTGGCCTGAGTAAAGCCTCAGCTGGAACACAGAGTGCTGTTTGGGGCTTCATACATTTTAAAGCTTCTGAATAATTGAAAAGGCTCATGAAGAAAAGGAAAACATAAAATGTTACGAAAGCCAAACCTATGTGTGTGGTTTGAAGATATTGCATATTATTATTAACCAAGATGGAGGTGGAAAACATTTAAGTCCAGTAGCTCCTGAATAACTGGGGCTTCCACCAGAAATATGAGAAGTAAGAACAGTGTGTGCGAAACAGTTTCATAGCAATGTTTGTAGTGGCCCAGACATAGTCTTGGGTTGTTTCCCACACAATGGAGACTATTTCTTTTCCAGGGAGAAGTTAATGCTCATTGTGGTTGATGAGATGGAAACACACAGTCAGTAGTGGACAGAGCTGCATGCACGCACACCAGACAAATCCACAAGCATTTACCCATACAGCAGTAGGGGAACATGAGGATAGCTCTAAGCTTGCAACCTGATCCTGAAGCAGGATAATACCCCTCCCTCTTGCTGCCCCGGTGGAACAGCCCTTACTGCTTCTTTACATGTTTCAGCGGTGAGCCTCTGATGTAGCGGAGCAATGCCTTCCAGCAAAACCGTGAGCACAGCCATGTGTGTTTCAGCAGGAGGTCTGACAATAGATTTATTGGGCAGAAATGCAATTTACCTGTCTGCACATTGAACAGCTGTGTCAGGGGTGAAATGGGGTTTCCTGTTTGTATCATAATAGACTCTGCCCTAATGTTCTGCAGAACAAGCCAATAAAACTTACTTGTCAGAAAAGGAGCATTAAAACATGGAAAGGGGAGCAATATCAGTCACTGCAATGCTGCAATGAAAAATTGAATGTTTTTATGTTTTGGTCAAGCACTGGCTTACCAGAATCTCTGTTTCCCTTTTCTCATGGATGTCTCATCCACATGTGATTCTGGCTGAGTGATCCCACAGGGCTCTGCAAAATGAAACCCACTCTGAAATGTAGAATTACATGAAAGAACTGCATAAAGGAAGGAGATGTTGAAAGTAGTCCTGGCCGGAAAGGGTAGGAGTGCTGAATCTCTTTTATGTGCTTCTGCAGTAGCACAATAAACTGTTTCCTTGTAAAATGAAAGTGCAAAGAGCATGTTCCAAGACGTGTATCCAAACCAGAGTTATGAACTAGCATCTCGAAATTTAGTTATAATCACAGTCTCAGTCGAATGTGTAGGGTCAAATTGATCCACAAACAGGCCTAACATAAAGGTGACAGTTAATGCACTAAAATTGGTCAGCGTTTGAGAGTACAGTCCTTGTGAGGGGAAATAATCCTTGAACCTGGGAAATGTGTTCACTGGAATAAGCCTCACTAATATTCACAGAACTTGCCTCTGAGGCAGGTCACATGGATTAGCACTATGTGTTGAGTAATCAAAGGATGTGGAGTGTAATGTTTTCAGTACATATTTCTTTCTGCTCTTTCTCTTTAGCAGAATGCTTTCTTGATGCCCATGTAAAATTTGTCAAGGGCTTGATTTTTGTCTTCCACAGTTTATAACAAAAATATACTTTAGAACTAAACTACCGCTGAGCACTCTTCAGCCCAAACACTAACCAATCAGGGCAATTGAATGATTATAGACCAGTTGCTTTAACTTCTGTGGTCATGAAAACTTTTGAGAGACTAGTGTTGGCTCACCTGAAATCTATCACGGATTTGTCATTAGATCCATTGCAATTTGCTTATCGTGCAAATAGATCAATAGATGATGCTATTAATATGTCCTTACATTATATATTGCAACATCTTGAATCTCCAAAATCTTATACAAGGGTTCTTTGTGTTGATTTTAGTTCTGCCTTTAACACTATTATTCCGAGTGCCCTTATAACTAAATTAAAACAGCTGGCTGTACCTGATCACATTTGTAAATGGATTGTAAGCTTCCTAACAGACAGAAAGCAGCAGGTGAAGTTAGGTAAAATTATATCAGATATTAGCAAGGTTAGCATAGGAGCCCCTCAGGGCTCTGTGCTTTCTCCATTTCTGTTTTCCTTATATACTAATGATTGTACCTCAAAGGATTCCTCTGTTAAAATAGTGAAGTTTGCAGATGACACTACGGTGATTGGTCTCATTCGAGACAATGATGAATCTGCCTATAGGCAAGAGATTGAACAACTAGTTTTATGGTGTACTCAAAATAATCTTGAATTAAATACATGCAAAACTGTTGAAATGGTGGTGGATTTTAGGAGGACTCATTCTATACAGCCACCTCTTATGATATCAAATAACTTAGTGTCAATAGTGGAGTCCTTTAAATTTTTCGGTACTATTATATCTCAAGATTTAAAATGGTCATCTAATATTGAAAGTATTATTAAGAAAGCACAACAAAGAATGTTTTTTCTGCGTCAACTTAGGAAGTTCAGACTGCCAAAAGAACTGTTGATTCAATTCTATAGAGGTGTTATTGAATCTATTATCTGTTCCTCTATAAATGTCTGGTTTAGTTCTGCGACTAAGCATGACAGATATAGACTTCAAAGGATAATTGGAACTGCAGAAAAAATTATTGCTGCTAATTTGCCATCTATTGTGGAATTGTATACCACACGAGCTAAAAAGAGGGCGATGAAAATATATACAGATTCCACACATCCTGGACATAATCTGTTTCAATTGTTACCCTCAGGGTGACGTTTTAGGGCATTGCATACTAGGACAACTAGATATAGAGATAGTTTCTTTCCAAGTGCTATCAAACTGTTGAATAATTAATTTTTACATTTCTTCTTCCTTTTTAAATAATAGGTTATATTGTAGTATTGTACTGTGTTTTTATTGTTGACTATATGATTCTTATATCTCGTTTTATATAGAGAGAGCATTTTTACCAAAACAAATTCTGGGTGTGTCTAACCAGACTTGGCCAATAAAAGTATTCTATTCAAAATGGGGGCACTCATGGCATGGAGCAGCCATTCCCACACATCCTGTGTGGAGTCTAGGATTCATAATGTTTGAAATCTCTCTCTCTCTCCCCCTCCCTCCCTCCTCCCCCCTCAGGGGGAGTAAAGCCAGTTAAGATGCCTAACCGAGGCCCTAAATGCTTGACTGAGAGACTGGAAGGGATGGAATATGTCCCACCTGTCCCAGAAAGGTAACAAAGGAATCCATGGTTGAGCTGTAGGCACACGGGGGTGGGCGGTGGGTGGCTGTGAGTATGATGGAATTAAATATTCCTTTGATTGTGTCTTCTTTCCACGTATCCATAATTCATCTGGAAAGGGGTCTGGCCAGATGTTTGCCTGTGGCACTAATTGATGGAACCTGTTTTCCTGAAAACGAGATAGGTCATCTGTGGTACTGCCATCCAGGCCAGGGAGAAACCTGGCTGAGAAACTGATGTTAGCTAGCAGGCACATATGAACCAGCCTCTTCACAAACGGCATGACCAGCTCAGACCTGGCACTTGATTCCTGCTACCACTGACAGAATATCAAACTAGAATCTTACCGGTTTATTCTGGAAGTCTTCCTGGCCACAATTCATGGCCACAGTTAGTGGGAATATCTGGAAGTTGAGTCATGGCAACTGGACTTCTTTTTCTTGATAGATAGAAACATTTCACTGCTCATCCAAACAGCTTTGTCAGTCTGAGGAAAGCTAGTTGTGAGTCCTCCATTTTATATTTCACTTGACCTTCAGTTCTCTTGGGAATAGCTCTAGGAACATGAGATTCCCTGACAATGTTCAGATCCCTCCACCCAGGCAGTCACCTATTGGTGCACCATTGGCCATTGAAATTCACACCACATCCATCCCAATACTACCTGCTGCATCTGAGTATTTCTGCAAGGTAGCCCCCTAGCTCCCATGTCTGCTGCCAAATGGCAACACCATCACATTCTGACAAGAAGGCTGACAAGACCAGGACTTCTTTCTACCTCCCTTTAGTTATTCTGACATGATGAGGTGCCCTCTCACACACCCTGGTCAGTTTAACAAGCCTCCCATGGAAAGCCCACCCTATGGCAACCACTCTGCAAGCAAAAGGAAGACGTCCCCTTAGAGCCCCAGCAACTGCAAGGTACACTTTTTGTGGCAGGACAGTTGGAATTACCCGAGCTGGGAGGAAGGAAGAAACCATTTATCTAATTTCATTAGGAAGAGATGTATAGAAACCCCAGGCCCATTTACCAGTATTGTCACATCACTGACTGTATTATGACAGATTGTGTTGAAGTCCCCCATCCCTATTGAGAGAGGGATTTTCAATACACACACAAATGGCTTCCCTCATCCCTCTCTCGAACAATCAATTTTCTCTGTCTAATATGTGTAAATCTTTGTATTTGAATGAGTACCTTTTGTACTTCAAATGGAGGTGTACTGCTGATTCTGGTCTGTGCTGGGCCATCCTCCTGTTTAGTGGCTGTTTGGTTTCTCCAATTTAGAGCATTGCACACTCCTGACTGCACTGGACTGCATATACTGTATTGCTCCTCTTGTGTTTTGGTGTTGGGTCTTTTGGGTGGATGAGTCTCTGTCTTAAGTGGGTTTGTGGGTTTGAAGTAAACAGGAATGTTTGTAGGTACAATCTGTCTCCCATTTTTCATGCTGCCTTTTCATCAATCCCCAGGCCAATCAGAAGCATTTCACACCTCCACCAGGAAGGCCACTGCTAATGCCCATACTTAATGGGTTTTGGGAAGGGTTCCATAGGTGGGACTTTCACCCTCCCCATGTGTTTACATCTAAAGAGCCTATTCGGGCCACTTTGCACCTAATGAGCCTATTCAGACCAGGGTGGTATGAAACCAAGGTGAACTATAAATTAGAAGCCTTGCACCAACTTTACTTAGACTAACGAAGCTACTTGGATGAGTAGCAAAATGTTTCAATCTCACAAGAAAAGAAGTCCAGTTGCCATGACTGAACTTATGAATAGACTCTAGATAGTTTTCTGAACACCCTGGCATATTTTGAGAACATCCTCACCCACTCACAAAGGTGGACACACCCTGGACCTAGTTTTTGCCTCCACATCGCGGGGTTTTGATCTGGGGGTCGGGAGGCTTTCCGCCCGTCCTGTGTCATGGTCAGATCACCATCTGCTGACCTTCTCCCTTATGGTTGCCACCCCGCCCCGCGGGGAGCCGGGTCCTTCCATCTGGGCCCGCCCCCAGGGGCTCCTGAACCCAGTGTGGTTTTCGGAAGCCCTCGGGGGTGTTCCAGACGGTTTGGATGATGATCCGGTCGACGCCCTGGTTGAGCAGTGGTATGAGGAGGTGGCTGGGGCAGCTGACCGGATCGCCCCCAAGCGCCTGATCCAATGCCGAGCCCGCTCGTCTCCTTGGTTTACTGAGGAGCTGCGGGCAATGAAGCAAGAGCAGAGAAGGCTAGAGAGCAGATGGCTGAGGGCCCGAACGGCTTTAAATAGGGCTGCGGTAAAGGCGTCGACCGGTCGCTATTGTCGAGCGATAAGGGTGGTGAGGAGATCTTTTGTCACCCTGAGAATTGGTGAGGCCTCGAATCGCCAGACGGAATTGTTCCGGGTGGTTCGAGACCTCACCAATCCCGGTCCGCCAGGGCCTCCTCCTAGTGATTTCACTAGTGAGTCTTTCGCAGCCTTCTTTAAATCTAAGATAGAGGCCATCCGTTCCGAGCTGGATGCCGGTTGCACTGATCCTGTCCCCGCCTTGGCTAGCGTCGGGCCACCTCGGTCACCCCAGTTCGTTGAGTTTGGGCCTGTTACACCGGTGGATGCCTCCAGGGCCCTGGGACATTGCAGGCCTGCGGCTTCTCCGTTCGACCCTTGCCCTTCCTGGCTGATTAAGATCACAGGGGGGAGCATGCCGAAATGGGCTTCACTAATTGCCTCAGCCTCCTTCAGAGACGGGATTTTTCCCAGTCTGCTGAAGGAGACGGTGGTGAAGCCCATTATTAAAAGACCCGGCTTGGCTGTGGACGATATGTCCAACTATCGTCCCATAGCCAATGTTCCCTTTTTAGGCAAGGTGATTGAGCGAGTCGCCGCCCTGCGTCTCCAGTCATTCCTGGAGGAGAACCATGTCCTGGATCCCTTCCAATCTGGGTTTAGGCCGCGTCATGGGACCGAGACGGCTCTGGTCGCACTGCACGATGATCTGTTGAGGAGGGCTGACAGGGGTTGCTCTACCCTGCTGGTCCTTCTCGACCTGACAGTGGCTTTTGATACCGTTGACCATGGTATCCTGCTGGAGCGGCTCTCGGAGGTGGGGATTGGGGGCCTGGCTTTGTCCTGGCTCCGCTCCTTCCTTGAGGGTTGCACCCAGCATGTGAGCTTGGGGGGTGAGTTGTCGGCTGCCTGGACACTCTCCTGTGGGGTGCCCCAGGGGTCATCCCTCTCCCCAATGCTCTTTAACATCTACATGAAGCCGCTGGCAGAGATCATCCAGAGTTATGGAGTCTGCTGTCATCAGTACGCTGATGACACACAGCTCTATCTCTCCTTCTCCACCTGTGCAGTGGAGGCCGTCTGTACCCTTGATCGCTGCCTGGCTGCGGTCTTGGACTGGACAAGGACCCACAGACTCAGGCTCAACCCTGGAAAGACGGAGGTTTTGTTCTTCGGGGCGGCTCGGAGGGGTACTGTGGCCCTCTTCCCAGTCTGGATGGGTCCGCCCTCCAGCTGGCGCAAAGAGTGAGGAATCTGGGCGTCGTCCTGGACTTGGAGTTGACCCTGGAATCTCAGGTGTCTGCCGTGACCAGGTCGGCCTTCTACCATCTTAGGCTTATCACCCAGATTCGCCCGTACCTCAATGAGAGCTCCTTGAGGACAGTGGTACAGGTGCTGGTCATGTCGAGACTGGATTACTGCAACGCTCTCTACATGGGGCTCCCCTTGAACCTTGTCCGGCATTTGCAGCGGGTCCAGAATGTGGCGGCCAGGCTGGTGGTTGGAGCACGTCGTTTTGACCGCTCCACCCCCATCCTGGCCCACCTGCACTGGTTGCCCGTTGCTTCCCGGATAAGGTTCAAGGTGTTGGTTTTGGTTTACAAAACCCTCCATGGCTAGGCCCCTGCTTATTTGGCAGAGCGTCTCTCCCGACAATCATATCTGGCCCGACCCACCCAATCCTCTTTGGCCCACTCGCTTCGGACCGTCGCCCCGAGGGATGCCCGCAAATCCAGTACACGTGGTCGGGCCTTCTCGGTGGCGGCACCCACTCTTTGGAACAAACTTCCGAGCGAGTTACGGCAGGCCCCATCATTAGCATCGTTCAGGAAAAATCTAAAGACGCTACTCTTTCGTGAAGCCTTTGGCACTGATTAGGTGTCCCCCCCCCCCCGGTCTTTTTGTTCGCAGTTTTTGGCCCGCCTGATTGTATTTACTCTGTGCTTTGCTTAGGTGATGTTTTGACTTTTAAAGTGTTTTATATTGTCTGTTGTGAACCGCCCTGAGTCCCATATTCGGAAATAGGTGCGGTATATAAATATGAAAATAAATAAATAAATAAATAAATAAATAAATAAATAAATAAATAAATAAATAAATAAATAAATAATGTCATGTTTTTTGAAAATAGAAATTATGATATAGGCCAACGATGTTCTAGCAGCAACATGTCAAGTTGCAAACATATGCAGATTACTGTCTCAGGGAATAGTCTTAAGAAAGCACATGCCAGCCATAAGAACATAAGAACATAAGAAGAGCCATGCTGGATCAGGCCAAAGGCCCATCTAGTCTAGCTTCCTGTATCTCACAGTGGCCCCACCAGATGCGTCTGGGAGTGCATGAGACTAGATATCTGTCTCCTGATACCACTCCCCTGCATCTGGCCCTTGAAGTACCCCGGTTTTAAGCCTGGAGATTACACATCTCCATCATGGTTTGTAACCTGTGATGGACTTTTCCAGCCAGGAATAAATGCAAGATCCAAGTATTCAGTGGGACAGAACATCAAAGCCTCAATTTCCATTGAGGAAATATGATGTTACTCTAATCAAAGAACTAATAAAAATTAATATTCTGTGCAGATAAACTCTTGAATAGGAAGTAGGTATTACAGTATATTACACAATCAAATCTATTATTGGATGTACATCATTTTCATTACTATCCCAAACAATTAATTTAATCACCGTAGATATACTAGAAATCAATTTTCATTGTACCTCATTTACTATCAGGAAAACATCAACACAGTGTTTCGTGCAGCCATGCTGGCCACATGGCCATGGACTTCCACAACTGGCTCTTTGGCTTGAAAACGGAGATGAGCACCGTCCCTAGAGTCAGACACGACTAGCATGCATGTGTGGGAGGGGGCCCTTTACCTTTTAAACATCAACCACTTTAGAAGTAAGTATTGATTTAGTTGTAATATCTATGTGACCACAGACAAGTGAACTATGAGCCTAGGTTTAATGCAGCGTGAAAATGTTCTGAGCAGTATTTATGAGCACATTCAATATTTAACTGGCTATTGTGTTGATGCACCATTAGGTAGTGAACAATGTAACGGTTCCTACTTTTAAATAAAAATGTATAATTCACTGCCACGTTAAGTCCAAATCATGTGTTCTGTTAAGCAAAATTTAAGAAGGGAAAAGTCAAGCCAATTATAAGACACTATGGGTTCTGAAACACCATTTACAGTATTCTCAAAGGCAAATGAGGCTCATTGCTTTTACAATATAACAGTGACAAAGAACACTTCACACGAACCACCTAAGCTTTTATACCTTATTTAGGAGGCCACATTCAACAAATAACTTCCATACTACTTCAGCAAAATTACCACTATACCACCATACCATCTGAACACACTATGTTTACCTGATTTTGAAAACCAAGCAGGTCAAACCTGGATAGTATCTCGAGATTAGCTTTTTCCTTGCAAAATTCTTGCAAGATTGCAACTTTCCTATGCGTTTATACACCATATCATAATAGAGTATACACACACACACACACACACACACACACACACACACACACACACACACACACAGTAATTAGAGTACACTGCTGAAAATATTGCTTGTCAAAATATTTGTTGTCCACAGCTTTTACAACCACCGGATAGGATGTGACTATGAATACAACAGACATAGATTATTTTCCTTCAAAAATTCTCTTGATATATGGGTTGCAGTCTTCCTAATCTACCACTCATAGCATTTGTTCTGTCAGAATATTGGTTGAAGAATCTGGATGAATCAAGCACCTTTTGTGTTAGCTCAGTAAAGAATACATTATGTAATGTGGTGGTGCTCATTATGTATAACCAAGACCAACAACCCTGATAATTCTTCACAAACCAGATTTCGAAAGCAATTTTTGTTTCACAGCTGCTTTTGTCTACAGTAGAATCTTTAAAAATATGTATCATGGCAAATCTGAACTGCTTATATTTAATACTCAAAAGAACTTGTCTACAATTTCATTCCAAAGTTCATTTTAGTGTTTCCCAGAATTCTTTTACTAGCTGATGACAGCTCTTCATCTTTTTTGATAGTATATATTTTGAAAGAATATCCACATAAATGTCAAAATAAGCTGTGCTTTGTTGTATTTTTAGTTTAAAAATCATCATCAGAGAGCAAGCCGATTGATGACAAAAATCTGAATAAGCTCAAAAACTGATTTTAAGTAACTGTGCCTTCAAGACAAGTAATGTCCATATTTGCTCAAGTGGACATAGAGAGGTTGCAGTTTTCTACGTCAATCAGACATTGTTGAAATAGGAACCAGGTATGGATGGGGCCTGTGTGTAAAATGATCTTCATTTTATTCAAGTCTTTGAAATCTTGGAATCTAACCCTAGCCCATAATGCAAAGTTCCAACATTAACTCCTCAGAGGCCATGACACAGTGCAAGCATTCCACCTTCACCCACTTCATCTGGAGTGAGGGATGTTTTAGTGGCTGTTCCAAATGAACCTCTTGTTGGACTATCATCTTGTCATAGTTGCTGAATTTTTCAGAGTTGCCTTTTTTTAAATTAAGTTCCTACTGTTCTAAAATCAACTTTTAAGTTGAGGCTAGGGATGATTTTAGAAAATCAAATTAACATTTTTGGATATAAACACTACACTGTTCTATAGGAATGACAAGGTTTGAGTAAACGATGTAAAAAAAGCCCTTGCTTAGGAGGACACTGAACAAAGATGTAAAGGTGTGCAAGGCATAAGAAAACACACACGATCATTTGCAAAAAAACCATAAAGTCCAACCAGTTTGTTTACATCAAAGCTTCCATAAACTGCAGCCCATGTAATCAGATGCATGATAGTCCCACTTGAACCTTTATGGTGGTGGCGGCGGGTGGGGGAGGCCCATTGAAAAATAGAGAATACAATTCTAAGACACTAAAGTTCTTTACATTAAAAATATATTAAATAAATTTATTCTCTTAGCCCCTAACCATATTAAGAACACACACACAATAATTCCAAATACAGTGGTACCTTGTATAAAGGAATTAATTCGTTCCAAATGAAATTATGTTAAGCAAATTTTCCTTTATACAAATTCCCATAGGAATGCATTGAAAACAGAGTGATCCCATTTTTATGTTGTACGGATTCTCCCCATAGGCAATTATGTTAAGCAAATTTCCCCTATCTCTGGATTTTTTATGTTGTACAAATTTTATGTTATACAAGCTGTTTGTTATACAAGGGTCCACTGTACTCATCCAGCCAAATCAGTTTGACTCTAAGGAGGATATTCCATCATGTCCTTGTTTGCTGCCATTTTAGCTGCCACATGATTTTTCTTTGTACCTGATGTGTTTGGCATGGCATATTAAATTATTGTGTTGATGAGTTGAATGTTCATGTATGTGTGTCCTGTCTCCCTATATTTATAATTATTTCAGATGTTTACCTTTTCCTTCCAACTGTAAGCAATATCTTTTCCAGAACCTGTAAGTTACAGGGTTCTGATGTTCCAAGGTATTTTTTTAAAATTGGAATATCTGCTGTTGTTCCACCTATTGGAAATCCAAAGGCTTGCAACTCAAATGCCGGCAAGCACTATGATGTTAGGCATCCCTATTATGATTACAAGTTTGCAAGTCCTGTAAACAATAAAATAAAATATCTTGTCCACCAAGTTAAAACAAAGCAAAAAGCAAAGAATGCTGCTCATGCACTGCTCCATAGCAGCTAAAGCACTCTCTGGGTGGTTTATAAATAGTTATGCAGGCTACACATTGTCAGGGGCGGGGAGAACACCAGGGGAAGCTTACTACTTTCATTATAATAACACATCTAAATCTCGTTAAATGCTGAGCAATTAAATCACTAAAATATCACCATTATCCACTTATTGAAAGCAATGCAGTTTATAAATAGTTATGCAGGCTACACACTGTCCTCCCTCCCACACACACACACCTCATGAACTAGGCATTCAGTTTACCAGCTTCAGAAGGATGGAAGTCTGAGTGAAACTTGAGGTGGCTACCTGGAAATGAACCCCAGATTGTGAGCACAGTTGCAGTGGCAGTACAGCACTTTAACTGCTGCACAACGAGGTACTGTAAAAACACAGTATTGTAATTTTGAAGAGTGTAAATTATAGGATCTGCAAATGTCCTCCAGTCATATGAGCACATTGCAAGATTCTATGTATTTCAATGGCTTAAATTATGCCCCATGGTTCAACTGTCAGCCAGTAAAATAATTCCTGTTCCTGAGCCTTGCTAATATAGAGTGACCTTGCTTGGCTGGAGAATTGGCTAATTGTTTTGCAATGACTTTAGTAAACTGTTGCTCAAGCCTCATTATTATTAAAAGAACTCTCATGATTCAGAGCTATATTTTCTGCACACCCTTTAATTATTTTAACTTTCTATATACAAAGAATTGTACATCTTGATAGATGAATTCACTTTCAACTTACTGTGTCATAAATAAAGGAGAGAGAGAGAGAGAGAGAGAGAGAAACTTATCTGGGGACTTTTACCATTTGAAGAATGCTCCTAGTGGAGTAGAGCATGAGAAGACATGCTGACCTTTAGATGGGGCCAGGATTCCCTCAGGGTGCCCAGCCCCATTGTGCAGATCTATGATGAAGATTTATTTATATAGATTTTATACATCAGTAGTGTCCAGCTGAATTGGCTTGAAATCTGTTGCATCCACCCGCAGAGAGGCAGATCAGACACGCAGCAGAGTTCATATTTAATTCATTGGTGGATAGAAGCAAAGGAGCTGTCTCAAGAGCTGGGCTCCCTCCTTGCTGGCTTTTCCCCCATTTAAAGGAAACTCTGCTTTCAGTGTTGTTCCTGTGATTTTTCTAATGAGCTGCTCAAATATTCACAGGTTTATTTGTTTATTTTTTAAAGAAGACAAACAAGGAGTTCTGGTATAATATTTTTCTGTGCCTGAGTTTGGAGCTGTTCTTTTCTTTGGCTCATGAATATCAGAGGAACTAACAACCAACAGGGAGCAGGGAGCTCTGCCTCACCCAGGCTTATTGAATAATATAGTTTCCTTCCCATATTCTTTACAAAAAAAAGCTCTGGAGATGTGCTCCTTTGCATTTCAAGGTGTCCCTGCAAGTATTCTGTGTTTTAATCAGGCAGTAGGAATAAGAAAATAAAAGCAAAGCACTCTTCCTCTACATTTGGGATATTTTCCGATTGCAGTGTGAATGAAATTTATTGTGATGTACAATCCAGTGAAGGTTTGTGTCCTGGGAATGAATGAATGAATGAACGAACAAACAAACAAACAAAAAGATAGATTAATAATAATAATAATAATAATAATAATAATAATAATAATAATAATAATAATAATAATAATAATAATAATAATAATAATAATAATAATAATAATAGAACTTCAGAGACTTTGGCATAAACCAGTGCAGGTGGTCCCAGTGATAATCGGCACACTGGGTGCAGTGCCTAAAGAGCTAAGCAAGTATTTAGAAGAAATTGGAGTTGACAAAGTCACCATCAGTCAGCTGCAGAAAGCCGCCTTACTGGGATCTGCTTGCATAATTCGCTAATACATCACATAGTCCTAAATGCTTGGGAAGCGTTCGACTACTGATTTGTATTACAAAATCCAGTGTAGTTTTCTGTGTGGTTAATAATAATAATAATAATAATAATAATAATAATAATAATAATAATAATAAT
>JAHTLZ010000010.1:65710513-65733598 GCA_023846285.1 Phrynocephalus versicolor | reverse complement strand
ATCTATCTATCTATCTATCTATCTATCTATCTATCTATCTATCTATCTATCTATCTATCTATCTATCTATCTAATATGGGAAACATTAAGAGCATTCAATTGTCTTTAAAATTAACAAGGCTTAAACCTGTTCTTTCTCTAAGCCAAATTGATAATTAAATACTAACTGCTTGAGGTGAGACCCTCATTATGATTAAATATGTAACTTGCCCCCCAAAATAACAGAATATGGAGAATGGGTTATGAAAATGCCACCCCTAGAATATTCACATTTGTCTTTTCTTAAAGGCAGTATTTATTCATGGTTCGATTTGTCCTCCTAGAATAAAGGTTCAAGGTGGCTTACAGCAATGGGAAAAATGATAAAATAAAAGGAGATACAGATAAAAACATCCCAAAGCATCTGTGTTAAGACTGCAATTAAATTAACTTTAATATTAAAACACTAATGAATTATAAACAGTTTAAATGAGCCATTCAAAAAAGCAGTACTGTGCAACACATGCTGATGATTGGAAAATAAAGGTGGGTAATATTTTACTTGGACTTATAAAATGTAAAAAAAAAAAAATGAGTGAGCTTTTGGGTCCAACAGAACCCTGCTTCATGTTGGGCATTGCAGAGCTTGAGAGGAGAGAAACTGAGAAATCCAAACATTGCCCTGGCCAGATGTTGTCGTATCAGGAGCTGTGCTCAAGTACGTTCTCAAGAGAGACTTCAAACTTGTCGCATCCACTTTTGCTGTGCCACGAGCAGTGTGGGGCAAGTGGTCTTCCCCCATCTCTTCAGACAAAGGACCTACTAACATCTATTAAAAGGCCTCGCAACAGCTGGTCACTTGAACAAGAAGAAACAAGACTTGACTCACTGTGGCTCTGTCTTTCTTTGCAGGGTCAGAGAATGTCACTGAGCAGTGCTGGCTTCCACACCTAGCTCTTCCTCCCTTATTTTCTTTCTTTGAATGGCACACTGCCCAAATGCACATTTCAAATGTGCTGTAAGAAGGGTGCATGTGTGCTGTAGGCTCCACCTTGATCTATCAGCGGGCATTTTGGGGGCAGCTGGCATCACTGCCCTGGGCCCTCTTTTCTGGCAGCTTGATGGGAAGCCATTATAATTCCCAACAACGCCACACAGCAACACTACAGTAGTACTCCTTGGCACGTGTCCTGCCTTAATCATGAGCCTGAAGCATGAAAATGCCTTGTGGGACAACTTTGACTGCTTACTTCTTTAGCTGGCATCTAGCCTGTGGCTGGAGAGGCCAAGTCGAGCAGTGCTTGGAGAGGTTTCTTTATAAAGGCTGAAATCCTTCAGTTGGCACCAGTGGAATAGCATTGGGGGGGTGTCCCCCCACGGAGGTGGTTGCTCCAGGTGCAAAATTCTTAGGACCACAAAAAAAAAATAATAAAAAAGAAAAGAAAAGAAAAGAAAAAAGCCAGACAGCACTTGACCTTCTGCTGCCAGCTCTCGGTTCCTGTGGAGAGGAAGGGAAGTGGGCAGAGGCATCTTGGAGCAAAAGTCCCCCCCCAGTTCCTGTGGGAATGCATACCCATCCAAAACCCTTCAGGGATCACCGGTTAGAATGCAGGAGTATCTGGGGAACCTGGAGCTATTCTCCTCCTTGTGTCTTTGTACTTCTACTGTACAGCATGAGGACTTTTACCAGAAATGTAATACTCTGTAGCTAAAAGAACAGTCCTCTGGTCTGTAGCCATACTAAGTTGTCCTTCAGCTAGCTCTCGTCTAATGCATTTCCTCCATGGCAAGTAAGGACTGTCCAGCTCTGAGTGCCACCCCCTCTGTCTCAGCAGACCCTGTGGCCTGGGAATCTTCTTAGTAATACAGTTGGTTCCAGGAACGGGGTTAAAGTGGTTTTCTTAGGTAAGATGATTATAACAATAGGTGCCCATCACTGCCTTCCCACACCACAGGGGTATCAACTCCTGGTGATTGCCCCTTGGAAGCAGTTAATTCAGTACTGGCCTCAGTCCCCATCAATGAAGCCAGGGAAAACGTGGTACAGTAATGAAGAAACCCAGTCCAGGGCTGAGCTTGGAGCCTTTTGACAAGATTTGGTAGAGGTAGTTTTGCTGTAAGCAACTGTTAACCTCTTACTCTTTGGGTTCCACTGCCAGGGCTTAGTTGCACAGCAGTGGGGACCACGGGTCCTGCCAGGTGCTTCAGTTGCTAGAGAGATAAGGCACAGGGGTTGGATCTTCCCCAGCCTCAGACTCTTGACACCAGGACACTGGGCTCTGGAGCCGGAGTAGATGCAGTCCCCTAGCTTCTACCTATGGACACGGGGAAACTTCCTGAAGACTGCTGGTAGGGATTGTACTGCAGATCCCAGGTCAACTCTGTCACAGCACACAGGATGCTGTGGTGTCACATGCAGGGGTGTCACATGCAGTTTTCCCAAAGTGCTGGCAGTGACTCTCTTACAGAAGCAGCATGGGACTCCTGGTGTAAAAGGGGCACATTTCTCATGGTGATCTGGGGCACGGGGCTCTCGTGAGTTTCCTGGCCCCTGGGGCATGGGACCTTGCCTAGGCCTGTCCATCTTTCCTTCCTTCATGTGAGCAATGAACATGGAAAGGAGAAGTCCCTGCTCATGTGTAGGCTTTTCATGTCAGCAAGAACTCCAGTTTTTGGCCTACCGATGAGCCAAAAAAAAAGTCTTCTTTTTCACACCCTGGAAAGAGACACAAAGCCTGTCTTTGAATTCAGAAGGAGTGATTGATTAGTGCCAGATAGATTGACAGTCACCCCAAGCCAAAAAAGTCCCTCCCAGCTAAACCTACTAAAGGCAGCATGCAAGGTTGCAAGAAATCCTACATGTTGCCTGCTTGAATGGTCGGCTGCACAGATGACCAGCCCCCCATTGGTACCCACATTCAGCTGCCTTTCTATTTTTAGTATAACATGAAACAGCCATTCAACAGTATACTGTAAATGGGTCCCACCAGCGGACTCAGGAAAATAAAAGAATCCTCTCAAAGCTGTGATAGTGTACCAGCTGATAGCTCTGCTGTTGTGAAAAACCAGATGCTAAATTTGAATGCTGAGTATAAACTTTTTATCTGTCCCACCGATTGCCACTTTAGTGCCTGGATGGCTCATTAACTAATAATAATGACTCAGAGTACAGAGCTCATGGGTATCGTAAATGATACAGTGTTGGGAAACACTACGAGGGTGCAGAATTTCAATGAGGCTGATCTAAGCGGCACCAATAAAATGACACAGTTTATCCTTGTGCTGTGAAACTAGCAATACACCTAAAAAAGAATACAACAGCTTCTGTAGTCCTCTAGCTTAAATCACCAAGCAATAGATCCATGGCCCAAATTTGTTCTAGTAAATCTTGCATACTAATAGCATTCAACCTGTGGGCCTTGCATTTATTTTAATGATTAGAGTACAAGGTTGTCTGCCATATTGCTCAAAGACATGCTGAGGGACCTTTGGGTTTCACCTTCTGTATGTGAAATTATTTATTTAACTGGTGTTAGCTATTCCTTATTCCATAATCAAGGAGGTTTGAAATACTCAGTAAGACAGGAAGAAGGAAAATTTGGATTTAAAGCATAACTAAAACTTGCAAGAGAGCTGGAATGTGTTAATTTTAACAGTTTAATACAAATTGTGTAGAAAGATTAATAATTCTGATTTACCCAAAGATACTGTACCACTGCTGCTTTAAGCTCTAGATATCAACTCTGTTCCTCCTGGGTCTTCGTAATGTGGAAATGTAATTACTGTATTTTGAAGAGGTCTGTTTTCCAGGTTGCCATCTCATTTAGATACATGATACAACCAGAGCCGGCACGTCCATTAAGGCAAACTAGGTAGTTGCCTAGGGCGCCAAGATGGACAGAGGGCGCTGGCCAGCCTGCTGAACCCCCCGCCGTCCCCCGCTGCTGGCCGCCGCCGCCCATCCCCCCGCCGCCCGTCGCCGTCCGCCCCCCCGCCCCGTCCATTGCCGCCCCCGCCCGTGCCCGTCGCTGTCTGCCCCCATGCCTGTCCCGTCCCCCGCCATCCCCCACCCCCCTGCCACCCCATCCCCCCTGCCCGCCCTCCTGCCACCGCCGCCCGCCCACCCAACCCCCCCTCGCCTAGGGCACAAAAAAACTAGTGCTGGCCCTGGATACAACATAGCTTTTAAAAACACTCACTTTGTCTGTTCCTCCTGCTTTATCAATACCTGCTGTACCTACATGTGAGGAGTATTCCTTGTTCCCTTCTTGCTTGTTGACAGAGCAGTTTGCCTGTGCTCAAGAATCCATTTTCGAGGGATGCCTTAAATCTCTGTCTCTTTCCTCTCAAAATGGCAGTAGTGCAGTAATGTACGACATGCCAAAGCATCTCACACACACTTTAACCATCACATTGTGTGAGATTTATCTCAGCATTAAAAACACATCTTCCAGGAGCCAATGGCCCTTTCAGTGACTGATCTGGCGAACATTGTCTTCGTGTTGTAATATTTCTCCCAGGGAGACTCTGAACACGACCAGTGGCTGTTAGGGGACTGTGCAATAGGCAATCAAGCACTTGGTCTCTGAAAGATGTGGGGAATTAGCAGCTGATTGAGTGGGGTAAACAAAGACCCCAGAGAGAAAGGAAACCCCTCATGCATTGATGACATCCTGCAACGAAGGCACTTCCTCTATCAATTAATGAGAAACTCATCTGTAGGCTGCAATATGTGAAAAGGGATTATTGCTGTGTGTATACCAGCAGCTCCCTATTCACCATTAAGCAAAATAAGCATGTGCTTAGGGTATCAACAAGGGAAGGGGGGGACCAAGAGATTGTTTTGTTTTCTCCCAGTGTTGGATTTATCATGGGCCATGGTGCAAATGGTGCACCCTCCTTAACAAACCATGCATCCCTCCCTCCTTTGCCTATGCCTCCTTCCCTCAAGAGCCACAAGAAAACCACTCCCTACCTAGAGCCTTTGAGTACGAACCAGTGAAAACTAGAAAGTATCAAGACGCAACTAGTGAGAAAAAAAATCATGTTGAGTGAAATGGTCATTATCACTTGGTGTAGTTTTTTTTAAAAATCTGATTTATTTTGGGAGGGTGGAGATTTAAAGGTATTTTAATGCATATAATGTGTGTTTATATGATATAAACACTTTGTAAAATCATATCCGGGACTTTGAAGCAGTCTTAACATCAGCCTTGCCTCCTGATACCATCATCTGGTGTATTCCATGTCACCAAAAATATTCTCAGCGCCTGATAGCCTACATCCTCCATCAAGATTGCATTTTCACAATGCTTTGATAAAGATAGCAAGTTGCTATTCAGAGCTTAGCTTACAGTTTTTGTTTTAGTAGTGACCAATAAAGGTATCACCTAGCCTACTTTTGATTTTTTTCTCTGGTCACATGGTTCAACCCACTTTTTAAACTTATATATATATCAAGCTGTGGGACCCACCACACAATATATTAAGAGGTGGCACTATAATCTTTTCCATGCTTAAGGTATCTAAAGGCCTTAATCCCACACTGCTTACCAGTTCATGCCAAGTTCTTCCTCAAAACTGATTGTAGAGATGTGATGGAATGTCCATGGGCTTGTGAAATGACCTCCCAAAGCTCTTTCACCTTAGCAGCCAGAAACCTACAAGCTCTGAGTAGAAAATAGTTTGGCTGTGGAACCCGCGTGATGAGGAAGACATTCATGTGTAAACTGCCTTGAAATAAATAAATCCTGATATAAAGATATACAGAAAAACCTGAATGATACAGAACTCAAACGGATGTTAATTCCTTAAACGTTTCTGACTCCCATGAGGTTTAATCACTAAAACAACACATTTACATTCCATTGGATTGTGACCAAAGCAAACAAGCCTTGAAATGCACCAGAAGCTGGAGCAGCTGATCAGGAACAAATGAGGACTGAAGCTATAAAAGAGAGGCCAGTGGGGGGTTTATAGGTCAGCATTTGATACTCAAGCAATGAAGTGTGAAGGCTGCAGATCAAGTAGCTCTTCTGTTCCAACTTTCTTCAGCTGGAAGGAAGAAAGAGGTCTGGTTTCCCTTTCAAAGGGGCTTAATTAGTTAATTTATTTGATGTAAATAATTGATTGAGTGTCCTGCCCACTGGCAAGGAGGCATCTGAGTGTTCTTTTGTGGAAGGCTGTTTACTCTTAATTAATGACCCAGGTCAGAGATCAAAAGAACACTTAATGCCATAAAAAATTAAAGAAAAGGTGCATAAAACTGTAATGTTTCCTGATCCTCCTCTTTCTCTTCTCTTCTATGACACTCCCAGCTGATGCTGGAAGGAGTCCAAATCACTACTCTCAGTCATTGGTAATGAGAACTACTTCTCAAGGGAGCATCTGTGCCAGCAGTAGGTTTTTCTCTACAGAGACTAAGCTGTCAACTGTTGGAAATACTGAAAATACTTACAGAACATGCCTAATGGTTCACGGACCCTCTGTGTTAATATTTACAGCCATATTCTCTGCACAGAACTATGTGGTGGCATTCAAAAGGGCCTTCAAGCCCCCCGCCCCGCCTCCTGCCAGGTCTTTGAGACCTTAAAAGATAGGACTTCTTTCAGTCCTGCTGAGATCCCCAGCACATCTGGTGAGGATCCAAGAGAGGTCATATTCATTGGCTGGCCTCCTTCAAAATCTTTCTCCTCTGTACGTGAAAAACTTTCCTTTTAAACTTGTCTCTTGACTTGTAAATGCCCTTGCAGCAATGTAGTTCTTTTTTAAAAAAATAGGGAAACAGTCTATTTTTATCAGGCTTTTAATCTTTTATCAGGCTTTTAATTTTTATCAGGTTTTCTAATCTTTTTTTTAAACTAATGTTTCAACACTCTTTTGGCTTAGTTGTATGCTAATACTGTATTAATGTATTCATTTGCTGATTTGAATAATATGTATTTTTATTGTTATACATGGCCTTGTGAAAAGGCAGGGTAGAAAAGGAAGGAAGGAAGGAAGGAAGGAAGGAAGGAAGGAAGGAAGAAAGGAAGAAAGGAAGAAAGAAAGAAAGAAAGAAAGAAAGAAAGAAAGAAAGAAAGAAAGAAAGAAGTTACTTTATCTGCTCTTCCTTAACCCCATTTGATTTCAGTGTGGTTTGGTGGTTTCCTTCTTGGAGTAAGTTGCTGGTGCTGAAATCAAGAAACCCCTCACACATAAAAGCATCTGTATAATCTTCATTTATCCTCAGGGTTTAATTACAGAGCCCTTGCAATCCAGGCAGAAGAGTGCCTTTGAAAATGAACTGCAGCATCCAGTGTTTCTCCTATTCAGTATCCTTCGACCCTTTGTCTGACTGTGAAAAGTCTGGCCCCTAATTCATAACAGCAGCTGGTGCATGTGCAAACATGTAGCATTGTATCCTCGAAGGGTCCTTACTGGTTAAATGCTGACCATATGTTTTATTGTGTTTTTATGTCTGTTTTAAACTTATTTGCTTTTATTATACATCTAGATCCCCAGAGCTGACAAACTAATCTTTTAAGAACTCTTTTTAAAAAGTACTTAGTTACTGTTATGGATTCTGTTGTGTATTGATCTGTAATTGCTGGTTGAGTAACTGCCTCCCTGTTCAAAAGGGAACAGGCCTATTGGTTGATTATAGTTGCTGCATTTGGATCTTCAATCCTATTGGTTCCCGCCAAAAGGCAGCCTTGTGATTGGTTGTAATTGTTCCCTCCAAAATGTATCTTTTCCTAGCCAGTCCGGGTGCCTATAAATGTAACCTCCTCTCCCCAGTCCCCAGTCTTGTCCCTCCCTGATTAAAGAGCTGTTCACTAGAAGCTGTTTCCAGTCTGCTTTGTCTCAGAGCTGAAATCACTGCTGAATCACTAACCCCACGCTACAATACTGGCGACGAAGGTGGGATGCGGAATGCTGAGTAGCAGAGGCTCATCACGCTGACTCAGAGTCTGGATTGCAGCAGTGACAAGACTCACCTGCTGGCTAGAAGACGACCCTGCCCGCCTGGAGAATGGAAAGTCCATGGGTCTTGGAGCCCTTCCAGCTGTCCGAGCCTCACACTTGGGAGGACTATGTTGAGCGTTTCGAGTTCTTCGTGATGGCTCAAGGAATCACTGGTGCCGGCAAAAGAAGGGTCACATTCCTGAGTTGCTGTGGGCGTGAGACCTTCAGGTTGGCCAAGGCACTGCTCGCCCCAGCAAAGCTGAGTGAGACATCACTCACAAACATTTTTGCCCAGCTGACAAGCCACTTGGCACCTACCAAAACCAAGATGGCCTGGCGGATGGCGTTCCAGAAAAGGCAGCAGCAAGCTGGAGAATCTGTGGCTGCATTCCTGGCAGGACTCCGGGAGCTTGCTCAGCACTGTGGCTTCCCAAATCTTGAAGACACTCTCTTGAATCGATTTGTTGGGGAGCTCATTAGCAAAAAAGCCCAAAGGCACATTGTGGCGAAGGAAGATGTCACCCTTGCCTCCGCCTTGAAAGAGGCCTCTGCCACAGAGAATTATGAGCAAGAAAAGCTCAATGCCAGTGACAAGACCACGAAGCTGAGGGTAGAGGCTGCCCATGCCATGGATGAGCCAGAGGCTAGTCCAAGCCAGAGCCCAGTCCGGGGTGTCGAGTTGGTGCGTCCGGCGGATGCACGGCCCAAAGATCGCCGAGGTGCTTGCACAGGCTGTGGCGGACACCATGAGCGGAAGAGCTGCCGTTTTCGTGATGCTACGTGCAGGGTTTGCGGTAAGACAGGACACATAGGCCGGGTCTGTCGGTCAGTGGCATCTGCAACAACGAAATCACCTAGATCAACGTGTCGCAGATCATCCACCACGACTGATCTCCTGGACGACTGCAATTATCTCACAGAGATCAACGGAGAGATCGTGGAGTTTCCGGCACAGGGCAAACCATCCATCAGAGTGAAGATCGAAGGTCGACCGTGCAACATGGAGGTGGATTCCGGATCTGGATTCACCATTGTCTCAGACCAGACTGCAAGGGGGCTCTTTCCTGGGGGTAAGTTCCCCTCTCTGGAACCATTCCCAGTAACTTTGCAATCATACACGGCGGGCCGCATCCACATTCTAGGAATG
Organism: Phrynocephalus versicolor; assembly: GCA_023846285.1. Taxonomy (NCBI): domain Eukaryota; kingdom Metazoa; phylum Chordata; class Lepidosauria; order Squamata; family Agamidae; genus Phrynocephalus; species Phrynocephalus versicolor. Next base: position 65,724,525 of record JAHTLZ010000010.1, on the reverse strand, counting down.
TGTGCTGTGAGGGTACAATTCTGGGAGAAACAGGCCGTGCTTAAATTGGTGATTGCACAGGGGAGTCGCCCCAGTCTTTTGGGTACTGACTGGTTTCCTGCCTTGGGGCTGAGTATTTCAGGGCTCAACTCAGTCCAAACTTCCCCAGAGTTGGGTGAGGTATTAGGCCAAGAATTTGCTGAACTCTTCAATGGAAAGCTGGGTTGTTATAAAGGGCCTCCAATTGACTTTGAGCTGGACCCCGGGGTGGCTCCAATCCGACTCAAGCCAAGGCGAGTGCCTTTTGTGCTGCAACCCAAAATTGAGGCGGAACTGGACAAATTGGTCAAACAGGGAGTTCTTTCACCTGTGGACTCTTCTAAGTGGGAGACTCCTATCGTCACACCCCTTAAGGCGAATGGGGAAGTGAGGATTTGTGCAGACTGCAAATGTACTATCAACAAGGCACTCAGGGGAAATTCATACCCCATTCCAGTTGTCTCACAGCTGTTGGCAAAATTGGCTGGGGGAAAATTTTTTGCCAAACTTGATCTGGCTCAAGCTTACCAACAGCTTCCAGTGACTCCGCAATCTGCGGAAGCACAAACAATCGTTACACACAAAGGGGCTTTCAGAGTGAACAGATTACAGTTTGGAATTTGTGTGGCTCCAGGAATTTTTCAAGGGTTAATGGAGCGCCTGTTAAGGGGTCTGCCAGGGGTCTTGCCATTTTTTGATGATTTTCTGATTGCTGGGAAAGACCCCCAGGAATTAGTGGGGCGTATCCGTGCTGTGTTACTCAAATTTAAGGAGGTGGGGCTGCAGCTAAAAAAGGAAAAATGCAGTTTTGGGGTGCCATCTGTGGATTTTTTGGGGTTTAAAATTGATGCAATGGGCATCCACCCCACTGACTCTAAAATTAAAGCCATTACTGAGGCACCACGCCCACGGAACAAGACGGAGTTACAGTCATTCCTGGGACTTATTAACTTTTACCATTCATTCCTACCTCAGAAAGCTTCAATAGCGGAACCGTTGCATAAATTATTGAAGAAAAAGAGTGTGTGGCATTGGGCTCAGGCACAGCAGAAGGCTTTTGACACCTTGCGGGGCATGCTGACTAGCAGGAGCGTCCTTGCTCATTATGACAAGTCGAAACCTCTTGTTCTGGCATGTGATGCTTCTCAGTATGGGCTGGGAGCAGTGCTGAGCCATAGGGAAGCGGATGGGTCAGAAAAGCCCATCTCGTTCTATTCTCGTACGTTGTCGCCAACGGAGCGCAACTACGCACAAATTGACAAGGAAGCCCTGGCAATAGTGGCAGGGATTAAAAAGTTTCATGACTATTTATACAGTCGCCACTTCTTCCTTGAAACTGACCACAAGCCTCTGTTAGGATTGTTCCACCCGAACAAACAGACGCCGCAGATTCTCTCCCCGAGAATGCTGCGATGGTCTATATTCCTGAATGGGTTCCAGTACACCCTGACCCATGTTCCAGGGAAAAGGTTGTGCCACGCTGATGCACTTAGTCGCTTGCCCCTTCCTGGTGTGTGTGATGCAGATCCTGCCCCAGCTGAACGAGTGATGATGCTGGAAACACTCCCGGGGCCCCCTGTAACTGCCACTGAAATAGCTGAGAGAACAAGGAAAGATCCCGCTCTCTCCTGTGTGCTCACTTGGGTGGGGAGGGGATGGCCAGGTGGCCCGCATGAGGAAAAATTTTGACCATATGCAACAAGGCAACATGAGTTATCCCTGCATAAGGGCTGTCTCCTATGGGGAGACAGGGTAATCATCCCAGCACCACTGAGAAACAGGGTTCTGGATACACTGCACTTGGGGCATCCGGGAATGGTCAGGATGATGTCGCTGGCCCGGTGCTATGTATGGTGGCCTGGGATGGACCAAGAGGTTGAACTATGGATATGGACATGCAAGGCATGTTAGGAAGTACACCCAGAAGTGGCCAGAGCACCAGTCCACTGGTGGGAGCAGACCCGGACTCCCTGGAGCCGGCTGCACTTAGATTTTGCTGGGCCATTCCAAGGAAAGTTTTTTTTGGTTATCGTTGATGCATATTCTAACTGGTTAGAGGTGGCTATGGTTCCCAGCATGTCATCAGCTGCAGTCATCAAGGTGCTGAGACAGCTGTTTGCAACCCATGGGTTGCCCGAGACCATTGTCTCAGACAATGGAGCAGCCTTTGTATCCCAAGAATTCAGGGCATTTCTGGCCGATAATTTCATAAGAGGGGTCACCTCAGCTCCTTTTCATCCCTCATCCAATGGGCAGGCTGAGCGCATGGTGCAGACAGCCAAAGGATCCCTTGCATGCTTGATGGAGGGTGACTGGTCAACGCGCATTGCCCGAATGTTGTTCTTGCAGCATGCGACGCCGTGTACTACTATGGGCAAGTCGCCAGCAGAGCTGCTTCTAGGTAGAAGACTGGTGACGGTGCTGGACTATGTCCACCCAGACAAAATGCCAAACCGCAAGGCTAGAGCACCTCCACAGGCAGAGAGCGACTCTACAAGGTATTTTGCGCCTGAAGATTTGGTCTGGGTGAGGAATTATGCCAGAGGTCCCCTGTGGCTGCCAGGGGTGATTACCAGAGCGTCTGGGCCAGTCTCGTATTACGTGACCCTTGAAGATGGCAGGGTATGGCGTAGGCACGTGGACCAACTGAGGCGCAGAGCGCCCAGTAGAGTTGGTACCAGTATGGGTAAATTGCAGCCTGAGAGTGACACTACCCCCATTAATGAGCCCCAGCTGCAAGACCAGAGCGGAGATGCCCCAGGAATGCAGGTACCAGTGGCGTCAGCAAATGAATCTACTCCTGCAGGTCCTCATGGTGCCGAGGAACAGATCAGGGACACTGAGCTGTCTGAAACCCCCTCCGTATCAGACAAAACTATTACAGTAGACTCTCCACCACAGACACTGCCTGCTGAAGCCCCTGCAACACCCGTAGTCAGGAGATCAACTAGAAGTCGCAGGGCCCCACAATATCTAAAGGATTACATGTGCTGTGCCTACCAGGGGGGAGGGGTGTTGTGTATTGATCTGTAATTGCTGGTTGAGTAACTGCCTCCCTGTTCAAAAGGGAACAGGCCTATTGGTTGATTATAGTTGCTGCATTTGGATCTTCAATCCTATTGGTTCCCACCAAAAGGCAGCCTTGTGATTGGTTGTAATTGTTCCCTCCAAAATGTATCTTTTCCTAGCCAGTCCGGGTGCCTATAAATGTAACCTCCTCTCCCCAGTCCCCAGTCTTGTCCCTCCCTGATTAAAGAGCTGTTCACTAGAAGCTGTTTCCAGTCTGCTTTGTCTCAGAGCTGAAATCACTGCTGAATCACTAACCCCACGCTACAATAGATTCAAGGCCCAGGAATGTATTCAGTTACTGTTATAGTTATAATTTTTATAAGCAACAATTTAGTTCCTGATTTCTCAAAAAGTAACTAAAGAAATTTCCTTTTGAGTTTTAGTCTTCAAAAATCTCAATGCCATGAGTCTCAGGCCTGTTACCTTTCTTTCTGTTCTACTCATCATCAATCATTTCAGCATTCACCACAAGGTATAAACATCAAGCACTGCAGGACCTGAGACACAAACCATGTGATATTCATGATAGCTGTTGTGAGCTTTTCGGGCTGTTTGGCCGTGTTCTGGATATTTTTCTTCCTGATGTTTCGCCAGACTGTGCAGCTGGCATCTTCAGAGGGCAAGGAGCTTAGGTAACTAGGAGTTCTCTCTGTGCTATGGGGTATAGCATAAGTCAGACTGTGGTTTTAAAGTTGTGGGAAAGAGGAAACTTGTCCTATGGAGGAGAATGTGATATTCACTCTTCACCATTTAGTGATGGCGTGCCACCATAATTTTTAAAAAACAACTAAACAGCTGCATCCTGCAAAAGGAGGGAAGCCTTTCCTTCATAAACTACAATTGCAATTTTGTTACATCATATTGAGGGGACAAAACAATTACTTCCAAGTATCATGTTATTTATTAGTACTTCCCTGATCTGATTTGACCTTAAATAACTGCTGACTCTGTCCTGGTTCCTCAGGCTGAGCTGCCCATAGCCACATCAGACCCTGTCCTTCGGATACTAAGCCATATGGCTGCCTCTAGCTTGTCAGTCCTAACAAGCTATTGAGAGATCCTTGTCTTCACAACATGTTCCCCTGGGGAACACGGAAGGAGCTTCCCCAAAGAGTAAGAAAGCATTGCCACTAGACTCCAACATCTCCTGAGCAGTGACATGCAGCTAGCCAGCCAGCCTTTCACTTCCAGAAGCACTGCATTGTAAACTGCCCAATTCTGATACACATAAATGTAGAAAGAAAAGCACATTCCCCTAAGCTCAGCCAACCAAGCAATTTGGAGAAAAGGAGGGGGGAATGCAGTACTCCTCTGATGTAATATATGCTAGTGAAACAACCCTGTACTTTATTGGCATCCCCTGTAGAATAAGTACATGCTATGGGTGATACCTAATTAGGGCATCCAGGTAGGTGGTGATTTCTCATGGGAAAATGGCTAAGGGTGGCTTGGGACAGCATTGCCACTTTGGGTGGCATCAGGACAGCATTCCCACAGGTATCAACAAGAGCTGAAATTATAGCATCTCCATTTCGAGATATTTAAAGAAACACCACATAAAGATTAAATATATTTCCTTACTGTCTGAAGCTCACAGCCATGATTCAAGTATTTTCTCACATTGTTGGGCTTACTTTCAAAGATAATTCAGGACCAAAAAAGGAGCAAGTGAGAGAGCCAGGTCAGTGAGCAACCACACTGCGATAAAAGATCCACCCCACATCCAAGCAACCTTGGGGTAGCCAAGCAATTGCCTCAGCTCCATTCCTCCTACATGCTCCCACCCTGTGGAGCAGTGATTCCCAACCTTAGGTCACCCTGCGGTTATTGGACTACAACTCCCAGAAACCCTGGCCAGCATAGCTTGTGGTGAAGGGTTATGGGAACTGCAGTCCAAGAACATCTGAGTTACCCAACGGTGGGAACCACCACTATGGAGCAATGTCAAGGGGAGTGCCTTTGAATCCCTTCCTGGCATCATAATTGGTGCTGGAAGAGATCCTGGAAACAGTACAACCATGCATTTTAGCATTTTAGCTGGGAGTGTACTGAAGGAGAGTGAGAAGATAGGTGGAAGGCCATTCTGTTGCCTAGCCTAGTAAGTCAAACTAAAGTAGGCTGTATTGAATCAATGGGGATTTGATGAGTCAACTCTGTTAGATGTCCGATTAATTCACATGGGCCCACTCTAGTTGGGTAGCAGGGATTAAAAAGCTATAGCCAAGTGACTAACTGGCCTTTCTCATTGTGGTGTATGACACATTGCTATATTATCTACATTACCAACTAGACATGGGAACGACTCGGCGAAATCCTCGTTTCCATTCTCGTTCATCGTTCTCGTTACGTAACGAGGAATGAGAACGACAATTACTCCGCTCCAGCTCGAACCCGACCCAATAAAGATAAATTGGGTCTGATTTGTCGTTGTCGTGCATGGCATCGTGGCGCCGGCGATCATGCGATGCCAAGCGGCGCAGCACAGAAAAAAAGTTTTAAAAATAAAAAAACCCTGATTCCAGGCCATAAAAGCAGGCGAAAATGTGCCTGCCTCAGTGAGGGCACCTACCAGAGAGCGTTGGTTTCTGGGGGGGGGTCCCCGGACTTCCCCCCTCTCCTGTCCTGGGCTGCTGGTACCAGGCTGGGGGGGGGCATCCTCGCCGTCTCTCTCCATTTGCCATGCAGTGGGGGGGAATCCAAAATGGCGACCACAATTTTTCTTTTGAAATCATGCTCCAAAAACCCACCAAAGCACCACAGAAACATGTGAAAATTAGGTATTTTAACTGCCGGAATTTTTATAGTAGCAGCAGTGGGTTTTTCTTGCAATAAAACGTCTCCATTGATTTTATTTTATTTTTATTTTTTTACACCTACGCAGGCACAATGATGGGCTGGCCATGGGATGGGATGGGACCATGCAAATTTTTGGAGCCATTCCACCAATCGCATGGCCAGGTTTTGACTGAGACTTCTGGGTGTGCCAGAGAGGGCATTAAAAGCCCACAAACCCGAACCCGAACCCTAATCTAACCCTAACCCTAACCCAAACGCCAGTACGCTGTCCTTCTTAGTGGGTCAGAGGCACCCAGAGATGCAGCCCAATAACCCACCCTAACCTTAAATGTAAACCTAACCCTAGCCCTTACCCTAACCCCACCAACCCTATTCCAGATCTGTACGCAAGCACACTTCCCTTCTTAGTGAGTCAAAGTGGGCGCCTTGCAGAGCCCACTCTCACTATCCCATTCCCAGTCCCTAACCTGTACACGGGTATGCTAGTATGCTTCCCTTCTTAGTGAGTCAAAGTGGGCGCCTTGCAGAGCCCAGTGCCTACTCTCACTATCCCATTCCCAATCCCTACATGGGTACGCTAGTATGCTGCCCTTCTTAGTGAGTGAGTCAGAGGCACCCAGAGAGAGGTGCCTCTGCCACTTACCCCCCCACCCTAACATATGTAAAAAATAAAAATGCGGCATCAGAGGCACCCAGAGAGGTGCCTCCCAGAGCCCACTTACCCCAACCCTAACCCTAACTCCAACCCACAAACGACCAAACAACAAACGGAACGACAAATTTTTGAAAATTATCGCGACAAACGGCAATGACCCGAAACGGGCCTGTCCTGACAAACCACAACTCGAAACGTCATTTTTTCTGGTCGTGCCCATCTCTATTACCAACCGGCATTGTCACCAATTGTTATGAACACATGAAGACCCGCTGCCACCAGAAAACAAAGTTTGAGGTTTCAGTGTGCCTCAGGGAATCCGCAGGAAGGTTCCACGAGTCGTACAGCCCACAGCTTTCTAGTCGGGCATGAGCAGACCCAACACTGTGTCCGTGCATCAAGGGATTAAGCACCCTGCCAGACCCCTTCTTCCCCTCCAGCTTGGAGGACCCAGAAACAGTTGAAGAGCTGTTTCTGTACCTTCAATAACACTTCCCGTTCAGGCTGTGCTTTCTGTTGCACACCTTACTGAGTTAAAAGGTAAAACAGACTGTGCTCACAAGTAATTCCAGTAGCTGCCAATCGTAAGCACAGATTTAGCAAGACCACTCCCCACAGGCACAAGCATCATACTCCAGATAAGATATATATATAAAACTGTAGTTTTATTAAGAAAACATAAAAAAGGAATAAAGCTCAGGCAAATGCTTCCGAACCAATATCAAAATGCAAAGTGATGTTAGGCATTGCAAGAGACTTGCAAGTTACAGCTTCAGGTTACAAATAGAAATGGATTTTCAATATCAACATGAAATATTGCATCTTTTCCACAGGTGATAAAAGAAAAAGAGTAAGCTATTGAAAGCGTAGGATATTGCAATTCCCAGGAAAATAAGAAAGTCTAGTCTAACCTATCTACTTACTTGGAAGTAAGGACAGTTCCGATGGTAAGAACACGTCTTTCCTTGCCCTCCCGCCAGGGAGGCTCCCAGCTGCAGCTACATAATCTCTCCTTCCCTTGATCTGGGTGTGAGGCCTTTTATATGGATATGACCCCTTCTCTAAAGGGGCAGAACTTTCTAGTCCAGGCCCTCAAGAAAGTTCAGGATGGGGTGATTTGGCAACAAACTGTTTTTCTTTTGGGGAGCTTTACCCCCTCCTCTTTCCTTTCCATTCATACATCATCTCTTTGATGTTCCCAGTACTAGAGCAGGCCATGGCCTCACAGCTCCAGAGGTTTTGGGATGAGATAAAATACCTGGATTCAGCTCAATCTGGCTTCAGGCCTAGTTATGGGACTGAGATGGCACTGGTTCCCTTAGTAGATGACCCACACAGGGAAATTGATAGGGGATCTGTGTCCCATTTGATTTTACTGGACCTTTCAGCTGCTTTTGACACTATCAACCATAGCATCCTCCTGACTCGTCTCTCTGAAATGGGACCTGGGGGCATTGTTTTATAGTGGCTTCAGTCCTTCCTGCAGGAGAGAATGCAGAAAGTGGTGTTAGGGGACTCATGTTCAACACCACGTCCACTGACCTGAGGAGTCCCTCAGGATTCTGTTCTGTCTCCTATATTATTTAACATTTATATGAAACCACTGGGGGAAATTATCCAGAGTTTTGGCGTTAAGTGTCACCAGTATGCCGATGACACTCAACGTTATCTGTCGTCACCTCCGGATTCCAAGGAAAGTATTTGAACTCTAAATCGGTGCTTAGATTCAGTAACAAACTGGATGAGGAGGAACAAACTGAAACTAAACCCAGACAAGACAGAGCTGCTTCTGGTCAATCGAAAGTGAGATCAAGGGATAGGGATGCAACCTGTACTGGGTGGGATTACCCCCCAACTAAAAAAAAAAGGTGCGTAGCTTGGGGGTGCTCCTCGACTCATATTTGAACCTAGAAGCCCAGGTCACAGCTATGGCCGGGAGAGCATTTGCACAATTAGAACTATTATGCCAGTTGTAACTTTTCTTGAGAAACCTGCTCTGGCCATTGTGGCACATGCCCTAGTGATGTCTTGGCTGGACTACTGTAAGGCGCTCCATGTGGGACTAGGGATGGAAAGTCTTAGAAAACTTCAGTGGGTCCAAAATGCAGCAGCCAGATTGCTGACTGGGGCAGGTTACAGAGATCACATTATGCCACTATAGAAGCAGCTCCACTGGTTGCCAATCAGCTATTGGGCACGATTCAAAGTGCTGTTGACCTTAACCTGCAAAGCACAAAATGACCTGGGTCCAAACTACCTCAAAGATTGAATCTCACAGTATGAATGGGTTCGAGTACTAAGGTCATCAGGAGAGGCCTTTCTCTCCATCTCACCACTTTCACTTTCTCCATCCCACCACCCTCAGGTACGTCTCGTGGGAACACATGAAGAGGCCTTCTCAGTTGCTGCTCGCAGACTCTGGAACTCCCTCGCACTACTTTCCCATCTCTGCTGTCTTTCCGGAGGCAGGCAAAGACCTTCCTTTTCAGGCAAGCTTTTCCTAAATGATGGACTACCTACCTATGATGGGACTTTTAGATGGATTACCATGCATGACTGCATTGACTGATTTCATAAGAACACATGTGTGTTCCATGTTAGTGTCTCCATCCCTCATGCTTTTTTTTCTTTTTGCATGCTCTTTATAGCTTTAATGTTACCTTTTAATGTACTAAGATGCCTCTTCTAATTCCCTGTTCATAACTTCAATTATTGGAGGTAATTCATAATTGCAGCTAATTCATAAAATATCAAACATCTGCTGGACATATGACTGGGATTCACCCAGATCTTCATTACTCTCCTGTGCCAGCTTTTTCCTTCTCTCTTTGTATAAACTTGGTATAGGATTATGGCCAAAGAGAAATATTATTTATTTATTTAATTTTGCATTTCTAGACTGGACTGATTTCCCGAAAGGACTCTGGGTTGTTTAAACGAAAGCCAAATAAACAATCAACAGCTAAAATAAAAAAGAACAAATAAAGAACAAATAAACCAAGTTATCAAAACAATCAAACAATCAACAATCAAGAAACGATAACTAGCAGATGCCCGGCAAGAGGCTCAAACTAGATAATGGGAAAAATACAACAGGCAAGGGAGCAGCACAACATTACATTACCGATCGGCGTATGCTTCCTTAAAAAGCCAGGTTTTTAAAAGCTTTTTAAAAGGCTGTTAGGGGCTCAAGTTGGCAAATCTTGCAAGGCAATGTGTTCCAAATAGCCAGACCAGCCACTGGGAAGGTCCGATTACGGGTAGAAATGGGGAGGGAGGCACCCAGAGCAAGCGCTCTGAAGATGTTCTGGTGGGATGGGCCACCACTGACATTTGGGATATGCGCTCTGCCAGATACTCCGGCCCCAAGCCATGGAGGGTTTTGTAGACCAAAACCAATACCTTGAACCTTATCCGGGTAAGCAGTGTAGGTGGACCAGAATTGGGGTGAGCTGCATTCTGCACCTGCTGCAATTGCTGGATAAGGGTCAAGGGCAGCCTGATGTAGAGAGTGTTGCAATAATATATCCTTGAGATGACAAGCACAATTTTCCTCAAGGAGTTACCATCAAGGTATGGGCAAATCTGGGCGATAAGCCTAAATTGGTAAAAGGCTGACCTGGAAATGGCTGCCACCTGAGACTCCAGGGACAGTGCCGGATCCAAAATAATGCCCAGACTCCTCACTCTTTCAATCAGCTGGAGGATAATCCCACCCAGACTGGACCTTGGTCTTCTCGGGGCTGAGCCTGAGCCTGTTGGTTCTGGTTCACTCCAGAACCACAACCAGGCAGTGATCAAGGTCTGGACCGCCTCTATTGCAGAGGTGGAAAAGGAAGATAGAGCTGTGTGTCTGACAGCAAGCCCCGTATCTCCAAATGACCTCAGCTAGTGGCCTTATATAGATGTTAAAGAGCACGGGGGATATTGCTGACCCCTGGGGCATTCCACAAGAGAGTGGCCAGGGATATGACAATTCCCCACCCAGGCTCACTCACTGAATGTGGCCACCGAGGAAAGAACAGAGACAGCTCAAGGTTGGACCCCCAATCCCCACCTCTGACAACCTGCCCAGGTGGATGCCGTGTTTGACGGTATCAAGGCCGCAGACAGATCAAAGAGGACCAACAAGGTAGCACAGTCCCTGTCAGTAAAATAAAAAGCAAACACAAATTGCACTATTTTAAAAAAGGGGCCATTATGTCCACCAGCCACTACCAGCTCCGCATGAGCTGCTCACAGCTTCTTTTTTGTTTTGTTCTTGTGATTTACAAGATTGTCCTGCAACAATACTTCCTTCTTTCCTCCCTCCCTCCCTCCCTCCCTCCCTCCAATTAAAACGAACTGAAATTTCATTCTAGGAGGGCATTTCCCTTCTCCCGATTTAGGATCCGCAAGATGCAGCGACTAAACCCAACTACTCTTTTCCCCTTGAAAGAAGGAAGATAGCCCTCCACCACCACCACCACCACACACACACACCACCAAATTCCTAACAGGTTAATTGTCTCAGGGAGACCAATACACATGTTTGGTTTATCTGGAAACTGCAAAGGAAATGGGAGTGGGGAATTGAAACAAAATAACACATTTGTTGAGCCTCTGAAGGGGAAAAAAGAGTTTGGAAACGTCTGTTGCGGAAAATGTCAACCAACCTTCCTGGGGGCGTGTTTGGATAATAAGCCCTTTTTAGACAAGGAGCATTATTACATTTGGAGCAGAAGACCAAGTTGTCTGCTCGCCCCTCCCACTCCCATCCTTATCCCCATCCTACAGCTTCAGCAAAATCTACGATGACATTTGAAAGCCCACTGAGTTCTGCTATGTGCTGTCTTTCTGCAGCAGGTGTTGGCTGCTCTGTCACATTCAATTTGCATGGTGAAGAAGATGAATAGCTGCAAACCAACACTCCGCAATTGTTGGGGGTGATGGAAACTTAACCAGCCTTTAGCACGCAGGGAAGTCAGATGGAATGTTGAAAACCTATCAGAGAGCTGACTTCCTCTAGATATTCAAAGGACCTAAATGATTTATAATGTGAGATGGGGACATACTGCCTAAGGGAAACCAGGACCCCCTAGGCAGGGTTAGTGAAAGTGGATTCCCTTTGCCCTAAGATGGACTGCCATCTTTGCAAAGGGCAGCCCAATTTTGTTTTGCAAAGGGCACCCTAATCACAGGCACCTTTCCTGATTTTAAAAGGCATATCTCCGGAATTTCTCATGAAAATCTTCCCCATGTCCAGGAACCTCATGGCGCAGTGGTTAAACTGCTGTACTACAGCCAAAATTGTGCTCGTGACCAGGGGTTCAATCCCAGGTAGCTGCCTCAATGTTGACTCAGACTTCCATCCTTCTGAGGTCGGTAAAACGAGGGAGGCAATGGGTGGTCTGCACAATTTAATTATAAACCACCCAGAAAGTGCTTTAAATGCTACAGGGTGGTATACAAGCAGCACACTTTGCTTCTTTTGCTTTTTTGGGTGCTCCAGTACTCATATATGGGGCCATTACTTGTGTTTCAAGAAGAGATTGCAGAATTTGGTAAGATACGGTGTTCCCCTGGAATTTTGAAAAACTCCAAAGGGCCTTACTATGTAATATTTCTAAAGCTGGAACAGAGGGAGGGCATTTCTACCGTTTGATGGCTAGCCATCAAAATGGATGTTTCAGAGAAGCCTCAACATTAAAAGGAAATGCACTACCCTGCTTTTCTTCCCACATCATCTCAGGTGCAGAGAAGTGTGCAGATTAGACAGCCAGTTTTACATAGTGGTGAGATCACGGGGCATCAAGTTCCTACGAAGCTATAAAACTCACTGGACAAGCATAGGATATGAACTTTTTCTCAGTGCTTTGCTGGATTGCGGTAATGATGAGGAGGAAAGGAGGAGGAGATCCATGTATGCTCATTGGAGGAACATCAGGATATACGGTGACCCTCGCCTATCGCGGGGGTTAGGGACCCAACCCAACCCGCGATAATTGAAAATCCGCGATATGCAGATGCAGATCGGGTTGGGCCTGGGGCGCCTAGCTGGGGGCTCTGTACTTACCCCCAGCCTGGTGCTGCCCCGAACGGGCCTGTGAGGGCCTTTCTGGGTCTTTTGGAGGCCCCAAAAGGGCCTCTTCTGAGGCCTCTGACAGGCCCTCCCCCCTTACCCCAGACATTTTCCCCTTACCCCAGGGGGTGTTTTTTCATATAGATATAGCGAGACCGCAGTATATGAACCGTGAATGGGTGGGGGACCACTGTATACGCAACCATTTTGGGGAAAGTTTTGCATTTCCTGAAGTCCCAAGGATTGCAAAACTGATCCAGGGGGCTACATGTTCCCTGCTTTTGATTTAGGAGCCCTGTGAAATGGGGAAATTGCTCAGGTCTCCAGCTCTAGCTGTAGCTGTAGGTGTTTGGAGTAGGAACTGGCGAGTCACTTCAGTATTCCTGCCAAGAAAACTTCATGGACAAGGGGTCATGAAGAGACAGTCATAAGACGACGACGACGACGACGACGACGACGACGACGACGACGACGACGACGACGACGACGACGACGACAACAACAACAACAACAACAACAACAACAACAACAACAACAACAACAACATAGCTCTAAGCATCCTCCATTGCTGAGACTTTTGTTTTGTTTTCCTTTAAATCTCAACGTGATGCTAAAAACATGTCAATTTTAATGTGGCTTTTGAGGACTGAGAGAAAAGCAGGACATCCAGTGGTCTTGGGCAGAATTCTGATTCAGCGGAGACCCTCTGGAACCCATCAGAGAAAAGAAGCACATAAGAGAACGGGACTTTAGCGTGGAGGATTAATTGACTGAACACGGCACAGGAGTCCAGTCACTTGCAGGACCCTCCTGCTGGAGTGAGGGAGAGAGAGGAGTCACATTAATCATCATTCATCAAGGCTGCTGGCTGAGACTGAAATGGGAACGGCAGGGCATTTTGAATTTGGTCTTGCCCTTGACATTTCTGGCACTCGCTTGGGTCTGACTTTTGCAAAGAGCCGAAGTGGGAGAGAAGGGCCTTTTATAACCTCTATGCTCCATTTTAACTGAACATGAGTGGCTTTGAAAGGGACTGGAGAGATGTTCCTCGCAGTGATTTTATTCTGAAAGTACAATGTCTAAGGCTTCAATTCTGCGCCCCCCATCCCTTTTGAAGTCAACAGAACTTACTTCCATGGAAACAGGAGCAGGATTGTACTCTAACTTTTCATGCAGAAGCTTCAGTGCACGTTTTCCTTTACCTTTTTATGTGAGCAATAAGCAGGGGAAATATAAGGTTTTAATTTTTACCACAATTTCTGTCTGGTATGTTCCCAATTTCTGTCTGGTATGTTAGATATTTCCAGTGTTGCTTTCCAGCTGAAAAGCCCAAACCTCTGCATTTTTGTGAAAATCAGAATTCCCCCTTTCTTTCTTTCTTTCTTTCTTTCTTTCTTTCTTTCTTTCTTTCTT
>JAHTLZ010000010.1:65651167-65699020 GCA_023846285.1 Phrynocephalus versicolor | reverse complement strand
AGGATGCCCCCCCCACCTGGTACCAGTCCAGCAGCCCAGGACAGGAGGGGGGGAAGGCCAGGGAATCCCCCCCAGAAACCACCCCTCTGGTAGGTGTCCTCAGGCAGACATATTTCCGCCTGCTTTTTTGGCCGGGAATCGGTTTTTTTAAAAAAATTTAATTTTTTTTTTCTGGGCCGCTTGGCATTGCGCGATCGCCGCGATGCCATGAACGACAATGACAAATCAGACCCAATTTTTCTTTTATCGGTTCGGGTTCGAGTTGGAGTGGAGTAATTGTCGTTACCGTTTCCGTTACGTAACGGAAACGAAGAACGGAAACGGAAACGCGAATTTAGTCAAGTCGTGCCCATGTCTAAGTGGAACATAGAACATGACAAGTAAGAAACAAGGTAAACTAGAAATCATAAAGCCAGAAATGGAACACATACTGTAAATGCTGTTGTGCTTGGTGTCAGTCAACTAAAGTGGACTGCAAAGGGTCATTTCCAGTCAGCCAACTACAAAATGTCTGACTCTGAAAATAACAAGCCCAGAAGAAATGGAATGGCTCTAATAATGAGGCAAGATGTATCACAGGCAGTTAGGTTATATCAGTGGTTCTCAACCTGTGGGTCCCCAGATGTTCCTGGACTGCAACTCCCAGAAGACTCCACCACTCGCTGGGGCTTCAGTGAGTTGCGGTCCAGAAACATCTGGGGACACACATGTTGAGAACCACTGGGGTATATCAAACAGACAGCATTGAAAACCTATCAACATCAACAAATAACATTTGTGATAAGAGCAGAGGCTTGGCAGGGCCAGAGTTCAAGCAAATCTGCAAATCCAGATCTGAGCCCGGCAGATATACTAAAACTGTAATTGGAGCATCCCCTCCCTGAAAGCAAAGACTGGTAAAATTATTGGGGCTTTGCAGAACTCTCAGAATCTCCAAGCTGGGCTGTGAATCCCTGGCTCTTAGTGAAAAGAATTAATGTAACAAGTAGTTGGCATCTAAAGTGCAGTGAAATAAAAACAGATGGAACTTGGAGGGGAAAGTGAGGTTGTTTATTAGGTAAGTAAACCTAGAAGAAAACAAAAACACACAAAAGATAAAGTACAATCTGCCCAACAAATGCAGTTTAGACAGGAAAAGACTAATACTGTGTAAGTGAAATGGATAATCAGAGAATTAATTAATTAGCTTTCAATAATTTTTGTTGTATAATGTGGTATTTTACAGATATATAAAGGATAGGGATAGGAACAAAGGGAACAAGGAGAAGGCTAACACACACAAAAATACATCCCTATTACAGGCATAACAATCACTCAAGTGTTGTTGTACCTTCTACCCTAAGCACAGACATTGTCGCCTTCCATGTTCATAATGCATATGTAATCTATTTTGGAGTAACTCTTAGGAATGAAGTAGAAAAACATGAAATACTTTCCATCTCCTTTCATAAGTCTCTAAATACAGTATCTGCCAAATCATTCTAATAATAGAATTCAAGACCAAAATTCTATTCAATTTTCTCAGCTTCAGTAGGGTTTGATTTACATTTTCTATATCATCCTAGAACTGCAGAGCTGGAAGGGGCTTTATGGATCCTCAAATCCAGCCCTTGTGAAGGAGGCACAGTGGGGAATTGAACTCTCAAGCCAGTGAGCTACCCAGTAGTCTATATCAATATTAACCGCATCAAAATACCTTGCCATTATTACAAGCCTTTTGATTATCTCTTCGAATTCCATCAGCATTCCCTTATATAAATTACTTTGAAATACATTTGGGGAGAATATATTAGTGAGAGATGGCAAAGCTCTTCCTATTTCTTCTTGTATTATTGTATATCTCCCTCTCTAATTATTTTTTTCATTTTATTCACTTTAAAATGACATTATTTTAGATGTGATGGTTGCACCACCTCTAAAAAATACATACCAGACCAATTTATTTTAATGTCATTAACACCTTATTTTGTGTGATGGTTTTCTTGTAAAAATATTATATTTCCTTATCATTTTTAAAAAAGAAATGCCGCTATTATTTTCCTCTTATAGATGTGCACAGGACTGGTCCTTGTAGCAGGCTTATACATAGTACACTTATATGATTCATGTTTAATAAATAGAAATCTTGAGTTCATTTGTTTTCCAAGCGCTTAGGGGTGAATTTGTATTTTAGCCCATAATGCTTCCAAACCGCTGATAACATTCTAGAGAGTGTGGCAGACCGGATGGTGCAGCAGCGCATCTTTATGGCAGCAGGGATGGTGGTTTGCCCTGGCACCCCACCATCACTGTTGCCATCATCACCTCTGGATAAGTGTTTGCTCTTATCTGCAGATTTCAGTACCTGCAAAAGATCCCAGTACCTATCCCCTGTGGATACAGGGGTCCTACTGTATTTAATTTTATTATATGAATTACATGTGTTTTTATTGTATGTATTTATTGATCGTTGTTAACCTCCCAGATGGGAAGCATAAAAATCTAACAAAGAAAGAAAGAAAGAAAGAGAAAGAAAGGAAGGAAGAAAGGAAGAAGGAATTGACAGAGGCAGTGGGAAAGTGGTGGGCAATAGAAGGAATGGAGGCTTAAGGTTCCCCTGCCCTAGGCACGAACTGGCAAGAAACAAGCCACGAACTGGTTTTTCTGTGGTTTGTGGGTGCTTCATGGTTTGTGCCCACCTCTATACACATTAGGAGGCAGCCCTTCACTAGTGGTGTTTGGCGGTGTTTCACAGTCACCTAGTTTCCTCCTGGAACAAAACAGAGGTGCCTCATGCTGCAAATTGCTGATGAACTTCATCAATGACTATTTACTGAGAAGAAGTACTTCTTTGTATTCGTTCCATTCCCTTTGTGATTTATTTGCGTCTAATCGGTACTGTAGAAGTACAGTAGTGATTCGCAGCAGGATTTCTTCAGATCAATTCGACTGCATGCATACTAGATATCATTAGACAAATCCCTTTGCTGTCTATGTGGGAAATGCCATGAGTAATTGATAGGCACTGGGGACCTTCCAAAACAGGCTGGGATCCTAGTGCTTCTCAGAATTAATCATGATGCTGGAAATACATGAACACACATTTCATTAATTTTGCTTGATTCACCATAATGTAAGCACCCGCTGTACTTCCAGGTCTTGTGTAAACTATTCTGATGTAAAAGATTACTATTGCAATGGCACATGCAGGCTCACTTAGCACAACTGGCTGCTAATACAATTAATGTCAGATAGTGGGGTTTTTGTGGGTTTGTTTTAACCCTGGTGTGATGCCTTTGCTCTAAGTGGCTCGGAACACACGTAAACATTGAATGTGGGGCGTTGACTGGACTCTATCCCCATGATGATACTGAGCCCCATAGTGCCCATACTTTGAGGAACTGTCTCCAAATATTGCAAGACTGCTACTCCCATCCCAGATTTCGAATAAAACCATACCACTTGGAGAATATTCGGCAACAATATTCAGCCGTTATCTCTCTGCACTATGCTGACGAGCCCCATTTGAAAGCACAATCAAAACCTGAATGTACAGTGGAGAATGTTAACAGAGAAGCAGGCGAGGCCGCGGGGGAGGGTTTTTTTCCTTTATTTTTAAGGCTCCAGCTGAAACAGAAGAAAGGAGGAGATTTAGCTCTCCATTCACCTTTACCAGTGATTCATTGAAGAACTAATGCTTCATTCCGTTTGTTCTAAGTTGACGCTTTGGTCATTGCCTGCATTCCAAATAAATGTCAAGCAGAGAGTGACATTTATTATCAGTCCCCACCACCTGCAAGAACAAGTGCCTGTTGTTTGAACATTTGATCCTGATTAGATCACGCTGAATAGTTTTATATTCCTGTGCAGTAATGCCTTCTCACCTCAGCCTTCATTAGTTATAGTAATACTATTTACTGTAAATGGGGCTTGTTGCATTGTACATGGCATGGTCAGCATAAATGAGGGGGGAGGGAATTATCCCCCATATAATATGAGAAATTGGCTACCATTCTGCTTCTAGGTCCAGTTCAAAGCACTCGTTAGGGCCTATATCCCACATTGTCACAGTTAGAAAACTACTCATTCCACCCCCTTCCACCTCTTCTTAACTTTCTTTTGTTCCTTCTCTACCCATTCTTCCCCCCACCACACAAGCCTTTTTTCTTCTTCACTGCAATACTTCCTTACCCTAGTAGTCACTTCTCCTCATGTGGACTTGAGGTTCCCTATGTAGAAACCTGGGGTACAGGTTTCACAGCCACCTCCATCAGAAGAAAAGTATTTTTAGCCTGTACTGTTTGGAAGATTTGCTTGGGTCACTGCATATCATCATGGAAGCCAATATTTTAACACAGTAACTTAGAACACGTATAGTAATATGATAAAAGAGAGATGACAAGAGCCTAACGGACAACAGATGAACTACTTAATTCCTAGCCAAAGGGAAAGGCTCTTCATAATTGTACTTGATAGGACACGGTTCACAGAAGCTTCTAGCAAAAGCCTAGGATGAAATGCTGCCAAAAACTGTGGCCCCAGCTGGAGCTCTTGCGGGGGAGGACGACTAAAATACTATACAATATAATACAATAAACTCTGTCATCAGATTAAAAACTACCTCAAAATAAAAATACACACATTAAAACCCATTTGAACATAGAAGGCACAGTCATATAATTTGAGCTTGATGAGCTTCCTAAAAACAGAGAGGGATGGCACTTGGTGAGGAATCTAGAGGAAGCTTGTTCTTGAGGGAAGGGGCCACAGCTGAGAAACCTTGGTCCCTTGGCCTCCTTGAATGTTACAATGCACAACTTCAAGGACTAGAATATGAATTTGAAAGTATGTATAGGTGTGTTCGTTGTGCTTGGATAATGTCAACATATCATTGATTGATTGATTGATTTGATTTGATTTGATTTGTATAATGCAACCATTTAGGCCAAGGGCTATTCTGGGTGGTATATAGAGAGTATATTTATTTAAGGAGCACCAACACAAAAGTGTACTTATTTAAGGAGCAGTGACACAAAAAATTGTGTGTTGCTGTTTTGGAGATGTTTGGAGAAATAAAGCAACATTCTGAAAATATATACCTTCCACAGTTATGTTTAAGAACATAAGAACATAAGAAGAGTCATGTTGCATCAGGCCAAGGGCCCATTTAGTCCAGCTTCCTGTATCTCATAGTTGTCCCACCAAATGCCTCTGGGAGCACACAAGACTAGGTATCTGTCTCCTGATGCCACTCCTCTGCATCTGGCCCTTGAAGTACCCTGTTTTTTTAAAGACTGAAGATTACACGTCTCCATCATGGCTTGTAGCCTGTTGTGGACTTTTCCTCCAGGAATCTGTCCAATCTCCTTTTGAAGGCATCCAGGCTAGATGCCATCACCACATCCTGTGGCAGGGAGTTCCACAGAATAAGAATAAGATGCACAAGTAATCATGCTGGTGTTTAGCTCCCATCAGTGCTCCAGATATCATGGTAGGCCAAAAGGCATACACCTACTAATTCTCTTCTGATTCCTCTTCCCTCACCACTATCTATTTTACTAGAGATGAGCTCCAATGGGGAAAATAGTGATTAACTTTGATTCATGAATTGTCAAGGTTGACAAATCACAAAATTTTGAAGCTTTTCCGTGAATCAGAAAATCTATTCATCAATTTGTTTGGCCTTTGAAACCCTATAAAACAGTCTAGAAGCACCAACATGGCAGAGAAGCTTCCCCTGACTCTTCTCTACAATACCTTTCTGTTTGGTGAATATACATCCAAAAAGCAGGATCCCTGGGGAAGTGCCCTTGAGCAGATGCCCTGGGGATAAAACCATCCTCACCAAACTTGCAGACACACACACACACACACACACACACACACACACACACAGATAGAGACAGAGAGCCCTAGCAGAACTGCATCCTGGGGGAAAAAATCATTGTCTCTGCTACTGAATGCTAAATTCACATTGCTCTCTGTTTTATTCCTGGGAATTACTAGCAATGTAATTAATTAATTAATTAATTAATTAATTAATTAATTAATTAGCATTTTACCCCACCTTTCTCTTTGGAAAAGGGCCCAAGGCTGCTTACAGTAAGGAGAGACTATACAATCCATTACAATTAAGACACAGTCGGTTTGAGAAACAGGGAATTGAGGGGCTTCTTACAGCATTATAACACATTGTCTGTTTCTGGAAAGACATCAGAGATGGGGCAGTCCTGGCCTCCAGTGGGAGGGAGTTCTAGAGTCTGGGTGCAGCAGCCAAGAAGGTCCTTTCATGTGTTTCCACAAGATGTACCTGTGAGGGAGGCGGGTCATCTCCTGATGACCTTAACCCCTGAGTAGGTTCATACTGTGAGATTCGATCTTTGAGGTAGCTTGGACTCAGGTCGTATAGTGATGTGTAGGTTAGGAATTGTGCACGATACCTGATTGGCAGCCAGTGGAGCTGCTTTAATAGGGGTGTAATGTGATCTCTGTAATCAGCCCCAGTCAGCAACCTGACTGTTGCATTTTGGACCCATTGAAGTTTCCTGAAGCTTTTCAATGGGAGTTCCACACAGATAGCATTACAGTAATGTAGTCAGGATGTCACTAGGGCATGAGTTGCCGAGGCCAGAGCAGGTTTCTCCAGAAATGGGAATAACTGGCGTACTAGCCTTAATTATGCAAATGCGCTCCTGGCCACAGCCATGACCTGGGCATCCAGGCTCAAGGATGAGTCCAGGAGCACCTCCAAGCTGTGTACCTCTTTTTTCAGTTGGAGGGTGACCCCATCCAGTACAGGTTGCATCCCTATCCCTTGTTCTCCCTTTCAACCAACCAGCAGCACCTCTGAATGGCATGCTCAAGAATAATACAAATAGTCATAAAATGATACAGGGAAGGAAGCTGTAAATCAGGCATCCACTTGTAACATGCCAGCTTTACTTGAATCACTTCTCCTCAGGAAGCTTATCAATTTTATTTGCCTTTTCAATCTTAAACTTTTAGCAGGCTGCCTCTTGTGGACAGCTCATCAGCCACATGTTTCAGGGATCTGTTATCTATTTATTTTCACCGCCATTCCACTCAGGGTGTCTCTGGCACGACAGGCTGTTCAAATTTTTCCATAAAAGATGCGTGTTCCAATTCGCCTTTCCAGTGCTAAAAATAAATATTGCTCCTTGGGCTCATGCAATGAAAATGGCTTCTTTGGCACTCTTTCCAATTAGTTTGACATATTCAAACTCGTATTTAGTTACCAAGAACAATAATTAGAATATTTCAAGAAGGCTTCTGTTTAATCATAGCTGTGAGATGCTTGGAAATGTAAAATTTTCATGACCTCCCTGAACCTAGCTGATGATGATCCTATTTTGAAAAACATTTATTGTGTTCCTTCCTTCCTTCCTTGATTTTCTTACTGTTTACTAATGCAACTGAGCCATTTTTTTGAGACAGTTGGCAGCGAAAGAAGTTACACATTTACTGGGGGGGGAAAAAAGCCTTTTTTTTTGGGGGGGGGTGTCTCTAGATAAAAGTTTTGCTCCTGTTTCCTGTGGTACAGCATTCAGGTTTGTTGTTGCAGCTAACAGAATTGCAAGGCCTTTCTCATTTAAAGGAAGCCCGTGTGGTGTAGTGGCTAGTGTGCTGTCCTAAGACTCAGGCATGGGTTCAAATCCCCAAGTAGCCTTGGGAACTCATTGGGGAGTGAGACTGCAAGCGAGTCCTTAAATATTCCACATGGAAACTCTTCTAGGGACAGCATAAATCAGAAGTGACTTGAGAGCATGTACCGGTAATTGTAACATATTCACAGAAGGCCATCTAAACATCTGGTTTTGGTACCCAGGGCTGAGTGTTTGCTTTGGGATGTTGCATCTGGAAACACATGTCTTCTTCTGCATGGGGATTCCTTAGGATGAGGCATGTTATTTAGTTCTGGTTCCAAGGGCTGGGGGCCCTTTCTTCTGGAATGGGTACTTTTCTTTCTGGCTGTCATGTGGGCAGCATGAATATCTGCAGAAGGGAGGCTAACATGCATGCCGTTTTTTGCACATGTAAGCATAATGTATGTGCATTGGCCTCTTACTCAAAACCCATGCTAAATGTGCAAATACTGAACGGGAATGACATGTGCCCAATGTTATGGGTAGGGCTGTAGGGCAGAGCATGCTTCCCTGTTTCCAAGTTCAGGCAAGGCGATTCAGGGCCTTGAGCCTTGAAGAAACTGATACAGTTTTTTAAAAAAATGGAAAAAAAATGTAAGTCGAGCAGACCCTATCTAAAATGTGTAAGGTGGCAGTTAAAATGCCAACAGTTTCCCGCTCTTAAGTCGAATTGCTCTTAAGTCGAGCTGCTCTTAAGTTGGGGTACCACTGTATTCTTAAAAGAGAATTCTGAATAAAAGTTTCCCTCAAGGTTTGCTGCTCTGTACGTTCTCCAGTTGCTAGTATTCTCTGCATTCTTAGCTGAGAAACCACTGCTTCAATGTATTACAGGAATGTGAGAGAAAGAAAGAAAATCTTTTGAGTTCCACATTTTTAAAACGTGCTGTAAGTACTATGATGGATATACTCTTCATGTTGGGGAATTCCCAGATAATTATCCGCCAGGTGGTGACCTATTTTAGGTAAGCCTGTGCGCCATTGTTTATCTGGTTCCGCGTGTATCTGTTTGCTACAAAGCCGCTAGCTGTGAACACAAGCATCTGGTTATATGTAACAAGAGCTGGTGAGTTTTTCTCCCGGGCTCTCAGTTTTCATAAAATGTAAAGGAAATCATAAACACTTTCCTCTGTACATTTCTCAGAATGCAGGCTAGTCAGGCTATTGCAGTAGCCACAGATGGGAGCTTTCTGATTATTTGAAGGAGATGCGGCTGGACCATCCTGCCTGACCTCTAAAAGCTTTGCTGAGGCAAACACAGTACACTGTGGCAAGAAATGCTGATGTGATCCCATTTGCCAAATGTCATGCCCTCTTTTTCATGTGGCTGACAGAACTAAGTGGGGAGGGCATAATTATCTTGTCAATGCCAAACAAGATGCTGAGGGAAGAACTGGCCTCAGCTGCCTTCCATATTACACAGTACTAAGCAGAGCTTTTGAATTTGCTTGGCTTCAACAAAACATCTGAGAAAACAATAGAGTTAAAAATAAGCCTTCAATCAGCATCCCAGAGGTTGGCCATCGACCTCTGTTGAAAAGTCTCCAACAAAGGACAATCCACCATTTTACCAGACAGCCTACTTCACTGGCAAACACCTCTTCTTAATTAGGAAGTAATTTTTTTTTTAAAAAAATATCCCTTCCATATTCTAGAAAGATTGCAGCTCTAACTTTACAATCCGGGTTCAATCAGCTATGGATTTCTTGAGCAGTTTGATCTGCTCTGGGAACAGGTGGTTTTGCTCCTTCTTCTGGTGACCCCATACCATATGGACGATTGCAAAACAGCCCACCCCTCATCCATGCCGGGATCCCTGACATGGACTGGGCCAACAAACAAATTCTGATGAAAGATCCCAACTGTACTTTTTTGCTTGTTCAAAAATTGTATCCTACCCTCCTTCCTGCAAAAATAAACACTCCTGCTTTTTCATTTAGTCATTCCTTATTCTAAGGGATATAGCCCCCTCCCCACAATTTTATGCCATCCTGTTGACACACCACCACCACCACCACCACCATGCTGCTGCCACCAAACTGCTTGATTTCAGTTCTGCAAATCTATATATTGTTCTAGATCAGATAACTGATCTAGAGCAATATGTCAGGTATCTGAGCATCTTAGAACTGCAGAACTGGAAGCAATTCTCTGGATCATCAAGTGCAGCACCTGTCAAGGAGGCCCAGTGGGAAACTGAACTTCCAACCTCTGGCTCTTAAACCACAGAGCTATCCAACTATCAGCCCTGTAAACCTCTTCCTGGGTGAAATATCCTGCTGAATCA
Organism: Phrynocephalus versicolor; assembly: GCA_023846285.1. Taxonomy (NCBI): domain Eukaryota; kingdom Metazoa; phylum Chordata; class Lepidosauria; order Squamata; family Agamidae; genus Phrynocephalus; species Phrynocephalus versicolor. Next base: position 65,689,093 of record JAHTLZ010000010.1, on the reverse strand, counting down.
AAGGTCACCCTGACTGTAGACAACAAGATGGCTGCTTGGAAACAGTGAGTATTTAAAGGCCAGTTTTGACATCTGTGTGCTTTCATGCCCATCTTCTTTGGCTGTTAGCAATTCATGCCTTGTACATTTGTCTTCAGATTCCCCTTTGGATGATGAAAACACATGGAGAGAATCCCACCTGGCTCTTGGCAGGTGTTGTGCTGCAATCGATCTTCTCCCTGCCATTGGGCTCTTTGGTTGTTTGGCCAAGGCACTGGTCATGGCATGAAAAATACCAGCATCAAACAACAGGTAAGTGTGCATTAGCTCTGGGATCTGAAGCAATGTGCTAAGTATCCTTTATGTTTCTGGGGGACTTGAGTGGGACTGTGCTATTCTGCTTGGGTCCTCTCTTTGTGGACTTCCCATAAATAACTGTTTGGGCACTGTGGGAAGAGAGTTCTGAGCCAGACAGGTTGTTGGTCTAATCCAGCACACCTTTTCTTGTGTGGAGGAGCCATAGCCCAGTAGCAGAACATATGTTCGCCATGTATTAGCTCCCATGTTTGATCCCAAGCATCTTCACCTATGGATAGAAAAAAGTCCTGCCTGAAGCCCTAGAGGGCTAGTCGTCCGAGTTGATAATACTAGGCTAGACACACCATGATAATTCTAGGCTAAGTTGCGTTCATGTATTCCTATGATTGAATTGGTCTTGTACCATGGTGTAGAACAGAAACATGCATGCTGTGGATTTCTGGGTATTGTGGGGCTGCAAATCCATTATCCTTCATTAAGATGACCACATGCAGCCCAGGACCATATGGAGGGGCCACAAACACAAGTGGCTCATGGCCAGGGAACAGGGGTGGGAGTCTGACATGCCAGAGGGTGGTTTCATTTCAAACTGAGCCCTCCTGCTACGTGTACTTCAAGCCATTCAAGGCTCCAGGTCCCCCACCTCTCCGGACACTGAATATTTATTTATTTATTTTCAAATTTGTATACCGCACCTATTTTCTGAACGGGAACTCAGGATGGTTTACAAAGGATTAAAAGAAATTAAAACAGAAATAGCAGCATCCAAGATGATGAACCAGTGTTGGCAGGGGCAGGGGAGAAAGAAGAAGAAAAAACCCTGTGCCCCTAACAGTTTCCGAAGGCGTCCCTAAACAGCCAGGTCTTCAAGGCTTTCTTGAAGGACGCCAACGAAGGAGATTGCTGCATCTCGCCTGGTAAAGCATTTCAAATAGTAGGTCCAACAACCGAAAAGGCCCGATTATGGGTGGTCGCTTTATGGGCCTCCTTTGGCGTGGCAATCCAAAGCGAGAGGGCCAAGGAAGATCGGGTGGGTCAGGCCAGGTCTAATCGTTGGGAGATACGCTCTGCCAGATAGACAGGGGCCAAGCCATGGAGGGTTTTGTGAACCAAAACCAACACCTTGAACCTTATTTGGGAGGCAACGGGCAACCAGTGCAAGCAGGCCAGGATGGGGGTGACACGGTCAAACTTATGCGCGCCAACCACCAACCTGGCTGCCGCATTCTGGACCCGCTGCAGTCGCCGAACAAGGTTCAAGGGGAGCCCCATGTAGAGGGCGTTGCAGTAATCCAACCTTGATATGACCAGCGCCTGTACCACTGTCCTCAGGGAATCCCCATTGAGGTATGGGCGAATCTGGGCAATAAGCCTAAGATGGTAATAGGCCAACCTGGTCACGGCAGCCACCTGGGAATCCAGGGACAAATCCGGATCCAGGACGACGTCCAGACCCCTCACTCTTTGCGCCAGCTGGAGGGCAGACCCACCCAGACTGGGAAGAGGGCCACTTTACCCCTCCGGGCCTCCCCCAAAGAACAAAATCTCGGTCTTCCCAGGGTTGAGCTTGAGTCTATGAGCCCTGGTCCAATCCAAAACTGCGGCCAGGCAGCACTCAAGGGTCTGGATGGCCTCCACTGCACCGGAAGAAAAGGAGAAATAGAGCTGTGTGTCATCAGCGTACCGATGACAGCAAACTCCATAACTCCGGATGATCTCAGCCAGCGGCTTCATGTAGATGTTAAAGAGCATGGGGGAGAGAGCCGACCCCTGTGGCATCCCACAAGAGAGTGTCCAGGGCGACGACAAATCACCCCACAAGCTCACTAGCTGGGTGCGGCCCTCAAGGTAGGAGCAGAGCCAGCCAAAGGCCAGACCCCCAATCTCCACCTCAGAAAGCCGCCTGAGGAGGATACCGTGGTCGACGGTATCAAAAACCGCTGACAGGCTGAGAAGGACCAACAGGGTAGAGCAACCCCTGTCAGCTCTCCTCAACAGATCATCATGCAGAGCGACCAGTGCCATCTCAGTCCCATGAGGCGGCCTAAACCCAGATTGGAAAGGATCCAATACATGGTTCTCCTCCAGGAACGTCTGGAGACGCAGGGCGGCAACCCGCTCGATCACCTTGCCCATAAAAGGAACATTGGCTATAGGACGATAGTTAGACATATCATCTACAGCCAGGCCAGGTCTTTTGATAATGGGCTTCACCACTGTCTCCTTCAGGCGACTGGGAAAAATCCAGTCTCTGAAGGATGCGGAGGCAATTAGTGAAGCCCATTCCGGCATGCTCCCTCCGGCGGTCTTGATCAGCCAGGAAGGGCAAGGGTTGAACGGAGAAGCCGCAGGCCTGCAAGTCCCAGAGCCCTGGAGGCATCCACTGATGAAACAGGCCCAAACTCAATGAACCGGGGCGACCCAGGCAGCAAGGCACCGGCCACATCAGAGGGAGGATCCATGCAACCGGCGTCCAGCTCGGAGCGGATGGCCTCTATCTTATATTTTAAAAAGGCTGCAAATGACTCGCTAATGAAATCACTAGGAGGAGGCCCCGGTGGACCGGGATTGGTGAGGTCTCGAACCACCCGGAACAATTCTGCCTGACGGTTCGAGGCCTCACCAATTCTCAGGGAGGCAAAAGATCTCCTAGCATCCCTGATCACTCGAGAATAGCGACTGGTCAACGCCTTAACTGCAGCCCAATTTAAAGCCGTCTGAGCCTTTCGCCATCTGCTCTCTAGCCTCCTCCGCTCTTGCTTCATAGCCCGCAACTCTGTGGTAAACCACGGCGAAGAACGGGCTTGGCATCAGATAAGGTGCTTGGGGGCGATCCGGTCTACTACCCCGGCCACATCCTCATACCATTTATCAACCAGGGAGTCGACCGGATCGTCAACCAGACCATCCGTTAAACCCCCGAAGACCTCCGAAAACCGCACTGGGTCCAGGATCCTCCGGGGGCGGGCCCAGATGGAAGGGCCCGGCTCCCCGCAGGGCGGGGTAGCGATTGACAGGGGAAAAAGTCAGGAGATAATGATCTGGCCATGACACAGGTCGGGTGCACAACCTCCCGACCCCCAGATCAAAGCCCGCAGATGTGGAGGCAAAGACCAGGTCCAAGGTATGTCCTCCCTTGTGAGTGGGACCGATGACAAACTGAGACAGGTTCATGGAGGCCATGGACTCCATGAACTCCAGAGCTACTCCCAACAGCTCAAACTTGGCATGCACATTGAAGTCCCCAATCACCAGGAGGCAGGGGGACCTCAAAAGTGCCGCCGAGATGAACTCGGAGAGCTCTGGAAGGGATAGTGCAGGGTTGCGGGGAGCACGGTACACAAGCACAATCCCAAACCTGTCCCTCTGGCCCACCACTAGGTGAAAACATTCCAACCCTGGACTCACCAACATCGCGGATCTGCTGACGTGAAGGGATTCCCTGTACACAATGCCCCCCCACCCCCGAGCTGCCCAGGTGCTGAACACAGTAACCCTGGGGGCGAAGAAGGGCAAGAGAAGCTCCCCCCCTTCACCCACCCAGGTTTCTGTAAAAAAAGCCAGGTCGGCCCGCTCTTCCACAATCAAGTCATGGATGACGGGGATCTTATTATGCACCGACCTGGCATTAATCAGCAAACAGGACAGGCCGGAAGCGCGGACAGAATGGTTCCCTGCCATGTGGCAGGGAACTGACGGGTCAGAACAGGGGACAGGCCGCAAATGCCTGTCCCGAGTTCTCCTTATCCAATCGACCGGCCAGTCCCAAGCGTACGTCCCACGGTCCGATACCACCCTGATAGGACATCCTGCAGGCTCCATAGGTCATACCACTTGCTAGCGATCAAACCAAACAAGTACAAACAAGAATAAAGTGGAAAACAAAATAACAACAACAATCAAATAGATGACAATACAATAACAGAATAATACAATAGAATACAATATGTTAATAGACAATAAAAGAGATCCACCCCAAAAAGAACTGTAGGGGAGAAAAACAGATAATAAAATCAAATGACGGGCACTTGACCAGGCCAACAGAGGGGCAAATAAAGGGGAGGAGCAGCATGGCATCCTAGTCAGATGGTAATCGGCTGGAGAGTCCAAGATCACCAGCGGACTCGAGTCCAAGTTCTTCTTGGGAGAGATCACCTCCAATGAGCTCCTACTCACCATCATAGCTCAGTCCAAAGGTCATACTGCTGAAGGGGCATAGGGAGTCCAAGAGGCGCCGTGACGGCTACAAGCCGGGGTCAATGGCCTCGTGGCCCAATTAATCCCCAGCACAAATGAACCCTTGGCTGAAAGACTCCCTCTCCAGATGGATCAGGTCCCACTCCAGCAATGTACTTCTCCCTTCAAGGGAGGAGGGTGGGTGGGGGGAAACATGATGGCCTGTCTTCCCCACAACAGTCCACAGCCACCCAGGACGAGAGTCTAATACAAGGCTGGCTCCTGCGACAGCCACGCTGACGGGGGGGGGGGGGAGGAGGTGCTGAACGGGGGCGGTAAGATGGAAAAACAACACGCCGACAGCAACACACCAGCCACCCCCATGCTGCTAGTGGTCTCCACCCTTGTCCACTATCCAAAGCTGGTAAAGCATACCAGCGATGGAAATGCCAGAATGAAACCCCCCAAACAAAAGACACCAGGCTCCAAGACCCGTAGCGCACCAGGCGAGCCCGCTTGCCTCTTGCTCCACTCAATCTCCCATACAGGAGGGGGCAATCGATGTCTGTCTGGCGGCAGGGTCCACCAGGAGCCACAGATGACTCCACCATCACACCCGCTGCGGAGGCCGCCATGATGGAGCCCCCCGGCCAGGCCAGGGGGGAAGGAAAGCACCGACGGCCGACCTACTGGCTGAGCCGAGAGACCCACGCCAAAGGGGAGGGAAAGCCGCCAACGGCCGCCCCGCCGCCCGAGCTCCTGGTCCGGGCCAATGGAAAATGGCGCTGGCCGCCGACCTGCTGCCCGAGCTCCAGCTCCGTGGCCGACCCGCCGCCCTTGCCGTGAGCACACTGCGAGACAGGCAGCACACCCAAATAGGAAGGACAGATTACGCTTTGAGAAATGTTTGTAAGGGGTTTTACCAATCATCACACCAAAATAACAAGCCAGGCAGTCTGCATTTGGAGAGGGGTGTCCGAGGGTCATCATCTTGTTTGCTTTGAAATGTTGCATCCGAAGCAGCAGCTCTGCACGTGCCCCTGTGATGAGGCAGATCATTATGCAGTGAGTGGGGAAAGCAGAGCAGATTTGTAGCTGCACACTCTGGAACTCTCTACGGGATTGCATAAAGAGGAGGTGAAAGATTCATATTCATCTTCTCTCTGTGTGTGCACATTTCCAGGTTATAACAATGAACAAAAACTAGCAAATAGAAGAATATCATTCTGTTCAACCCCTAAATGTCACCAGCTCCAGACAGCTCACATAAAAAACAGCTTTTATCCTATGTTCTGAATTTATGTGGTGGAAAGCATAAGATACCTCATGTTTAGCCTTTATTTTTCTGCAGCACCAGCTTCCAGCGGTTCTAAGATCAGATTTTACCCTTCTTTTTCTTACAGGGCATGCCGTTCCAGTCTGATGTCAAAGGAGGAGAACCTCTGGAGGAAGGTTTGGCAAGCCAACAACGTCACCTGTTACTTCCTGAGCGACTTCTGGAGGGATGCCCTCTGGTCTGCTTTTCTTTTCTTTCCAGTTAGAAATGTTACACTGAAGTGAATGCTGAAGTCAGAGAGTGAGAAAAAGGTATATCTGCGATTCTGGATCCGGCAAAACCAATCTAAGTATCACAAAATTGTGTTTAGACTATAACTCCCAAATCCCAGATGTAGTTAGATTACAACAACGACCATCCCTCATTGTGACAGAGACTGATTTATGTTGATAACAACATCTAGAGCTGAACATAAATTAGAAACACGGTATATAATTCCGAACATTCCTACTAGAGTTTAAGCCCACTGTATTCAATATGGTGTACATTCTCATATGTATATCTAGCATCAGACATGCAATATAAGCCTAGGTGTGTCTACACAGAATTAAGTGTCACTGGATTCAATAAAATTTACCCTCTGGTAAGTCTCTACTGGATTGCCACTTTACATACAGTATATACATACAAAACCAAATACAGCTATATTGGTCTATAAGAAGTCCACCAAATCCAGAATTCTGCCTGTGCTCTGAGCAAGATACATTTTTGTTTTCCTTAATTATCATGTATGAATTTTTTTTATAAATTTTATTAAATAAACATAAGGAAAACTCACAAATAACAATAATACACAATTATATATATATGTTAAAAAAAGACTATCATACACAATACAAAGTGCCCCCCATCCCCAAGAAACCGTCCAGTATTCTTGCATCTTCTCTTTCTTTTTCAACTTCTTTTTTAGTAGGCTTCTTAAGGTCCTTTACACCAGAACTGTGTTAGATTATAAGTTGGTTGTATCCCTTTTCCTTTTACTAACACATGATCAATAAATTTCCCCCAAACATCATAGAAGATATCTTTTTTCATTTCTCCTCGCAAAACTTTTATATTGCAAGACAATTTATCATTTAGTGCTATATCCCACACTTCCTTATACCATTCAGTAATTTTGAGGTCTGATTTAAGTTTCCAGTTTCTGGCAATGATCAGCCTTGCAGCTGTCATAAGGTTAGCTATTAATTCTCTAGTTTTCACATCTTATTCATTGATGGATGGTAATGATAACAATGCAATTTCAGGTACACATTTAATATCATTTTGTAGTATCTCTCTTATCGCCTCAAAGATCTCTTGCCAAAACTTTTGAACAATTTCACATTCCCACCATAAATGAAAATAAGTGCCTATCTTTTTTTCACATTTCCAGCAAAGCTTGGAATATTTTGGATTCATTCTATTTACTCTAACTGGAGTCATATACCATCTTAAGACTAATTTGAAATAGTTTTCTTTTATTCTAACTGATAATGACCGTAAGATCCTCAGATTCCAAATTCTTTTCCATTCCTCATTGTTTATTTCTTTCTCTATGTCTTGTTTCCATAGCTCTCTTATTGTATCCTGTTCCCTGTTCTCGAGTGAATCTTGAATTATTTTATAAATTTTAGCAACTGCGCCTTTACCTATATTACCTTTCTCTGATTCATATGATGTCAAAAATTGCTCAAATTTTGTATATCCTCTGAGTTGGATATTTCTCCTAATCCAATCTTTCGTCCAGCTTTCTGAGCGTAGTTCAACCAGGACAATTCCTGAGTTTGCAAAACGCGTTTAATTTCTTGTTTTGTTGTCATTTTTTTAATCCAGTCTTTTAACCTTGCCACTTTCCTTAATTTAAATAGATCTCCCAGTTTCTTCATGTTCGTGGGGAAATTCATCTGATCGATCACCAGTCCAAGCGGGGAACCTTCCTGTATCAATTTCTTTCCATACTTTTTCCAAGTGAATAATAGGGAACTCAGAAGCAGGTTTTTAATTGGGTGACTTTTCCTTATTAGGGGGAGGGTAAATACATATTTATTTATGTCTTCGCTTAGCTCTTCTGATTCAAGTTCCCACCATATTAATTTTTGAGGTTTAAATAGTATTTCCCCCAGAGAACTGAGCTGATTAGCTGTATAGTAGATTCTAAGATTAGGTATGCCTATACCTCCCTCTTTTTGAGATCTGTACCATAAGCTTTTATTTATTCTTGCTTTTTTTCCACCATTGCAGAATCTATTTATAAGGTCTTGATAGACTTTGATTTCAACTTCTGTGTATTGAATAGGTAACATTCTAAAAAGGAAATTAATTTTAGGAAGTATTTTCATTTTTACCATTGCTATTCTGCCAAACCATGATAAGTTTAATTTGGAATAATTTTGTAGTTTATTTTTAATCTCTTCCTTTATTTTTATATAATTCCGTTCTTTCGTTTTACTGCTATCTGTATCTAACAATATCCCTAAGTATTTTATGTATTTACAAACTTTCAATCCATAATTAGAGATCACCTCCATGTCTCGGTTATTCTGATTGAAAATCATAATTTCTGATTTCTGCCAGTTGACACATAGTCCGGTTGTTTCACCGAATTCCTTCAAATGTGCTTTTATCCTTAAAATGCTTTCTGCTGGATTTTTTACTGTTAACAAAGCGTCATCTGCAAATAAACTGATTTTTATCTTACCTTCCTTACCCATACCTTTAATTAATTGATCCTCCCTAATTGCATTGGCTAGTAACTCTATCACTATGCAAAACAGAACTGGCGATAAAGGACAACCCTGTCTTGTTCCTCGGGCTAGGCTGATTTTTTCTGTCATCCCGTCATTAACAATGATTGACGAGGTACTATGAGAATATAGTTGGTTTATTACGCTTAAAAATTTTTCTCCGAACCCCCATTTCTCTAATAAAAGTTTTAATGCAGGCCATTGAACACAATCGAAGGCTTTAAATAGGTCTAAAGACAAAATGCATGCTCTATCCTGTGATCTTCCCATCTCATAAAGAACATTGAGAACTCTTCTTACAGTGTTTGACATTTGTCTGCCTTTAATAAAGCCGGTTTGATCCTCTTTAATATACTTATCTATAAATGTGTACATTCTTTTCGCTAAAATTGCTGTGAAGATCTTAGCGTCTTGATTTATAAGTGATATTGGTCTGTAAGATCCCACATCCATTGGGTTTTTATTAGGCTTGAGAATTAAAATAGTTAAAGTATGTTTCCAGGAGGAAGGTATTTGTTCTCCCTGCAATATCTGATTAAAAAGCTTCTTTAATTTAGGGATTAACATTGATTTAAATGTCTTGTAAAATTCTGGTCCCAATCTGTCATCTCCTGGAGTTTTAGCATTCTTTAGCTTATTTATGACATCCTCTATCTCCTCCTCGTTAATAGTTTTTTCCATTTCAAGCCTATCTTCCTCCACTAGTCTTGTTTTTAGATTTTTGTCAATATATTGTTCCATAATTTCCTTACTGGTTTTATTGGCTGTATATAACTTTTGATAGAATTCTTGGATGACTTTTAATTTTTCTTTCATTTGAGTACAGATATTGCCGCTTAAATCCTTTATCCTTCCTATCATGCTTTTTTCTTTCCTTTTCTGTGCTAGTTTTGCTAGCATCTTTGAGTTTTTATTACTATATTCAAAAAAGTTTCTTTTCAGGTATAGTAGATTTCTTTGGGCTTGTTGTAGATCTATTTCTTCTAATTCCCTTTTCCTGGCCTCAATCTGAATTAAGATTCTTTTGTCTTTAGTTACAAAATATTGAGATTCAAGGTCTGCTATGATAGCCTCTATTTTTTTTTTATTTTGCTGATCTCAAGTTTTGATTATAGCGTTTTCTTTTATTATGTAACCTCTAGCCACCGCCTTCAGAGTGTCCCAGATAACGCCTATTTGACCACCACCTTCTTCATTAATATTCCAGGTTTCTAGCCATTCCCTTTGTATTTTTTGTACCGTATCTGGGAATTGAAAAATTCTAGAGTTTATTCTCCACCTTTTCGCTTCCTTATAGTTCTTCTTATTTTCTATTTCAACAGACATTAAAGCATGATCTGAAATTTTTATCAATTCTATATTAGTGTTTATGACTTTAGATAGCAAGCTTTGTGAAACAAATATATAATCTATTATCGAATAAGCTTTATGGGCTGATGAGTAGAAAGTAAATTTTCTTTCATCGCCCTTCATTTCTCTCCATACATCCTTTAATCCTGTATTTGCGATGAATTTTGTTAAGATTGTATGCCTAGTCCCCCAGTCTACCTTGCTAGTCGTTGTTTTGTCTTTTATTTTGTCCATAACCATGTTGAAATCTCCCGCTAAAACCACATGTCCTTTTTGTACCTTCTCTATCTGCTGCCATACCTCTTTATAAAACAGGTTATGATTAGTATTCGGTGCGTAAACATTTATCAGTGTATAATGTTCTAGACCAATTGTGACCTGAAGAATAATATATCTACCTTCCAGATCTTTCACAGTTTTTTCAACAGTACAGTCACAGTGCTTTGAAATTAAGATTGCCACCCCCCTTGCTTTAGAAGAACCAAAACTTTTCTCATAAATGTTCATATTGGGTAATTTCAGTTCGTTTTGACCATCTTTCGTTTGGTGTGTTTCTTGAAGAAAGATGATGTCCGGTTTATTCTTCTTGATTAATGACTCTAGTCTCTTTCTCTTCATGACAGAGCCTAGGCCCTTAGCATTCAATGTGGCTAATTTCACCAGTCTACCCATATTTTCTTTCTTGTATCAATCTGGAACGGTCTCTTTGTGAATATATACAAACAAACACTACATATAAAAAAAACGAACAATAATTTCCCAAACCCCACCACCTACATTTATTTTCTGTTCTCCCATCCTCTTAGCCCTCATACACATTTTGTATGCACCCTTATAGGAGGGAGGGGGAAGGCACCCGTACACTTCCCGATGGCTAATAAATACTCAAAAGCTCGGAATTGCATTAGCACTGTCTAGTCTTGCTTACAATTATATACGTGAGAAATTGGAAAGAAAGAATGCAGTAAAAAAAATAGCATAATAATATAAATCTTAACTTGCTTCTATTCACCTCCCTTCCACACTCAGTCCCCCCTCCCCGAATAAAACAAGCAAAAAAAAAAAAAAACAAGAGAAAAAAAACATAGAGGGAAAAACAGAGGGTATAGGAAAGGAAAGGAAAGGGAATAAGGGACGGGAAGGAGTGGAGAAATGTAGGACAAACAAGTGAAAACAGAGACGAATTAAGACAAACTAGCCTGAAAAGGAAGGGGAAAAAAAAGAGGGGGAACGGGAGGGGAGAGAGAGACGGGAAGAGAGAGAAAGGTTGCACTGTCTTCTATGGTACAGAGTTCTTCAGATTAGTCTCCAATTTTCTGCCCGTTAAGACATCTGAAGAGTTAAAAGCTGATACTGTCGTCACTGCAGAGGCTGAGTTTGAAGTGATCTATTCTTCTTTTTCAATTTGGATATTCCATGCCTTAAGAAGTTGTTCGCCTTCTTCCAGGGAGTAGATTTTGTGAAGAGTTGGGCCCTTCCACACTTTAAGAAAGATCGGGAATCCCCAGTTATATCTGTAGTTGTTGTTTCTCAAGGCAGTTGTCACGGGTCTCATAGATTTTCTCCATTCAAAAGTCTCCCTGGAGATATCCTGGTAAACTTGTAGGACCCTTCCATCACGCTTCAAAAGATCAGGTTTTGCCCTGAGAGTAGACGTCAGTTGTTCTTTCATAGCATAGGAAGTAAATCTGATCAGAATAGGTCTTGAAACGCCTGCTGTTGCACTGCCTATATAATGCACTCTTTCGATATCGGTCTCGATGAGTTGTTGGGAGAGGATAGTATTAAGCCAAGCAAGGATTTCTTTCTTGATTTCTTTTTTATCCTGAAGTTCAAAATTGATTAGTTTCAGATTAGACCTTCGAGAATAATCTTCCATATAAATCAGCTTTCTCTGTAAGGCGTCGATCTCTTCTTCATGGGCAGAAAAGGCGCTTTCATGCTTAGAGGCTAGCGTTTGAACTTGATTGATTTCTCCTGCTAGTTTTTTCAATTCAGCGTCATTATTAGAGACCCGTGTCTGAAGAGACTGTATTTCTTGCAACAAATCCTTCCTTAGATCATCATTCTGTGAAGATAAAGACTGGAAACGGTCATCGATAGTGGACGTTATATCTTTTAGAGCTTATTTAATGAGGGAGCTAACTTCTGCTTTGAAGTTTTTAAACTCCTTTGGAAGGTCCGGCTGTTGTGCTGGCAGCTTGCCAGATTCAGACGCCATTATTTCAGCTTCAGGAATAGCTTCAGCTCTTTCAAGACGTTCAAACGCTGCGTCTGAAGGACTTCTTCTCATCCACTTTTTCACAGCTGGACCCCTTTTCTTGGCTGGCATACAGAAAAGCCAGGTATGAAACTTTATTTCCCTTTTGTTCTCAAAGCAAGAAAAACAGACTTTTCCACAGTCTCTCACAGTTTCTCACAGTCCGCCTAACAGGGACATGACTTCGGCAGAAATCGAAAGTAAATCACTGCTTCAATAATTCACTGTTATCTTTCCCCTTCAAAAACACACAGTTTTCAACTATCCTCCCCAGTAAATTATAGTTGTTTACTCACGATTTTGATGTCATTTAGAGACAGTATTTCAAGTTTATTTTTCTTCGTGAGCGGAGCTTCTGACTCAAGCGGCCATCTCGCCGTGGGCGGAAGTGCCCCCCCTATCGTATATACACGGTATATAATTCCGAACATTCTTACTAGAGTTTAAGCCCACTGTATTCAATATGGTGTACATTCTCATATGTATATCTAGCATCAGACATGCAATATAAGCCTAGGTGTGTCTACACAGAATTAAGTGTCACTGGATTCAATAAAATTTACCCTCTGGTAAGTCTCTACTGGATTGCCACTTTACATACAGTATATACATACAAAACCAAATACAGCTATATTGGTCTATAAGAAGTCCACCAAATCCAGAATTCTGCCTGTGCTCTGAGCAAGATACATTTTTGTTTTCCTTAATTATCGTGTATGAATTTGATGCCCTCCATCCATCTGATATATTTCAATTAAATTATCTTCAAATTGGTTTTCATCAGCTTAAAATAATGCACCAATATAATGCAGTGCAATGAAGACAATTTGAAAGCAGCAGCGGGACTGTATCTGCATATAAGCAGCAGACTTAGTAGGTATCTTCCAAACACGAACATGTGCAGAAATCTACCATCCAGTGATTCACGGGAGCAAATTTGTTTTCTCAACTATGACATCTGATTCCCATTTGGGGCCTTGTGCACCCTAGTAGCCAGCACTTGCTCCTCTAACTGCAAAAGCATGTTGTTTGAGTTAAAATAGGTACAGTTCAGTATTGTGTCTGAAAAGACTCATAGGAGATACCCTCAAGAATCCACATCCAGAAGGGACACAGAAAGGTAGGTTCTTTCAGTGCCTTTCTGTTTCGTGACTAGTACATTCAATTAGCTTCTGTGCAGGGAAATAATAATTTGACCTCAGGAGAGTCTAGCTGGATCGGCTATAGCCAGAACCTCAAAGGAGCCTTTAAAGAGAGGCAGGACAAATCTCAGAGCTTGGCTACAGTTTTCTTTTTCTTTCTTTCTTTCTTTCTTTCTTTCTTTCTTTCTTTCTTTCTTTCTTTCTTTCTTTCTTTCTTTCTTTCTTTCTTTCATGGGGGAGGGAGACACCATCTGTACAAAATCACTGGCAACCATAGGGTGGTATCGGTAGTCCAAGAGGGTAATATTTCCAAGCTGTGGGCATTTTTTCTCCTGCTCAAGCACTGGAGTTTCTTAACAATTCACTTCTCTTCAAAATTCAGTGAAACAAATGAGAAACCAATTAAACCAGTGTAAGAGAAACAATTCAGGAGAAACTCAGGGTTTACATATATTATTCGACACTTATGGGAGCCAAAAAATGTTCTAGAATGATTGGATCCATAACAACTCCTTGACTGCCCCTATCACAACACTAGTATTTCCTCCCACTCTCCACCCCCAACTCAGATATTGGAGAAAGACATAGGATGCAAGTCTCCTGCCTCAAACTTGTCAACAGCTGTCCCCAAACTTAAATTCTCCTACATCATTAGGTTACAGCTCAAGCTGTTGGGCAAATTTCTAAGTAAAACCATACTACAGTAGTAGTAACCCGATTTCTCCTTATAATGCTGGAAAGTAATTCATCTCACTCATGCTTAAACATCAGAGAGCAAGGGTAGCGCAGTGGATCATGAGTTGGGCTAGGACTTGGTGGGGGGGGTATTTCAGTTTAAATACCTGCTCAGCCAGGGAAGGTCACATGGTTGGCAATGATAAACTGCTCCTTGGAAACCCTATGAGGGTTACTAAAAATTGGAAGTGCCTTGATAGCACCAAACTGTTAATCCTAAAACATAGGTGGCCATGACAAGTGGGCCATGTTTTGTGAGGTATGTGACAATGTGCTGAAATGCTAGCCCTATCCAGGTGTGTGTGAGATAGAGTTGTATCGTTACAGTCATGACAACTCTTCGTGACCCCATGTCCTCGGAGTTTTCTTGGCAAGAATACTGGAGTGGCTTCCCAGTTCCTACTCCAGGCACCTACAGCACCTGGTATTCCCTGGTGGTCGCCCATCCAAGTACTAACCAGGCTGACCCTGCTCAGCTTCTGAAATCAGGTGAGATCAGATGTGCTTAGGGCATCTAGGCAGCTATCCAGGTATTCATATTCTAGTTTCTAACATCATCAAAGAGGGAGGATGGACCTGACCACATTAGTTGTGCCCTGTCCCCTTTCTTCACTGCAGCATGAATTAGCCTAGTCCAGGCTACTCACTATGTGGGATCTCTCCATGTAAACAAGAACTTGAGAGATGTCTGGGTCTTGGTAATGTGGAAAGCCTTCATGAAACTGGAACCTCACTTCTGCAGATTGATCACTTCCTATGTGAAATGTTTTCTGCATGTGCAAAGGGATAAGAGATAGTCTCTCTCTCTCTCTCTCTCTCTCTCTCTCTCTCTCTTGTAGACACGCCTACTTTTTGTTTGGTCATCGTGCCTACTTTAATTACAGTGATTGCAGCTTCCTATTGATGGCACTGAATGTTAACTGTGGGTTTCTATTGTTAAGTGTCTGAAATGGCGATATTAACTCCTCCTTCAGCTGCTAGCCAGTATGCAAGCTTTAGGACAGCTGAAAGAGATGAGCATCAGAGCACATGACTAGACACAGGATTGGAGCCAAAGTAAATACAGGAGTCTAAATGTTTTGCAAAGCCCACTCATTCCATAAATATGCTTTGGCTGAAGTCCCACAAAGAAGAAAAGGATGAGTGGAGTTTATTTATTTATTATTAGATTTATACCCCGCCCATCTTCCCAAGGGAACTCTGGGCGGCTTACAGAGCTCTTGTAAGACAAGACTAGGAGAAGATGATCACAGCCATCTAATATTTTCACTGACAAAACATACACAGTTGCTCCTAGGGAAATGACACATGATGTAGCAATGCTGAAACGCTGTGGTTTCTTCAGTCACTCCATTGGCTTGTCAGGATGGAACACGGCCAATGACAAATCTGTGGTTTCTGGGCGTCACCTCTTGCATGGGTGGCTGATTGAATCCAGAGCGTTTCTTAAGGCTTTCAGATGGTGATTTCCGAAATGCTGTCTGAACGGCATACATTTCTATTTTGTGCCCCTACTTTTCTTGAAGTCAGCCCTTGTTCTTAGCATAAGTCTCTCTCCCCCACCCCACCCCACCCTCAAATCTTCTTGTGGTTCTTTTTTTCTCCTCTTGGGTTCAGCAGCCTCGGGTGTCTGAAAAGCGGCCTAAAATGAGCAGCAGCAGCTGTGGAGGGGGTGCGCACCGGGGCCCTGTGCCAGGAAGCTCTTTCCCATTTTGAAAAGCCTTTTTCTTTTTCTTTTATCGCCTCCAGCTTCAATGAGATGGAAGTTTGAAGGCTCGATTTCTGGACTGTTATATAAGAGCATTCTCATCACCGTTTCATTTGGCCCCAAACCTCTCCAAACTTCTGCTAGACACGCAAAGGGAAAGGAGCTGGGGAGCTTAATGGAACGGCTGCAGTGACAGCTGCCCATGCCGCTCCCGCCTGTCCTTCATCCACCCCTTACCACCCATGTCCCTCTGCCCCGCAGACAGGACACACTGACAATCTTACAGGGCTGCACCAATAACTTCCTTCTGCAGCCGTGTGCGTGTTAACATGCTGTCAAGTTGGAACCGGCGTAAAGCGACCTTAATTTAACAAGGCTTTCAAGGTAAGTGAGATCTTTGAGGAGGGCGTTTACCAGTTCCACTCCCCCAGTCAGTTTCCATGGCAGAGCAGGGATTTGAACCCTCGTTTCCGGTGTCCTAACCTGTCACTCTATGCATTATACCACACTGGGCATCCACAATAGTACCATTACTCTTAATAGTCTATAATGCTGCCCTAGTGGGATTTTCTCATCTCTTTTCTCTTTCATCACAAACAATTACAACAGTGAGTCACATATTTCCACTGTCTCATCCCTCCTACCATTCCTTCCACATAAGGGTCACTTTGCAGCCATCCTGCCTCTTAATCCTGATGTTGCTTTCAAGTGCTCTGAGAGATCTAAACCTTCCTGTGCATTCCCAGAAGCTCCCAGCCCCAGTTCTTTCTGATTCCTTGCTAACAACCCATCAGGTCTCATCTCTCCCTCCTCCCAAATCTTCTTCGTGAAGGCCAGAGCAGAGTTTTCTAATCCTCTCCCTCATGACGCAACAATAGTTTCATTCAATGAGAGCTGTAGCAGCCTAGCATGGACAACCCAATTCGAGGTCATTATTCTGAACAAAGGAATGGACTGGCTGGTCTACACAACTCTCTATAACAGGGATGTCCAAACTTTTTGTAAGGAGGGCCAGATTTGGTGGCTGAGAATGTGTCAGGGGCCGGTTGCTCCCCGACCATGCCACCCCACTGCAAGCCCCACCCAATGACCCCTTGCAACCCCACCCGCAGGAAGGCGGGGACCAAGGGAGGAAGGAAGGTGAGGAACAAGGAAGGTAGGGAGTGAGGGAGTGAGGTGGGGACCAAGGGAGGGAGGGAGGAAAGAAGGAAGGAGGGGACCAAAGGAAGCACAGGGAGCCGTGGTCACAGGTCACCCCTTGGAAGAGGCGATCTGTGCAACCTTGCACCCCCCCAAGCTCCCCAGAGGTGGCGACAGCTCACCCGCCAGCCCACCCCAAAGCTCCTTGGCAGTGGCGGAGGCCCGCTGGCCTGCCCACCCCCACACATTACCCTGCAGTGCCGGTGGCGGCAGACCGCCCGTCCACCCAGCCGCCCAAGCTTCCCAGCGGTGCCAGTGGCGCAGCCCACCCGATCACTGCCCCGCATGTGTGCCCAACCTCACGATGTTCCTGGTGATGCCGGTGGCGGCAGCCCACACACACGCCCAGCCACACAAGCTTCTGCTCACCGGTCAGCTGGCCCACCCAGCCCCTCAAGCTTCCCAGCGGTGTCAGTGTTGGCAGAAGATTTTTATTTTTAAAAAAATGGGGTGAAGGAGGGGGGAGGGAGGGGCGGGCCAGCCAGCCACAGGCCACTCAGAATGGCCTGAAGGGCCAGATTTGGCCCCTGGGCTGGACTTTGGGCAGGCCAGCTCTATAATGTTCATCTGGAAGTTGAGTCATGGCTACTGGACTTCTTTTTCTCGAGAGACAGCGAAACATTTGTCTCTCAAGAAAAAGAAGTCCAGTAGCCATGACTCAACTTCCAGATAAACTCACCTGGATGACTGAGAATCTTCACAGACATATCTCTATAATGTTGGAGTACCATGAATCCCTGGAGAAGAGGTGGGCGAGTTTCTCGTTCCAAACTGACCACGTGCATTCCTTGGGCTACAGACAGGTCTCTCCTTGGACTTTGAACGTTCTCCCTGCATAATTTGGTATAATGACACCAGATTTCTGGTCTATGATGGGACCAAAGAAAGCTACAATCTGATTTTTCTAGCAAGGTGTCTGTGGTCTCTCACTTACCCGAGTGGTTTTCTAGCAAGATGTGTCATGTCTTCTTGTTGATTGAACTCCTGGAAGCACAATTCAGTTTAAACAATGAGATATGTGTGGTTGAACGCTGAAGCACAGCTTTTGGGGCTGTTTGTCTTTATTATTTGACAACAAAGTGGTGGCAGGACAGTAGGATGGAGGCCAGAAGTAGTGAGTCTTTGGGAGTTTTCATACCAGTCAGTAACTGATCACCCTATTATAGGGATGCCTGGTGTACACGAACACCCAGCTGCAGAGTCAGGGTGTTGGGAGTTCAGTCTCCCAGTGGGTCTCCTCGGAAAACAGCCAACCTGGTCTAGCCCATCAGAAATGGCACACTGCCACAGCACACCAAGAACAAGGGATTGCCAAACCACTTCTTAGTCCTATCTACCCAGAAAGCCCTGGAAAGGATCACTATATGCCAAAATTGACTTAATGGTCCATGATTATTATGATTCAGATCAGCATTGGTGTAGAAGACAATAGTGGGAACCAAGGTCAGGGGACCAGAATGGGGTATGGTGGTGGGGAGAGCTCTTTGTCAACAAAATTATTGCAGAATGAAAGGCAATTGAGTTGCAGGCAAATTTATCTGTCTGCTGGTTCTGTCCCCCCACAACTCTCTCTGGGTTTGTGTAGAAGAGTAGAAAAGAGAGAGAGAGAGAGAGAGAGAGAGAGAGAGAGAGAGAGAACCTGTAAAGAATTCAAAGACACGAACCAAAGATTAGAAAAGAAAAAGCAAGCCAGAGTAGGTCCTCAGATCATTTTGGTCAGTAGAGTCACATCTTCCATCCGTGCTCTGTGATCAAATTAATGAGGAGCAGTGCGCACACAAAGCCTCTCTGTGGCACATAAAGGGATATCATTACACACACAACACCAGCAGAGGAGGGCGGAGCAGTGAACTACAGAAGCTCCCGAGTGAGTCACTGAGCTGGTGAATCATCCCTATGGGAGTTTTGCTCCCGAAGGTAGATCCTCATTAAAAAAAAGAGAGAGAGATTTGATTTAGTAGGTTATAATGAAATGATAGTGACTAGAACACTTGTTGCGAAGACGGTTCTGTTTGCCAGATTATCCAGCTCGAGTGACAAATATATTTAGGGAAATTTCTTAGGGAAGGGATATAAGCTGGGGTGGTGGCAGGGTGCTGAATCTAAATATAGATTTCAATTGGTTGCTTAGGTTGCCTTTCATTGAAAAACACAGGGGTGTATATTTACTGAATGCAGTCATTTTTGTGTGTGTGTGTGCATGCATGTGTGCACGTGTGTGTGTGTGTATAAATAGGGTTTAATATAATGAATGATCATGATAAATTCATATTAACATTGAGACCCAACACATACATACTCTTCAAAATATATCTACATAAAGGGGGATTTGTCAAACATATTCATGAGCCTTGTGATCTGGGAGGCATGGTTTTCTTTCTACAAATTGAGCAACAGTGGCTATTTATGAGAAAAAGGCAATCTTGGGGGCAGGGGGCTAATTAATATATACATCTGAGTTTAGTGTGCCAAGACTGTAGAGGAATTCAGTAGAACTGCGGGCGGGTGGGGGTGAATGTGCATCTTGCACATAAAGTGTCTTTCATTTGCATTGGGAAATACACACAGGGGCCTCTGTGTCTTTCAGTGGAAGGGCTATTTGTAGGGCTATTATAAACAGTTCTCTGTTTTAAAGCATCTTTTTTTGAAAAACGGTCAAAATAATAGTAGTACAGTAGGACCCCTGTATCCACTGATTTCATTAACAACTGATTCAGTTATCCACGGTTGGCAGAGGAAAAAAATTAAATAAATAATTCAGTAGCCGTAAAGCAAGCTACTGTTACAAACAGCAGCTGTAAAGCAAGCTACTGTTGTAAAACAGTATCTGTAAAGCAAGCTACTGTCACAAACACCAGCCATAAAGCAGGCTACTGTTGCAAAACAGCAGCCATAAAGCAAGCTACTGTTATAAAACAGCAACATTGGGGTTTTGGTGTCCTTTCTTATCCATGGTTTTCATTATCCACAGGAAGGCCTGGAACCCATTCCCAGCAGATAACTGCGTTGCTGCTGTATGCTCAAATTTTAAATACATCTGTGTCCTTTTTTGGTATATGATTAATCAACTTTTACTGGGTAAAGTATAAGCACCCTTCTTTCACAAGATCTACTGATTTTCCACAGAATGGCTGCTGTATGCCCAACATCCATGAGATATTGGCAGACCACAATGAGGACGGTTTTAAAAAGCAGAAATTAGAAAATGTTCTGGGATCCAAGTCACCACTTATATGGCCTATAGAGAACACCAAGCTAAGAGTGTGATCCCTGCTATGCATCAAGCTGATGACATGTTGGGAGAGACCTATGGGCATTAGAGTAGTCACAAAGCTGGGAATTGCTGTCATTAGTCAAGGGACTGCATAGCTCTGTCATGGACATTGAGAACCTTCCCAGTTATTGTCCATGGAGGCTTCATAGTCAGGACCATCCCTCTATCCCAGTCCTTTCAGTAAAGAGGCTAGTAAGTTGCAAGGAAGTTAACTGCACTACACTATCTGTAATGCTCGGTGCTAGGTACAAAAACTGAGCCTTCGTTGGCAGGTGCACGGTCCCAGTCAGAGATGCCATAATAGCCCTACAGACAACAGCAAACTATTCCTATGGCTCTCAAAACTGCATTGATGCTACATTACATATTACGATATAGACAAAAATGAAAATGTTGCTTCTCCAAAATCTCATTTAACCATATCTCAGTAATGCATTTCAGGTTAGCTTCAGTGGTGTAGCTAGAGTTTGGAGTGCCTGGAGACAAAGTCAGTTTTTGTGCCCTACCCCCCCCCACTGTGTCTCACCCACCTAACAAGGGGGGCCAAATCCTGAGGGAACAGTGGGAGAGGGGAAGAAGGGTCTCTCCTTCTCATACACTCTTTGTGGGTCACCTTTCCAGCTAAGGCTCTCCTGTGCAAACTGCACCGCGTGCAGATAGCATCAAGCAGGCGATTCCATCCCCTAAGCATCACCTCCGTAGCATGCTTCCCCCTCCTCCTTTCCCCTGGCTAATGCTTGGTGATCATTAGCCTGGGGAAAGGAGAGGGAAGCAGGTGATGGGATCCCCCCCCAAGCAGCACCTCCGTCACACGCTTCCTTCTCCTCCTTTCCCTGGGCTAACAATTGCCAAGGCTTAGCGGGGGGTGGGGGTGGGTGGAAGGAGGAGGAGGAGCAATCGAAGGAGGTGCTGCTTGAGGGAAAAAAATCATTGCCTGCTTCCCTCTCCTCCTTTCCCTCGACTAAGGATCATCAAGCCTTAGTGGGGCAAAAGGAGGACTGTTGGCGGGATGGTGCATGGCTTCTTCCTCCTGCTCCCCGTCCAGGTGCCCCCAGATTGCAAATGCACTCTTCCAATCCCTCCCTAGTTATGCCAGTGGTTATGATCTATGATCAAGATCTACAATCAAGTCACGGACTAGAGACATTTTTGTGTTTCTGGTCCATGTTTTGTGCAACTACACTTGAGGAACTGAAGGCAAGTTGGTAAGACAGTTAATATTACTGTGTAGAGATGGGCACGAAACGAACAATTTTTCGTTTCCGGTTTCAGTTTTTCGTTTCGTTACGCAACGAAATGACAAACGAATTTTGTCTCTAAAATGAAACGAAACGAACAGAAACACCGGAAATTTTGTCGTGCGTTTCGTTTTCGTTACAGCAATACAAGTGATCTGCTTTAAATGCTTAAAAAATCACAGAAAATTGAAATTAATGGTAACGAAATGGTAATGAAACAAACGAAAACGAAAATGATTTTTTTGCAAAAATTTGCGAAAAACAGAAACGAACCGAAACAGACCCCCTAAACGACAAACGAAATGCCATTTTTTTAAATTCGTGCCCATCTCTATTGCTGTGACTAGAGGAAGGAGACAGAGGATTCAACGCTGATTCCACTTACATAACTGGTCTCGCCTTCTCACTGTATCATCCTTGTCCATAAATCACACAGAAGCAGCTGGCAATACTTCTTGGATACATTCCTCAGAACAGCTACGCCAAGAAGTGACATTTTAAAATTAATTGTAAAACATTCATATCTTTTAACATTTTAAAATTATTTTAAATATGGAACTGAAAAGAGAAGCGAAGGATGGAAGGAACATAGCTGTGGACTAGTAAAAACATCACTAAAAACTGACCATTAAAAAAAGCTGTTAACAACCACAACACAGCAGCAGGTATAAGAGTAGCAATCAAGAGAAAGCATGTGTAAATGTTGTTAACCAAGGGTTCAATGGAACAATCATTGCTCTTTGCATAATACAAGGACTTTGTTGGTTTTCAGTAACAGCCAGGATGTTAAACACAGGTTGATACAATCTGGCTGAAACAGAACACTGTACATTATACAATATTTCCCCTAGTTAATAAATTTCTATTTAACTGATGTAATTTCTTTTCCTGCTCTCGGCTGTACCAAAGATTTCAGCAGAGAGGAATGCAATTGTCCCAGAACATTGTGTTATGGTGTGTATATAGAGACCTAGAGGGAGGTGATGTAGTAAAGATGTGACCTTTCTCTTTCTCTCTCTCCCTCCCAAGAAGGCCAAAAGCAAAAAGCAAAGTGTGCTGCTTATAGACGCCCTCTGCTTATATATCTATATAACCTCCCCATCTCGGAGGTTTACTGTTTGATTATGCAGGCTCTACATGGGCCCTCCCCTTCTTCCAGCAAGCTGGGTGCTCTTTTTACCCATGTCGGAAGGACAGAAGTCTGAGTCCACCATGAGCCAGCTACCTGGGATTGAACCCCAGGATGTGAGCACCGTTTCAGTTGCTGTACATCAGTTTAAGCACTGCGCTACAAGGCCAAACAAGCAAAAGCTAATTAATTTGGAGAGGTGTCTCTTCTATTCTCCAAGCAGCCAGCAGATAATGACACTACTAAACTAGAAAAAAATAGCAACCAGTTAGACATTTAAGTTTTTGCTCAGAATACTTAGAAATGTTTAAATACTACACATGTTTAAGAATGGGAATTTTCCTTTGTGTAATCTTCCCTTCTGTTTGTTTATGTCCTCTGACTTAGGACAACCCCAATAGGTCTTTCAAGGTGAGATACTGAATGGTTGGTTGTACCAGTTCTCCTCTACCAGTCATGGCTGAGCAAGGCTTTGTACCCAGTTTGCCTATTCTATTGGTCTACCCACTACACCACAGTGTGAATCCATCCTTCCAATTTGTATCCATACCTTGCAAAGGGTATTTGTACACGACCCCTAAACTCCGCCGCAAATGGCTGCCAACTCTGGAGCTTACAATTGTTTCCCCACCAGCTCCGGAGTTTGCAGGAAATTAAGTGCGACCACGCCCACCTAACTGTGTCCCAGTGCACTTTTCATGTACCTGCTCTTGGAGGGTGAAAATCCCCAGATCCGGATGTAATCTGGTGAGTGCCCGGCTCTCCTTGCTTCTGTTTGTTTTTTTTTCCTCCCGCCCCTTTAAGAGAAGGAATCAGGACGACGACGGGATTACCGGACGGCTTCGGAGGTGAGCCTGCATTTTTTCCTCTCTTTTTTTCTCCCTCCCCTCACGCAGACAGGAGCAAGGAAGTGCGGAGGGGCGGGGACACAGGAAGAGCAACGAACCCCCAAGATCTCTGGTCCGAATTTAAGTGGCCAGCGGATCTTAGGGGTCGTGTGAAAAGGCCCAAAGAGCAGCACGATGCAACGTCTCTCTCTTAATTTCATTTATCATTTTTTTTTATAAAAACATAATATCACTACACATTTGCATATATTCTGTCAAAATATTATGATTCTTTTAACACAAGATATCCTGCTTAAGATCCAACTTTTCAGAGGCTTTTTCCTTTGCATGCACTGGCTACAGCTGATGATGCTTACTGTAGGGGAAAAAGTGACAGTCTTAAGCAGCGAGTCTATTTTAGAAATTAACCACTGTTCTAGCACATAAAGAGGCTGGTGCAATCTGACGCTTTCTACAGGTTTCCCTACACATTCTTTATATGCCCTTGTTTATAATAAGGGAAGTTGCAGTCCAAAACCTCAGGAGACCACTAGGTTGGCCCCATGTCTTTCTAGAACTGTTCAGAACAGAATGCTAAACTTTTTCCTGAAAGCAGCTTTCTTTCTGCTTCAATCCTGTCTATCTTCCTTCTCGAGGCCAGAGTGCTGCCTCTCTCACTGTTGTAAGATGTTTCTCCCATTTCCAGGCCATCTTTTGTTGGGGAACAGGGAATTTTTGGAAGATGTCAACGATGAACCTTGCTCCCTCTGGTGTTCTATCCACAGACATTCTCTGCTCCACAAAAGGAGGACATCGGAACCTTGCTAGAAAATGTTCCAGGACTGGGAAGAAAGTGTTTGGCCACAACATGAAGAACTTCATCAAGAGGGCTTTAAACTGAATTGGAAGGGGGGAGGGTGACAAAAGCATGGGGTTTAAGTTAGAGGACGCTCTATGCGCAGTAAGATGAATGGACCAACTTGTTCAAATGGGGGTAACATAATAATATTAATAACATAACAATAACAACATAATAACAATAATATTCATTAAAATGTACAAATAAGCCACAAATCACACACTCTCCAGTGGGTTTGTATACAAATGCCAGGAGTATAGGAAACAGACAGGAAGAAATGGACATTTTAGTTCAGGAGGGCAAATACAACTTGATGGGAATAACTGACACCTGGCAGGATGACTCCCGTGACTAGAATACAGCAATTGAAGGATATAAATTGTTCAAATAGAGCAGAGAGAATAGAAAGGGAGGTGGAGTTGCAGTATATGTAAAAAAAAAAAATACATTCCTGCATAGAAACACAGGAGGCGGGGTCTGGCTCTCCCATTAAGAGCATCTAGATCAGTGATGGCGAACCTTTTAGAGACCGAGTGCCCAAACTGCAATTCAAAACCCACTAATTTTTTTGCAAAGTGTCCATTCAGCAATTTAACCTGAATACAGGTGGCTGTGAGGGGGCGATGTCGGGTGCCCAGAGAAAGGGCTCCGAGTGCCACCTATGGCACCTGTGCCATAGGTTTGCCAACACTGATCTAGATCAATCTACTTGGGGCGAAAAAGGAACATGGCCATTGAAGCTTAGTGTTGACGGCCCAATCAAGAAGAAGCAGATGAAACTTTTGTAAAGCAAATTGCAAGGATTTTTAAAAAATGTAGTAGTGATAGGGGATTTTAACTATCCGAATATATGTTGGGAGACAAATTTGGCCAAGTATGGTCCTTCCAAGAAATTCCTAGATTGGGTGGCTGATGATTTTCTCCTACAAAAAAGGGGAGAAACGAGAGGACAAGCTATCCTTAACTTGATTCATTGGCTTGTCATTTTGGAAATCTAGAAAGAGTCACGCAATAGGCACAGGTCTTTTTTAGAAATAAGTCCTCATTGTATTTAACAGGAGGTATTTCCAGGAACAAAACATGGGCTTTGTATTTGTGGACCCGAGACTATTTTGCAAGCTCCATGAAACATTCTTCTAGGTCTACAGAGCAGGTCTTCAGACCTCCTGTCACAGATGGGCTGAAATTCTGTTTCTAGTGTAAGCACTCTGTTTACCAGGGAGGAACAGATTGAAAGTGACGCTTTGGCTTTTACACCACAAAGCAAGGTTTCAACTGTGATGTTGCACCCAGATAGATAGTATCCAATGTGCATTATATGTGTGCCAAATACTGGACAAGGTCACAAACAGCTGTAGTCACTAATGCTAAAACTATCAATCTCCTGTAATGAGAATGAAATGTGCAGCCCAGCAGATTCAGTCTGAATAGAAAAGAATTTCATTTGCTGACCTATGTTGTTAGTTCAGCATTTTCATGCAGCTCCCAAAGTTGGTGTCAGGGGGTGAGTGGGGTCAGAATATTATGGTTTGTGAATTGTAGCTTTTATTTTTTGTCTTCATGTCTGGTAAAGTTCTTCTAGATGAACAGCAGAAGTGCAAGGATTCACAAAGCAGAATTAGCTTCAATCTCCCCAGGGTACTTCACCAGTTTTTCTCCTTAACTGGCACTTATAGTCTCAATAACTGACTCTCAGACGTTAATAATAGAAAGAAACACGTACCATTTTCTTTACTTATGGTTGAAACCAATGAAACAGCAAAACTGATATACACGGCTACCTTCGGCATCAGACTCCCTGCTTTCAAAAGACTACTGGGTTGGGTTGGGAAGAGAAGCCAGAGCAGAGAAGCATGTCTCTCTTAGAATTAAGAGGTAGGGAAGGAAATATTGCTTAGTGCTAAATAGGTTAATAGTCCTCCTAGCCGAAAAAGGTCCCTCCAGAAAAATCTACTACCTAATGATAGCACGGGAGATTGCAAAACTGGGCCAATAATTCTGCACCCACTCCAGCAGGGGCACATGGGGAATAGTATCAAGTACAAATACTCTTTTGTCATTTTGGTACCCCCGCCAGCACAGCATCTGGGGCACATTGCCCTGCCTGCTCCCAACATTTTTTTGCCTATTTATTCTGTTGCATAGTCAGCATTTTGTTAGCCCTCTTCTTCAGTGTAAGTGGCTATTACAGCAGTTACTGGGGTTCCAGAACCACACAGTGAACATAGACCATTGTATGGAGGTACCCAGGAAATGAATTAACCTAATGCATGGAATTGTCCACACTCAGGTTTTTGATGAACGTTGTTGGGCCTGGCAGAATTTCTCAAGAAGCTCATTCTACTGGGTTGAGATGATGAAGATGTAAACCGCTTAATGTTTATCATAAAAAGACTGATTGCATCCTGAGCCAATAAAGGCGTTCCAGTCAGGTTGCCAACCTTTTTCTGGCAAGGCTTCTGCATTCTTAACAGCTCCCTGTCATGCAGAAATAATATCCTGTCAGGAAAGGGATTAGCTTCTGAATTTGTGAGCGTCATGCCACTGCTCAGAGCAGGCTAGCCAGAAAACAAGCTGGCAAACTCTTGCATACAGTATTATGATCTCCAGAAAAGTGTGCTGCTAGTCTTAATCACTACGTTGTTGATACTGTAACCCTCTTTCCAGAAAGCTGCATCACTGACACTGCTCGTTTGGGGCCAGAAGTGTCACCTTATCCCTAAAGAAAATAAGTTCTTAGCTTGAGCAGTCATATAACGACAGAAATGTAAGCGCTCAAGTCTCAGTGAATAATGATGTAGGTAGAACTTTGCCTGTTGTTGACCCTTCTTCAGCCAAACAGGTATTTGACTTAGGAGGGGGGAAAGAAGGGAAGCCCACCTAAATGTCCATGGAAACAGACAGGTCCTTAGCCCCTTTACAAAGCTTGTGCCCCACTGAGATAACCAACCCTGGGGGATACACTTAAACTTAACTCAATGATCTTGTGCACACCAGTGCACGACATTATCACTGCCTGGTTGCCTGGCTGCTTAGTTGGCTGGTGATTGATTACATCCCTCCTCGCCCTTCTTCCAAAGCACTGGGGCTTGCATGCCTAAGCAAGGTTGCCTTTGCACCTCCTCTTATTCTTATAAGAGCCCTGGGAATCAATTAGTTTGTGATAGAATGACTGTTGCCAAATGTCTGCTAATGAGTTGGATGTTCCACTTTAAAATTAAAGCCGTAACAGGTTTCAGATGAATAGTGCCATTCTGTTCCTCTGTTGGTAAGATTGTGCTGGTGGGGCAGAGATAGATTAGCAACTGTGTGGGGATCACAGCTTTCGCCAAAGGACATGTCCCTTGTATTTTTAAAGAATGGGTAAAAAATTCCTGCAGTTCAGGTACAAATACTGAGAAATCCAAGGATTATATTCCATTAAAACCATAATGGAAAAATTAGGTTGGGAAATCTCAAGCTATTATGCCTTTAAATCCAACCATCTTGAGCATAGGGCAGATTTAAAATGCTACACACTCAGCCAAACTGAGTTTGTTCAAGCCCACCTAGATTTGTACCCCACTTGGGGTACATGGCCTTTTCTCTCTTCCATGCTCAAACCAACAGCTGCCTCTAGTGTTATGCACATGTAACTTCAACTAGAGAAAAACTTTTTGTGTGTGTGCAACTACCATTGATAAATAATATGGGAAATGCTCCTGGACTGGGATTGTCTGATACACATGATTTCCCACCTGACTACATGATGTAAAATTCAGTCTTATTCAGCCTTGGAAGGGGGGGTCAACCCAGTCCATAGTTTTTTTCCCCTTTGCCACTGGGGTTTCTACTGATTTTGATCTGAATTCCTTTGCATTGGTTCAGACACTGTGGTCACTTGTGCCACTGAAGGAGCTCGTGCTCATTGCATTAAAAGCCATTCCCAGACAGCTCCAGCAGAAGTGAAAGAGGCCTGGCATGAGGGAAACTAGCTACTGTTTGAAACTTCTCCTCCTCCCACCAAGTGTCTGGTTCTGTTTGACAGCCCCCTCCCCTTCCCATTCCATGTTTTTCTTTCTTTTTTAAAGGGATCACTAGTCTAGCGCCACAGGGGCATGGCGGCTCAGTGGGCTAGAGCGCTGAAACTGTTGGCTGCAAAATCAGCAGCTCAGCCGTTCAAATCCCAGGTGTGAGTGAGCTCCCACTGTTAACCCCAGCTCCTGCCAACCTAGCAGTTTGAAAGCATGCAAAGCAAAGCAAAAGCAAAGTGGTCTGCCTATACACCGCCCCATACCACATCAAGTAGTCTCTGGACGGCTTACAGTTTTTAATTATAGTATGCAGGCTACACATTGCCCGCCCCCCCCCCCAGCAAGCTGGATACTCATTTTACTGACCTCGGAAGGATGGAAGGCTGAGTGAACCTTGAGCCTGCTACCTGGGATTGAACCCCAGGTTGTGAGCAGTTTTGCCTGCAGTACAGGCATTTAACCACTGCGCCACTTACATATGAATTGTATATGTAAGTAGATAGATACCACCATGAAAAGAGGGAAGGTAAACAATGTTCCATGTGTAGAAAAGCATTCAGCCATGCCAGCCATGACTTGCACAACACAGGCTCGTAGCGCACAAGGAAATCTCCCCCAATTTTCCCCATGCAGACGGGGGAAAGCATGCACACCCACTCAGGTGTGTGCCTTAAAAGAAACCTTGCTGGCTGCTGGCATGGCCCAATTTGTAACAGGGAGTAGCCTGGGAGGGGGTGACCCCTACACTACATCCCATTCTCTCCTCTACCCTAGCTTACATACCATTTGTGTATTGTTCTTATCATTTACTTGAGCTTCTTTCATTTTGAAAATCTCTGCTCAGTTCTAGTTCACCCAACTCTCAGTTGAACATCTTGAATCCCCAATTCAACATCTCGATAAGGCCATCAGAAATCTTTTTGAAAACCAGTCAGAGCCTTCAGGCAGATGAATAGGTATGTTTGTGAAATCTACAGCTGTACCTGCTAATTTAAATGCCTTTCTGAACACATTTTGCCTGAAAATAAATTTGAATCTCAATTGCTCTAAATTAGTGTTCTGTATGAGCTTTTAATCTGAGAACTAGTATTATTGCATTAAGACTTTTTTCCCTCTTGAAATGTTGGCTCAAGATGACATATCAAGTCCCACAATAATTCGAAGCTGCAAAAAGATCACGATTGTCAAAATATTTTTAGCAAAGTGTAATATCTTTGAGTTGTGCATCCTGCTTTCTATCATGAATGAGCAATTCTCCTTTAATTAAGAAGGACTTAACGATGAGACATGAGGTACACATTCAGAACAATTCTTTGCACGTTATTCCTGCACATATTTTCATTATTTCTCTAAAGTTAAGACAAGGATGCATTCCGGTGTGATATAAGTCTTCTAGACTGCATGTCTCTCTATTATTATGCAGCGGAAAAGATCAAACAGCCATTATCAAGATGATGTGTTGTAAGATGTTACTGATGTGGGTTTCTTTCCTCTTTTCTTTCACTTTGAAGCTTCACTTGCAATGAACTGCAATTCTGAACACATTTATGTGGTGGATTTATGCAACTGCTCCAGCATGTAGTCAGATGCCAAATTGATGCATGGTTTGTATACAGAAAGTAGAACATCGCTGAGAAAATGCAGCCATGTAATTATGGTGGAGAAGCATTAGTTGGGGACACATCATGGCAAGATTGCCTCATCTGTTCTCTCTATACAGTCCACAGATGGGAGGAGGCTGCCAAGTCACCACCAAATCACTGATCCTGTCCATAGGCTATGAACCTTAGACAGCATGGCCAGGTAGTCTAGGAGTTGCGCTCCAACCTTGTACAGATTTCCCATTCCAGCCTAATTATCTGATACTGGCTCCTAAAAATATGAATTATCTCTGCCCTCCTCTTGCCATTTCCCAACTCACCAGTGTACCTCTATGTAGAATTCACATCTGGCACATGAAAGAAGCCGTGTTGCTAGATGGTGCAAAATATAAATAAAATAAAATATTTGGGTATTCTTTTTAAAAATACTAGAAGATATATTTGCATGCTTGACGGCAAGTTTACAGTGCACACAATGCTTTTCCAATCGTTGGAGTGACCCCTTCTATGCTTCCCACTACTAGGACAAGACTCTAGCTAGATCATCTGTGAGTCACGTAACAGACTTTGAGCAAAGTCAGATAAAAGAATAATCAAGTAAAATAGCACTACTTGGATACAGGACAAACTTTCTTTAAATGTGGAGAAGTTTCATCAATGCTACACTTACAAGCATATAATTTATGCTTCACCAGAAAAGATATAGCAAATGGCTAAGAGAACGTTATTGAAGCAGCCTGCTTCTGATCAAAAATAGTTTAATCATCTTAATGTTTTAATGTTTTTTAATTTTACCTTTATTTCATATACATCCATAATTTTAAACTATGCAGTGCTCTGATACGAACAAAGAACAATGTCAGACTACAAATACAGAGAAACATTCTGGTGGTGTTTTTGTGAGTGGGGGGGACATCCAAAAAGACTCTTTCCAAGCCTCCATAATGAAGTGCAGAAAATGAAACACATTTCCAGGAAGTCTGATTTAACTTTGCAAGTTCTGGTAAGATTGTATGTTAGTGGTCAACACCTTCTCTTGCCTCCCCAATCCCCAATATTACACTGATGTGAAAAGCATCAATGCAGTATTGTTAATCTGTATGCTGATCGTAAGGAAGCCAGATTTGTTGCCTTATGAAAACAATGAAATTAAATTCTCACACAATTCCAAACGTCTGATTTTACAGCTGGTATTTACATCTAATTTTCATTTGATACTTTGTTCCAGAAGGCTGCTGTATAATTTCAAATGCAACTGTATTACTGACAGATGAAGTAATCAAGTGTCAGCACCGACATCTTCCATATACCTTTATTTTAGCCTGATGACATGATACCTTAAGCCCGATGGAAGCTTGACTCTAATGCATTCAAGCAAGAATAACGGATGGTATTGAAAGTCTAGATGCCCTAAGCACTTCCAATCTCGCCTGGTTTTGGAAACTAAGCAGGGTCAGCCCTGGTTAGTACTTGGACGGGAGACCACCAGGGAATACCAGGTGCTGTAGGCACCTGGAGTAGGAACTGGCAAGCCACTCCAGTATTCCTGCCAAGAAAACTCCATGGACATGGAGTCACAAAGAGTCGGTCACGAGTGTAACGACAAAACACACACACACACGTGCACACATTGAAAGTCCACATACGCACCTCCACCTGAAGCAGCATTCATGAATTCAACCAAAAGGGGGAAATGCTGGGAGGTTCCCATGTGCCTGGGTAAGTCTCCAAAGCAGAATCTAGAGGGACTGCATGAAAAAGTTCCTCAAGATCGCACTGCAAACAGGAAGCACCACACTGGAGTTAAGCCCATGTCACTTGAACTGTTATGTTCATCTCTTCTCCTCTCATAAGGCAGCGTTTAAGATTTTGCCATCAGATATATGGCCAGCCAAATAGTCCCCTTTCTTCTAATTTATCAAACATCTGCACAGTTTTGGTGAGGATTTTATATATTTATTTCCTTTTGAAATCTGTCCTCCTGTCACATTTTAACTTTTTTTAAAAAGGGGGAAAAAAAGAAATTGGATATGTTCACTGAGTTAGGTATCTGATTGCAGAGCTGGAGGTTAGGTGTGGACCCCTGCATTCGTGGCCAAGGGCAAGCTACAAACTAGCCTTCGTGGCCCTGGGCAAGCTACAAAGTCCCAGGGCACCCCCAGAAGAAGGGAAGGGTAAACCCCGTTCTGAGTACACTTGGCCTAGAAAATCTGAAAAGGATTTCCATAGTCAGAATTGGTCTTACGGCACATAAATAATGCTTTTATAATTATAAATAAGTATTAATTATATTCAGAAAAGGAAAAGAGCCATTTTTAGTTAGATGTTTTGCAGTAACACATCCTGAATTATTCTGCAACAACATACCTCTGAACCAAGTGGGAATAATTATAGAAGACTGGAAGTCTGTAAAGATGTACAAAACATGGACTGTATAACAAACAAAAAGAAACAGCATCTTCTTTAAGACGAGCAGATTTAGCTCACTATGGTATTTTATTGATTGTTATGGAAACTAGGTTTGATATGTCATATCATCTGGAGTTCAAATGCTTTGTTTGCAAAAGCTTACATTACTTATTTAGCAAGCCTTGGTTGTGCTTTTTCCTAACCTACTTTCATTGGAGGAAAGTAAAACATCCAAGAAATGAGTCCACAATTACAATAATACATTTTATTCTGGAAAAAAGCACCACCTTGTTTTTATATTGAAGTATGAAATCCAATGTTGCTACAAAAACACAGAAATTTCAGCCTGAAGGATACAAATGACTTCATTTGGATATTATTTCAGTACAGCAGATTTTTGTGCTATTTACAGCACGGACAAAAAGAACAAGTCAGGAAGTTCATGATTAACAGACATCAGTTGAAAATGAATAGGTAACTTTTATACCCAGTAGGTCTGCAGACCTTCTGCAAAGGACATCTTCATGCATAGATTTCCTTTGCCTTTTATGACGGATAGAAATAAGACAGAATGGTGGCAACCTGACCAATCTTTCAACTAATTTTAGTGAAGCACATCAATCAAGCTGCAAATATTATCGATGTTTTCCATATGAATGACTATTCCTACATACAGAAAATATTTCCTAAAGACATGTTAGAATACAATCCACACTACACAAGTACTCCCCATGATTTGTTTTTTGACAGCTTGTTTTATCTATTCCTTGAAAACATATTGCATGTCTCAGTCATGCTTTCCTGCAATGACTCGAGACAAGCTAGAGTTCATTTTTTCCATATCAAAGTGCAAATTAAGGTGTCTATAAAAACACACCATAATTTGTTTCCTTGTAACAACTACATGTAAGGTGCACCAGATCTGCAGAAAACATGTTACCGGACTCCAGAGAGCACTGACCCTTACTTTCAGGGCTTATTCCTGGTAGACATTTCTGTCATTCTACAGTACTATGAATAATCATAATTTCAGAAGGACACAACAAGCATATTCCACTGAACATATTTCCCCCCACATATCAACAACAGTGTTTCATTACCTTGCACACATTATAGAGCTCCACTGTCACTTCATTATCTGAAAACCACGTGTCAACTTATTTACAGAAATACCACACAGTGTTATCTTTTATCTGCTGGAATGGAATCACCATGTAGTTGCATCTCTTTATTTTATATAGAATACCATGTTTTGGAGAGACCCAGGAAATCTGCTCTGCTTTGGCCTTCAAATCCATTCAGCAATCAGAGCAGTCACTCTTGTTATGCCAAGCATCACTGGGTGAACTGCCCTGCACCAGTTATTGTCCTAAGCCTAGGTGTAACCTAAGGACCTGCACTGGGAGGATTCAACAGTTTCAAGCTCTTCCTTCCAGCATTAGAAGCTCCTGTGCTTTGGAAACAGTTTGAGAACAGGCTCCTTTCTATGTAAAACAATTTTGTGTGTGTGTGTGTGTGTGTGTGTGTGTGTGCGTGCGTGCGTGCGTGCGTGCGTGTGTGTGTGTGTGTGTGTGTGTGTGTGTGTGTGTGTGTGTGTTTTTAAACATTCAAGTAATGGACTCAACAGGGTTATACAGATATGATGATTATGCAAAATTAAGATGATAGGATTCAGCACAACGCAAGAGCCCCACTCTTAATGTTCTGTTGAAGCATTTCTTCATCTGGCAGATGTATAGGCAGTTATCAGAAGAAAGCTTCTGAAAGGGATTGGCTTACTTCTTAAGATCAGAATCTGGGCTGAATATATTTGCCACCAAGCCTGCTGAGGAACTTTCTATCACTCAGTGCTGACAGATTAGTTTATGTAAGTGAACCTGTTATGCACTAGTGCAAAGCCCAGAGGTAGGGAAACTATAAATATACGTAGAAAATAAAATAGCTCTTTCTAGGCCTGAGAACTATGTGTTGTTTGAAAGTGTTATGCTAGCAAGCTGTTAAAGAACAGCTTTATCTGAACTGAAACTGCGGCAGGCCACATTCCTGAAGGACACTAACAGGCAGCAGTGAGGTGTCAGGAAACAGGTTACATGAGTATTAGGGTGAGACCTGGTACACCTACAATGATGTCTGGATACCTAGAGTATTTACAGGAATGTAACATGTCTGGGGCACAAGCTGCCAATGTACATGCGAAGACTTCTTAAGCCGCATGTAACATATTTTGCCACTTTTGTTTTGTTTTTGACCTTTTAATGGAAATAAATTCAAGCTACATAATGTCAACTGGATACTGCTTACTCAGATTATCTGTTACACGGGGGTGGGGTGGAGGTTAATTGCTAATTGTGAAATATAGTAGTATCTTTAAGATACTATTATTGATATCGCTTGTTCTTTTCTACTGCTACAAATGCAGTATTAGATCCTCTTGAAAAAGATGGGTTATTTTCCTTCAGCAACTGCTAGTCAAATAGACTCAATAAAGTGGTTATGGGAAATTACATAAGGTTCTTGTTGGCAAATTGAATGAAAGCAAGCATCTGCTTTATCTTTCTGTGGTTTCTTGGGAATAATGAATAGCCAGCAGAGACCTGTAATGTCCCAAATTTAGGCGCAGTGCCCCAGTCTATGACCATGTGAAAGGCAGCTACATTCATCTGAGAAGGGAACCCTGCATTAGGTTTGTCCTCTACCAGTTGATCTATTTTCCAATTTCACATAATATTAATTGCCTTAAATAATACAGGGGAAAGACTACTCGATACTCTTCCTCTGTTATGGCTACTACCACCTGCATGGGGACAGGCCTGGAAACTTCCATGTATTAACAAGATGTTGATTAAGGATGAATCAACATTTACATCAGAATGAGAGAATTGGTCAACTGGACTACAGCTCTTCAAATTGCAAATGGGGGGAGCTTCATTTTGGACGAGTCCCTAATATTAACATCTCCAGGCATGCATCAAAAAACCACAATTTTACTTTGAACTGCAGGTGGACAGAGCCAACAACAGCTGAGACTATAATGTCTCTGCAGTACTTGGAAGGTGGTTGGTTTTAAATATGACAGTAAATTGAAAAAGAATAACCCTCATTTCTAATCTGAAGTATTGAAATATAATCTGTTGCACCAAAGCTGGTCAAGCATCAGCCCTGGAGGGAAGTTATTCAGTGTCACTCTTGCCCTTTCCAGCACTCACCAGGATTTAGTTAAGGTTCAGACCAGATGATACATGGCAGATATTTATGTAAAAGCTACTCGCCATCTGCTTACCCAGATGTAAATCTCTCCCATTCCAATCACTTCGCGCTCCATATGAGAACCTCCTGTTGCTGCTTTTCATTAAACACACAACCATATTGAGCATCTGCTGCATAAGGTTTCGCAATCCTGGCCCCAGACCAAAGATGAGTAAAGTGCTACTCTCCATATATCTCTGGACTACAACTCCTATCAGCCCCTGCCTGAACAGCCAATAGCAAAGAACACTGGGAACTGGAGTTCAACAACATCTGGTGGGTGAAATTTTGAACATGCCTGCCCTAGTACATTTTCCTCACTTAATAATATTGTTTAGAGGCAAATTGCCTGAGGAAGCAAACTCTTCTCTCCCCACCCCCACTTTTTCAATATTTGAGGTCACTGTGAACTATTCAGGAGCAAAAATCTTATTTAAACTACTCGTGGTTGTCCTGATGGCATCAGAGTACGTTGACTTTGGCATATCAACTCTGCAATTATCAAGAAAACAGAATACTTGTAATGCTAGTAGCCTGACCTTTACCCAAAATGCAAACAGAAAGAACTTCTTGAACTGCTTAGCAATTGGCTGCCTATCTAAATGATCAAATAACCATATTATCAGCTTCAGCAAAGAACTCCAGGATTCTAGTTCAAGTTTTGCTTTTGAGTGCAACCTATTGGAAACTGATTATTTCTGGTTATTTCATAACTTACTAACACATTTTAAAACGCCACCATCCCTTCATGTTGTTATAGGGTCTATTACAAAATAATATACATCTTACAAGCTCAGACATGCCATCACACATAACATTGTCACTTACCACATTCAGAAATTTCAGCTTCCTTATAGTCATAACAAATATCATTCAAGTCAGTGTATTCTTTCTGCGCTGTTACAATGACTGGAAGTTACTAACAACTAGAACAGTGTATTTCTTTCCCGAGTAAAATATTCCTAAGGATATATGTAATAAAATTCCTGCAGAGGAGAATTTTAAGAGTTCAGTCTAACAATTATTTTCAAAGTACTTGATGAAATCTTAAGATACGTTACAGAATGAGAATCCACGTTTCCTCTTTTGGCACCTTACATTGAGAATGTTGTACCTGTGTGCCTATGGTCGACCCATTGCTGTTTCCTTTGTCTCAAACTTTCCACAAAATTAGATGCAGCTGTTATTCTGTCTCTGCTCCTCTATTTAGATTCAGCACATGTATCATCTTCCGAAGGCACAGAGGGGATGCTATCACGGGACACCGTGTCAATGCTCTGGACTTCTGACTGAAGATGGACAGAGACTTCAACAGCTATTTCTTTGCCATGGTCATTCACGGAGCCATCATCCGAATCGCCTGCTGGTGAATTACTGCGCTTGATTTCTGGGTTTAAAGGATACAGCCCTGCTTGGGCACCAAGGGCCTGGCTTGCTTTCACCCCATCTCCCACTTCGTCAGGGTCATCGAGGTGCACTGCTTCGAAGATCTCTTCCATAAAGGCCCGGCAGTTAAGGATGAGCGGTGGAAGTGGGATACTTCTGGCCAGCTCCTCAATGTATCGCGCAAACTCCATCGTCTTAAACTGGGTAACTTTGGCCAGCTCTAGCGTCTTGGCGGAAGTGATGATAGGGATGCGTTTGGCGATTTCAAAGGCCTTCTGCAGCTTCTCAGCCCCTTCTGTTCTGAAGAATTCATTGATGGCCTTCTCTGTCTTGCGGAGATGGCTGCTCATCATGCACAGGCGCGTGATGTTCAAGATCATGATGATTGTGAAGGCAACCAGGCAGACAATCATGTAGTAAATGCCCATGTCCCCAGATGTGGAGACCACCCTGAGAGTAACGGAGTAATAGGAGGTGCCATTTCCATTAGTAGCTGCGCATGTGTATCGCCCCCGGTCATCAAAGGTTACATGAGTGATATTCAGGGCACTCTCAGAAGTCAACCATCTTCCATCTAACAAGCAGAATACAAAAGAGAATTCAGTGTCACTCTTCCATGTTTTGTTGTGCCTTTACTAGCACTAGTGGGCACACAAGATAAAGACTGTTTCCCTGGTAACCCCTCCTTTGTTGGCTTTCTCCCAAAGGTCGTGCATTCGGATATCTCTTTAGCTGGTTCTAGCAGACCTTTAGTGATATTTTTATTCTAATCTGTTTTAAATTGTTACTGCTGGGTTACAGTTTTAAAGTGTGTATAATATGGTTGCTGGGCTGGAGTAGGATATTTAAATGTCGCTGTGTTTAATTTAATGCATTTGCTTTGTTCATCATAAGTGGAAAATATTTACTGGAATACCTGCCAGATGGTATGAGCAGTGAAGTCAGAACTGACTTATAGTCTCCTATTTATTTATTTATTTATTTATTTATTTATTTATTTATTTATTTATTTAT
>JAHTLZ010000010.1:65640983-65651157 GCA_023846285.1 Phrynocephalus versicolor | reverse complement strand
AAAAAGAGGCAAACTTCCAATAAAAGTAGCGGGGTACAATACCCCCCACAAAGGATGGCATGGGCCGCAAAAAAAAAACCAACCAAACAAAAAACCCCAAAATTAAGCCTAGGAGGCTTTCAAAGTAAGAGAGGTATTTAAGAAGTAGTTTTTCCTGTTCCACCCCATCTATGCATTTCCATGGCTAAGTGGAATTTGAACCAGTGCCTGCTGGTTCCTTATCCAACTCTAGTCACTATACCACAATGGTTCTCTTGATGTATTAAAATAAATTAAATTGCATGGGGGCAGCATATAAAACACCTGATGGAGTACTCAGAAACAGGACAACTGGATACTATTTTGTAGTACTTGCAAGCTATGGGAGTTTCCTTTTAATAAGTACCATATTGTACAAGTATGCATGAGATCAATTCAGTAGTCAGTGAATAGCTAGGAAATCTACATACTTATAACCCTTAAAGTGACGCACTGATTCATGATAACTTAGGTCCATGATGGGAAGAGGGGCTTTCCCCTCACATTCTTGCTCATCCTAAACATCCTACCCGTGTACCAGAAATGAATATTTTAAAAGCTAAAAATAATTTCAGCACATCTCATTTTTCTGAGGACTGCGATCACACACTTTTTCCTTCCCTAAGATAGCTGGAGCAGTGCGGTGGCATAATACTGATCTTTCTTAGCAATTTAAAGGGGGAATAGTTCTTCATGGCAGCGAAGCACAGAACACTTGTCCCTATTATCATCATTACAGCTGTCAATCTTAAAGACATTTAGAAAACCTTCACACTGCCCTTTTCATAAAAGAAAAACATGCTGCAATGTTTGTACTGGAATAAACAGCCCCCTTCTCTGGGCCAATATTTTTCACATTATCCTAATTAAACCTTTCAGGTCAGAATTAATTTAGATGATCTTTCTCAGTGTAAATGATTCATTGTCTTGTGCTTAATGTAAATCTGAAACTGAAGCAAACAAAGGCCTCTGGAAAAAGTCACACAACCAGCATATAAGATTTAAGTATCAAGTGTCCTTAAAAGTATGTCAATGAGCAACAACCAGTTTACTGCAACAGGATTATGCAAAACTGATTAGACAGTAGCATGTGTACTATAGCTTCTTGCTCTGATTAATAGATAACTAGGACTCCCCTCTGAGATACATTGTTCAGGGTGAAATCAACATTCCTCTATAAGTTTAAAAGATAGTGTATACACTATTGTACTTTGATGATGAAATCTCTGAACAGAGGGGCGACTTATCTAGTTTTCTAACTGTGGCCCTGACACTGAATATAGCTCCAGTCCTGACTATTCAGTGGGCCACCTCTGTGGTGCCCATACCATGCTGCTCTTTGTTTGAACTGGCCTGTAAAGTCCAGCCTCATCGGACCATGCTGTCCTGTGCCTTCCAAGAAGAAGCCTGGCGTCCATCTTGCCAAGTGAACTTTTAAGAACTCTCTCCTGGCAAATTACACCTCTTGCCATGTTTGGACTTCTATACCTGCTTTGAAAGAGGGAGCTTGCTCCCAAAAGCTCAGCAACTATTTTATTTTTTCTTCTAGCAGCCTATGAAGGTATCACCCATAGTCCAGTCAAACATGTATCTCTTACCTGTTCCGTCTTGCGCCAGCAGATGGCCTTTTGAGTTGTACCAAAAGATGGAGTCATGTTGGCTGATGTTCAGCTTACATTCAAGGAAAGCACAGTTGCCCTCCTTCACAATGACATCCTGAGGTACTGCTGATTTTCTCAAGGTTTGTAAGAAGGGAAGAAGGGATGTGTTCAGAGGCAGGGTCCTTGACCCAGACGCAGTTGTCAAGTTGGAGGCCACATCTTTGAGAGCCCAAATGCTCGTATGGAAAAACAGAACCAACAGGAAGCAGCAGAGCTTCATGGAAGCTTAGAACAAAACGATTTTCTCATTCAATTTCAGATGATATGAATTGCTGAAAAAGAAACCATCTGAACTATGCAGGCCACAATGGAAGATCTTCATACAATCATCAAAAGAGGCATTCCTATGGGAAACAGATGAATGGGGAAAAACTGAAATAGAAAAATACCCACAAATTATTAAAAATACAAAGGTTTGTGGCTTCCAAACTAAAATAGTTACCAGATTCCACAACAAAATGGCATAAAATGTCATCTCTCTGGACTAAGAACAAACTTAAGGCATGTAACAAGCAGTAGGATCACAACTGAGAGCAACCATTTTTCTCCCTTTCTAGATCTTGTGCTTTTTCTAAACCATATTGAACTTTAGAAGTACAGAAACAAAACTTTAGAAGTGGCAGAAAC
This sequence comes from Phrynocephalus versicolor, assembly GCA_023846285.1. Taxonomy (NCBI): domain Eukaryota; kingdom Metazoa; phylum Chordata; class Lepidosauria; order Squamata; family Agamidae; genus Phrynocephalus; species Phrynocephalus versicolor. Next base: position 65,648,851 of record JAHTLZ010000010.1, on the reverse strand, counting down.
AAAACAAATAAGCTTTATTCATATTTTGGAGTAGAAAATATGACTGAAATCCATAAGACTTGGAAAGATTGTCCCGGAGGTTATGGAATTTTTTTTTTTTAAAAAAAACATACTCAGTAACACTGTAGCATTTCCTCAAGCATGTTACAAAAGAGCCTTTAAACATTATGGCCCTGTTTATGACTGAAAAGATTGTCCAAAGAACACAAAAAGAGTCATACTGGTCCTGCAAGGGAAGTACACTGACCCTTAATCTGGCATACTTGTTTTCCATCCCAATGGGAAAAATAAGATGGAACATTATTTTGTTGCTGTTTGGGTGGGGGTGGGGATTTATAGCAAATAGCACCAGTGAAAAAGCACCTTTTTTGGTCCTATTTAGCTTGTGATTTGGCAGTTTGTTTGTCCCTATAAAGGACAATTTATATCCCTATAAAGGACAATTTATATCAACTAGATTGTATATCAACTAGCCAGGGTGGATAAAAATATATATTTTAAAACATAAAATTTATTTAAATAATAAAATTGTAGTTTAAGTGTAATTTTTTTATTTAAGTAGTCAAAAATCAGATTTTTAAATTTAAATATGAGTTAAATTAAATCAATATATCCTTTGATTTATATTCCTGCATGGAACTTCACTATTCTATAATGTACCCTGCAAGTAGCAACTTCACATCCAACTAGAGTATACTTAGAAGTTCACATATTGGTGGGTATCTTGCAATTACATATAGGGCACAACTTTTCAACATAACTTGCTGCAAGAAATCTTCATAGGCATTATTTGTTTTGCTACGCAATGTGTAATTCATAACATCCATGGAGATTCATAATTTGCAACCATGTGCATCTAAAAGTTATGTCTTTTGCTTAACTGTAGAGAAATTTCAGCTATTGCTTTTCTTGGTTTCTCTCATCTATTTATTTGTTTGTTTTGTTTATAGTCTGCCTTTATCCCAAGAAGGAAACACAAGGCAGATTTAAATTTTAAATGAGATATTTCTGATTCAGACTGTTTGATTTAAAAAAAAAAAACATTGCTTTTCATCCATCCTGATAGTGATTTAAATCAATTTGATTTAAATCAAATCTACCCTGCTGTAACTTGTAAGATTTCTTTTCTGCCTCATTCAGAAACCCTTTCTATTTCTTTTGCCTCATGTTTTTATCAAGATTATGAATCTGTGGTCAGGTATCAGTCAACTATCAGAGTACAAAATCACGTACACAAGTTTCCACAGCATTGTCAATCTTTCTGTCAACAAAAGTATCATTGTGTAAGAAGAGATTAGGTTAGGATGCAAAATTGTAACACACAGTGCTTGGACCTGAGATAGGAGAAGTTAAATATTTCAGTTTTTCATTGAGTGGTGACCTTTCACTGAATGTTGTTTTCCTATTGTACACATTTCATTTTTTCTCCAAGAGACACATAAATATTTTAAGAGCTTGTGTTGAACTTAAAATAAAGGAAGCTTGCTTAAGACAAATTTCCTGTTGTGGAAGAGATCTGCTCCTAATATTCCAAAGAACAGCCAAATAGCTGTTCACATAGGAGGACACTGCACACATGTGGAAATGTACGAAGCAGTCTACAAACCATGTGTCCTTTTAACTGCCACATTTTAATAACATGTAATATTTATTTTTTACTATGTATCACATTCTGAAAATCAGTACAGTAGTACCTCAAGATATGAATGCCTCTAGATACAAAACATCGAGATACAATGGGAATTCTTTGGAAATGGGGATGACCCGAGTTAAGAAATTTTTGCACAATTTGAAGCGCCACCAGGTATCCCCGTTTCCAATGACAAAGTCAGCAAAGCAGGAGAAAAGCTTCCCCGCTTTGATGGGTTGGGGGGGGGGCACTCCCTCAATCAACCTACAGACAAAGGCTGCTCCTGGCAGCCCTGACAGCCAGTTGAGGAGATTTCCCCCCTGCCCAGCAAAAGGCGGAAGCTTTCCCCCTTGCTTTGTTGGGTTGGGACAGGCTTTCAAAAACCTACCTCCCCTTTCCTGTCTTTGGGGTGGAGGGTTTTTGACACCCCTCCATTACTCCTTGCAATAGGGGGCTGTCAAAAACCCAACACTACCAAAGAGAGGAAAATGCTGTTTTCATCTTTCCTAGCGTGGGGATAGCCTTCCCATAGGCATGCATTGAAAACCCATGTAATCCTCTTTTTTTACATTTCTGACCTCTGGAACAGATGAATTGGTTTTCAATGCATTCCTATGGGAAACCATTTTTCAAGATACAAAAATTTCAAGAAAATTCCCATAGAACAGATTAATTTTGCATCTGAAGGCACCGCTGTAAAATCAAAACTGTCTGCCACTTTGAGCTCCCATTCTGTGCACAAGAGGCATGCTTTACTTTACTGCATATCAGTAAAAACAGTATCTAAAAATGGGACGCTAGGCACTCATACTCTTGAGATTTAACTTTTAAGAAGCTGTAATATCAACTTTCCCAACTCAGGGCAAATTTTTGAGATGCATTGTTGAAAGATGTAACAGTGGCATTTCACAGTTTGTTTTCCTCATCTTTGGTCAGGGTTTACTTTGACAAAACATTCCAGGCATAAATAAAGAAGACCAGGATGCAGGCCACCTGATGTCACATTAAGCTTCTCTGTGATGTTCAAAGCCATCTTCCTTGGAAATTCCTTTCTTTCCCTGCATTGGGAAGCTACTGCTCTGCAACCTGAACTACCATCCTCCAGTGCTATTTTTGTTCCAAAACTGTGTCTGAGTCCCACTGGAGTGACAGCAGTCGGGGCAAGAGGAGTCAACATTTGTGGACTCTTAGCACAAAAGTGCACACAGGCTTCCCTGCATTGTTGCTCATGCTTTGGTAACTGAACAGGAAGTATCTAGCACAGTAATGGCGAACCTATGGCATGGGTGCCAAAGATGGCACTCGGAGCCCTTTCTGTGGGCACCCGACATCACCCCTTCATAGCCACCTGTATACAGGTTAAATTACTGTATTGGCACTTTGCAAAAAATATTGTGGGTTTTGAATTGCAGTTTGGGCACTCAGTCTCTAAAAGGTTCGCCATCACTGATCTAGCATGATGCCAGTGTCAAGCATCAGAAAGAACCCTTGGAGTATGATTAAACTGACCTGACAAACTGAAAACACTTTATGAAACAGGGTCAAATATGCAGCACCACTGATTTTCTGTGGCAACAGGCATTTAAAATAACATTTGCATCTTGTTTCCCCTTTCTCAAGAAAACTCCAAAAAATGAGCATGAAGAGGATTCTTTATGACAAACTGAGATAATCAAGCAGCCACAGCTAGACCTGTACAACCAGGTATGATAGTAATACAACTTGAATAAACAGGATGTCTGAACAAAATCTCTCATTCCTAAAGGGAGCAGTCTTATTGCAAACATTCCAGTGAAGAAATCGAGGGTAGTGTTTCATAACTTTTTTTAAATGGACCCCCTTGAAAATATGAATAATTCTATGAACCCCTTCATGGAATTGAGTGGAGAAATATCTCAGTAACATTATTTCACTTTTAAAAAACCTTTTGCTTTCATAAGAACTATACTCAAGTTTCTAGCAAGGGATGGAGTCTAAATGCTTTTAAAACAAGAAATTCCAGTCATTCCACCTTGAAGGAACAGGTTTTAATCTCACCCACCAGGAGTTTAGACCAGGCTCTGCTCCAACCCAGCAGGAGGAGGTCGCGGAGTCTTCCTTCCTTTGCAAAAGGTCTAGATTCAGAAGAGGAAGTCGTGTTAGTTCGTGCAAGCTTATCAGGCGAAACCCAAAGGAAATTACCACTACTATTTGAAAAAAAAAATTAAAACAAGACAAAAACCGGTGGCACCTTCAGAGACTTAGATTTTTAACGTGAGTTTTCAGACCTACCGAGTGGCAGATACAGGAAAAGGCAGCAGCTGAACGAACCCGGTTCTGGATCAACTAATCTTTCCCACTGCGTCTCCGCCCCGTTGCTGTTCCCTGAGGAAACGCTGCCTTCTCACCACCACCTTCCCGATGCCAGCCCAGGCTTCCCTCCCGAGGCGGCAGGACGGAGTTAAATTCTCCGTTAAATCCTCGCTCCTTTGCTGGAGCCATAAAACAGGAGGACCTTCTTCCCCCAAAACCGATCCTTCTGCTCTCTAGCGACCAGCTTCGGTGCTTAGCCGTGACGTTAAAATCGCGCGCCGTGACGTCACCCTTACCGGCTCAGCCAAGGCTCCCTCCCAATACATGTGCCCCTTTGGCTCCGCAGCGTGAGGCGGGTGGGGGTGGGGAGGGGGGGGAAAGGGAGCCCCACACTTGTGTCACTTCTCCCGGCCTCAGCAGCCAGCCTGCTCCTTTCCTGGCTTGCTTTCATACGCAGGCGCAATTCTCCAGGGGGAAAAGGTAGCGAGAGAACGACGAAAGCGATGACGTAAGTTCCGCTACCTTGCGTGCGTGCGTCGGGGCGCGGGGATGCTCTTTCCTCTCGTCTCTATGGTTGGGCGGAACGGCCGCTTCTTGGTCCCTCCTGCGCGTGCCGGGAGGGGGCTGTTTGTCTGTTGACGGCCGGTGAGACGTGGCCGTGAGGGGAGAAAAGAGGAGGCAGGCGGCCCTGCAGGTGAGGAGAAGGCCAGGGCTTGTTTCGGGTAGTAGTGGGTTGTGACTAGGGGCGGGGGTGGTGGTGGAAGCGGATTTGCTCTCTGAGATGCCGCCGGTTGCTGCCTGGCTCGGGCGGAGTTTGGGGGAGGAATTGCCCCCTGCCCTCCCCATAAGCAGCAGCAGCAGCCGCCCCAGCCAACATGGATGCTGCTGAATAAAATGTCCTTCTCTCCGGCACTCCTTGAGGTGGCCCTCCTCCTCCTCCTCCTCCTCTCTGGGGAGCCTCAAGAGGCTGAACATCTGGGAAAGAGGGAAAGCAAAGCAGAGCCCCTCCTTTATAGCCGACCCCCGTCTCTCTCTCTCAATCTTTCTCTCTCTCCCCCCCCCCCCCATTGCATGCACCGGCAAGGGGTCTCGGTCCCAGCCGCCCTACCTCAGCCCTTGCATCAAAGGCAGATGGGGGGGTGCCTCTTGGTCCAGGCAGAGAGAGAGCATCGGCGCCGAAGCTACTGTGTGTGGCCTGGCACTCCAGTGATGAACCAGCGATGCCTCCTCCTCATCCGTCCCGGCAAGGAAGGGAGAGAGGCCGCCCTTTGTGCCGGCAGGGAGGTCAGGCTACTGGCAGGCAGGCAGGCAGGCAGCCATCCCACACCCGTACTAACATCCTCATGGATCAGAGGGGCCGGCAGCCTCTGCCTTGGCATAGACGTGCTCGAGTTAGACCCACTGAACAAGCGGGGTCTTGATGGGGTCTTACTTGAGTGTAGTAAGTTGCAACTCGAGTGACACCCATTTGAATCAGTCGACCCGGGGTGTCCAATTTTTTTTTTTGCAACTAGGGCGAGATTTGGCGTAGGAGGGCTGACCATTCAGCCTGACATTCTTTGACCCATTTGCATTAAATGCAAATAAACTATTTTATGAAACACTAAGATGCCCTAAGCACATCTGATCTCGCCTGATTTCGGAAGCTAAGGAAGGTCAGCCCTGGTTAGTACTTGGATGTGTGACCAGCAGGGAATACCAGGTGCTGTAGGCGCCTGGAGTAGGAACTGGCAAGCCACTCCAGTATTCCTGCCAAGAAAACTCCATGGACATGGGGTCACAAAGAGTCGGTCACGACTGTAACAACACAACACACAAACAAATAACTGCAGTAATGTGAAGGGTGATACTGAGATCTCGACTACATTATATAGGCCACATCTGGCTCAGAAACAGAGGTTTTGATGCTGCACGTGTGCTTTCCCCCACCTCACCTCAGACAACTGACCTGCCAGACCACGTTCACACACATGCCATTCCACACAGCTCAGGACCTCATGGAATGATCATACTGCTTGTGCACCTTTCAAAACCCCCAGGGACTTCAGGGAATTGATCTTCAACGTCATGCTGCTAGCGTGCCATTCCTCCCACCCTGGGACCTCAGCCAATTGACCCAGCAAATCAGGTGGCTGGGGTGTGTTGAATGGTGCGTGTGTGCTTCTGGACTTGTCAGATCAGTTGCCTGAGGTCCTGGGGTGTGTGGAATGGCACTGGTGAATGGGACAACCCAGAAGATCAGCTCCCTGGGGTCCTATGGGGGGATTGAATGGCGTGTGCTGGGGTTGGGTAGATTGGGTGGGTGGCCAGGGGATGGACAGGGGCAGGGAGGGCAGGCAAACTATAAAACTGCAAGCAGACGTCTCCAGATAGCACGGGGAGGGGCCAGTCCGCGGGGATGCATGACAGGCTGAGCCAGAGGGGAGAAGAGGCTGCGGGCCACTTGAAATTTGAAAATGGGCTGCATTTGGCCCTTGGGCCGGACTTTGGACATGCCTACAGTAGACCTTATGGATGACTTGACTCACCACATCCTTGTGGATTCTTTGGGACTAGTACCCTTCTGCAACTTACTGCGCTGCACAAGGGGAGTTACAAGCATCTCTAAAAGTCATGTTTAATATTCTTTTCCATAGCTGCTAGTCTCTCCCAGTTATGTTTGTTCTAGCACTTGCCTTCTGAGTAGAGGCTTTGCCTTTCTGGGTTTTTTTAATGTCATTCTATTCTTCACCTGAAAATAATGGCAATAAGACATGCAGCACAGAAGCGCAAGGAGTTGAGAAGAAGAAGGGAAAAGGCAAACAGGAGCACCAGCTCTTCATAAAAAGTTCCATAGGTTATACAGCTGGATTTAATAAGGGAAAAAGTGCACCTCTTCTGTCTTCCTCAGGTGATCAGTGAGCTGGAGAGAGAAAGGTGTTCAGCTGCAGCCCAATCCAGGTTTATACTTCTCTCTTGGATAGCGTGTTCTCTTCAGCAGGTAGCACCCACTGATGTCAGTTTATAATGTTTATCACTAATGGTAGGCTGAAAGGTCATTATGATAACATGTATTCTACCAGATGTGTGTAAGAAGAATTGAAATCTGACAAATGGGATACCTGCAACGTGCCATGATTCTTATAACAATGTATATTTCGCTGCATTTATCTTACAACCAGGGCTGGATTTAGGTGAAGAAAGGCCCTAGGCTACTCCACTTGTGAGGCCCCTCCCTATTCCCCACCCTCACAACTAGAAGAAAATGGAAGAGTGTTATAAACAAAACTGAATGAAGCCAAGGATGATGATGGGCATTTAAAATTCTGCAAGTCACAATTTCTCCGCTAAAGGACAATAAGATATTATTGTTAAATACCATAGTGATTGGAGAAAATGCATAAATGTCAAAATTAATACTGAAACACTTTTGCATTCACTGAACTTTGTAAACCTTTTGTGGAATAAGCATTAATTTATAGGAAAATGAAGTTGTAGTTCTTAAGCTTTTCTGGCTGACTCCTGGGGTATGGAGATCAAAATAAACTCCCAAAATGGTCAAAAGGATTCAAAATAATTTTCTCCAAGACACGTGCAATTAGGAGGCTAAAAATGATGCAAAAACATAGGTTAATTAAAAAAACTATAATAATTCTAGCAGCAGCAAACACCAGGCTGCCATCCAAAAATCCTTACTAGTCATTCAGGGCAGCTGCCCTGTCCTTGCCTGAAGTCTTGGGTCTTCAATTTAGGTAGAGGTGAGGCTGCCTGCTGCGAGGGGCAGGGCTGTTGAGCCCCGCCCCCCCCCCAATTTATAGGCCCTAGTCTATAAATAAATCTGGCCTTGCTTTCAAGCATTTGGTAAGCTCCCTTTTTGAGGAGCAATGGGGACTATAAATGAAAAGAATGAGTAGGATTGGTGGAAGGAAATATGAACCAAAGCAAGGGGTGCTTGAGGGGCATCAGT
>JAHTLZ010000010.1:65630183-65640973 GCA_023846285.1 Phrynocephalus versicolor | reverse complement strand
TGGAAGGAAATATGAACCAAAGCAAGGGGTGCTTGAGGGGCATCAGTTTAACTTGGCACTCTTATTGTGGTTTGGTGGTTAGAGTCTTGGACCTGACCTTGGGAGAGTTTTGTTCAAGTCCCAGATGGACTGTAAAACTCATCTGACTTTGGGCCCATCCTCTTCTCTCCAGGAAAAGAGAAGCTGAAAACATAAAAACTGTGTAGTCTGCATTGAATTCTGATGAGAAAGGTTGAGTATACTGTAAATATAAGTAATTGTCCACTCTAAACTGATCTCTGTATGTTAGCAGCAAAGAATGCTGTGAAGTCAAAGATGTAGAAAGACTGTGCCAATAATACTAGGCATGTCACAACAGCAGCTATTATGATTATTATTTTTCTTACTTAAAATATATCTCTGTCCTAAAACAGAAGCTTATCTCTGGATCTGCTTAGAAAAGTGCTGTGATGCATCAAAGTTATTAGAGTATGTTTGGGATGCAAGATTTTTCTAGATGGAAATTGTGGGATATCTCACCTTTACACTCAGTGAGATACAAACATGGTGTCTTGGTCAGTTCTCAGAATGATGGGCTGTAATACTGTATTCTTTGCAATTGTTTTCAATGTTGTCATTTACTGCCTGGTATCCTGTTTCTGTAGGTTATGTCACACAAGGATGATAACATCAGTGTTGATGATTTTTCATTTTCATTTTCTTTCCTTGAGGACCATAAGGTTCTGGTGGAATTGCTCCCATTGTGCCAGAGTAGGCCAAAGGGTGGAAACGGGTGTCTTTATTTACCAAAAAAAAAAAAAAAAGGCCACCACAAGTACAACATTTTTGGTTGTTAAAGGCTTTCCCCTCCTGCCCCATGACCCCAACAGCTTTGGGACAAACAAATTGGTTACCTTTATTTTTATAATCAGTGCTTGCCACATAAGTGGAAGAGAAACAGTTTCCTAACATTCAAAGGCTCACTAAAAATAATAATCTACTTTTGGTCCAGTTCTTTCCAGAAAAACCTCATTGTTACGACCTAATTCATAGAAACAGGTGTGTGCATCAAGTGAAGCTTTCCTAAATTGTAACAAAACTATTTATACACTTAGGATATGGTCTGGTCATGTCCCAAAAGGAGGACAAACCTTTGAGAGAAGATGATTCTTGTGAGCCTGTTGAAAATGATCAGAAGACAGAGAAGGCTGAGCCCACTGAGCCTGACAATGTGGATGCTGAGCCTGTGTCTATGACACGGAAAAGACCTGAAGCTAAAACCTCTGAGTATGCTGCATTGCACGAGTCCCTTGGCACCAAGGAAAAGGTATTTGTGTCAAACGTTTTGATGGATTCTAGCTTACTGTTAGAGGGGAGCTGTGATTGGGTTCATTTTTTAGATGGTACCAGTTCGGTCCTTTCAGGCATCTCAATGACAGGAGCAGTAAAACTTTTATTCAAAACGCATGTGTGTCGCTTGTGATACACATTCTTCCCAAGGTAATATAACATTTTCAGCCAGTAGAGATGGGCACGACTCAGCGAAATTTTCGTTTTCGTTTTTCGTTTCCGTTATGCAACGAAAAAGGAAAACGAAAATTTTCCAGAAAACAAAACGAAAACGAAACAAAAATGTTTGCCCTGTTTTTCGTTTTCGTTACGGCAGACACATTCCAACGAAAAGAATGCTAACGAAAATGAAAAATTTTCATTTTCGTTTTGTTTTTTCGTTTCATTTCGTAACGAAAATGAAAAATGTGCAAAAAACCCCCGAAAAACGAAAACGAACCAAAACGGACCCCAAAACGACAAACGAAAAATGAAAAATTATTTTTTTGAGTCGTGCCCATCTCTATCAGCCAGTTCAAACATATTTAACTCTTCTTTTAACCACAGTGTTTCCCGGGGATCCTTTAGTAAAGATAACTCCTGAACTCTGCTTTCTCCACGGGATGCCTCAACAATTGGCCTCGTCCCACACAGATTGTTCTGCAGCAAAGATGCCTCCCCCAGGCTGCTCCGCTTTCAGACCTCCATCCATGGGTCCAATATCCCCGAGGCTCCCTCAGCCATGGTCCCTATCCACAGATAGACCTGCACTGTCCACTCTATAGGTATCCTCACCTATACTTGAATATCAATCTCCTTCTTCCTGCCTTCTTTCTCTTTATTGCCCCACACCTCCTTTTATTAATATAGCCCTCTGTCACTAGATACCCCTCTATATTGGTTCCCTCTCTCCTGCTTTAGGTTCTACCTTCTTTTCTTTCTCTGATACCTGCATCCCTTCAACACCGGGCACCAAACTTCCTCCACTCTCATTTTCCTTTCTCATCTTTATAAGAGAGGACGGCAGACCGACTATTTTCCCACATGCACTGGGTCTCACCTTGCAGGAGCATGAACCACAGTTTAGAGATTTGTGCCGGTTTGTACATGTGGCACCATAGGTGCTACCCGTTCCTTTTCCCCACCTCCCCAACCAGAGCCCACACCTTTCCTTTCTTGGCTGTTTGTCCAGTCCTCAGCAGGGGCAGGGGCTTGCTTGTCCTGATTCCTTGTCTGTGTGGGTGATGAGCTATGGGTAGGGGCAGGGACAAACAGCCGAGGAGGGTGAGGGGAGAAGTGTGCACTGGCTGGTGAGTGGGAGATCCAGTCACGGAGGCAGGGGAAGGGAGTGTGTGGCATCTCTGGTACCGCATGTACAAGGCTAAAGGAAGTATGTACAGTGGACCCTTGTATAACAAACAGCTTGTATAACATAAAATTTGTACAACATAAAACTTTTTGAAGGTAGGGGAAATTTGCTTAACATAATCGCCTATGGGGAAAATCCGTACAACATAAAAATGGGATCACTCTGTTTTCAATGTATTCCTATGGGAATTTGTATAAAGGAAAACTTGCTTAACATAATTTCATTTGGAACAAATTAATTCCTTTATACAAGGTACCACTGTAGTATGTAAAGGAAGGCTAGCCTTTAAGTCTGTAAAGGTTAACACAAATTGTTTACCTGGAGGAATACGAATCCCTTGAAAGGAATACTGTGATGATTAGTGTTTGTTCCTTCCTTTGTTGTTGGACTCCATTTGTTTATGTGTGAAATATTTACCTTGTCTTCCAGACAAAGCCCCTATTGATTGTATAGATTAGTTTTGTTACCAGTTATCAACTGTAAAAAATGTTTTGTCTTGACTCATGAGATACAATAGGTTATGACTTTATTATTTATATTTCTAACATTTCCATGGTAAACAGGGTAATTTTTTATCTTTAAAATTTGTCTCCAGCATTTATATCCAGAGATTTGAGGCAACAACAATTAAGCATGCAATATCAGTGCAAACCAGAATGCTGTGGTTCTTGCCCTCCTAGAATACTATATGATAGACTAGATTATGATAAACCTTCTAGGAGGATGAGAAATGCAGCATTTTTCTTTATAATTTCTTAATTGTTCTTCCTGGCTGGAATGAGTTTTAGTCGACATAGGCATTTTGTTTCAAAGTTACAGCCATGAGGTGGCTCACCTAATATCCTTTTCTCTTTAAAGGGCACCACTTTCTCTGATGGATCACGAACAGGATGGGAGTACTGGGGAAGCTGGGGAAAATCCTTGATCTCCACTGCTTCAGCTACAGTGGCTACAGTAGGTAAGGCTTACTGAAGCGTGAGGCATGGATTGGATCTTGAAATCTAAATCCAGTGGTCTTGGCTTAGGGTTGATTTTTTCTCACTCTCTATGTGTGTTTTGTAAGATAACTGTGGCAAATGCAAAGTGCTTTGTGGAACATTCAGAAGAAAAATAAGCAGAGACAGATCCAAGGTCAAGGGTGTGCAAGTTCTGACAAAATGCATTCTCTCAACATGTATGGGTAAAGAGGGGTGTATTGCAAGAATTTTAATTTTAAGCCCATGGCTAGACCAAATAATGTATTATTTGCTGAGTTTTATTTTTTCAAGTGCAACCTCCTGGCCAGAATAGCTCTGTCTTGCTGACTGGCCTTTGCTGCTTTGCTGAAGCATTTTTTTTCTTGATCAGGAAATTAATGTGCTCTGTTTTATCTAGGTTATGGAATCTCAAACGTCATTGAAAAAGCGGAGACATCTCTTGGGATTCCTAGCCCTGGTGAATTATCTTCTGAGGCCATAGATTCTGTCGAAGGTCAGTTCTTTCTCCAATTAAAAACAGTTGGAAGTTTGCCAGGTGTTACTGTGGATGATGGAGCTCTCTTTTCTTACTTGAGGGAGACTGTCAAATGTTGATAGAGAAACTGACCATCCCACTGACATTGCTCAACTTGTAATCTTTAAGACTCCCCCAAACGTTTCTGCTGTCCTTTTCTATTGCCAAACTCTCCAAGAATGGCAAGCCAATTCTGTGATGAGGTTCATACATTGTTGTAAATCTATATGGGCTCCAGTGATATAGTTGCAATGAGTAGATTTCTCATAATGGTCAGCCTTGGCTCTGTGCCATTATTGATCCTAACCCAGAGGAACATGCATACCTGTATTGTATTATTGTATGTGTTCCTACTGGCTAATAGCAAGAGCACATAACCCCAAGTGGCACTCTTGCAAAATTAGAGCTCTAAGCCACATGTTTTGAACCATGTGATGTCCAGATTCTGTTTTGGTTTGGAGAACTGTGGTTTGCAATTCTTAAACCCCACTATCCTCTTCCTTTAAGAAAATCCAAATGATGAAGAAAGCAGCAATGGCCAAGGAGAGGCTGAAAATCCTTCCCCTGTTGGTGGTGCATTTGGAATGCTTTCTACCATCTCTGCTGCTGTTCAGAGCACAGTGAGTGAGATTAAAACAGGAATTTAGCTTATTATGCGGTAGCCTTTATTCTCTTGTGTCTTCATGTTGAAATTGCTTCATGACTGGTCATCTTAAGTGTTTTATCAGTTACATAGTCCCATGTATTATTTATGACCATTACAAAGCAATCTGTTGTTTACCGGTAAGAAGTATAGAGCATTTTTTTGTTGTTGGTGGTGGGGAAAATCTAATCAAAGGGTCTGAATAGTGACAGGCATTTTAGCCTTGAGATACAAGATAAAATAAGGATTTTCTGCTATGTTTTAAAGACTTCAACACCACCTTTATGATTTCTGTCATCCATATTTGATGTTAAAAGAACTTTAGTTGTCAAGGACCCAAAAGAAAGCACATATGTGGTAGCAAAATATGTCCCTTCTGATACCTTTTGAGCTGTGCTAACAATTAATTAGATACTGGTGTTTAGGCAGTAGGACAGTGGTCAAACTTTTATATCAAGTTCAGGGTAAAAACCCTCATGAAGGGTTTTTAGGACTTATATACAACCAAGTCCTAAAAAGAAGATTCAATGTGTAAAATGCTAAAATTAAAAAAAATGAGATATCAATGGTAGATTAGCTAAAAGCACGTTACACTAGAATTCATCAAATGCAGACTAGAATAAATAAATCTTTTTGGATTGTCCTACTGCCAAGGAGGCAGAGCTCCTTCTTGTATTCTTCACCTGACTCTTTCCTCCAATGCATAGTGATAAATACAGTACCTATCTTGCACTTGGAAGGTTTCAAGAAGTTCCAACATATAACTTGTGTTTTATTTGATTCTCTGTTTTCTAGGGGAAGACAGTTATTAGTGGAAGTTTAGATGCGTTAGAATTCATTGGCAAGAAGACTATGGATGTGATTGCAGAAGGTGATCCTGGATTTAAGAGAACAAAAGATCTTATGAACCGAAATTCTACACTTTCTCAGGTATGGATTTCATATAAATTCAAGTGCAACAACTGAAAAAAATTTCCCCTCGTTTCCTCTCAGTTACAAATGCTTAAACCATGGACCTGTGCACAGTACGACACCAACCTTTCCCTTTTTGTATTCTCGTTTTTTCCCTTTACCAGTTTTAATGCTTCAGTTTTTCTGTTTGTAGATCTTACGAGAAGCAAAGGAGAGAGAAGAACAGCAGACATTAACTGAGGTTTCCATGGCTACAGAAAAGAAAGCCCATTATGGACTACTCTTTGATGAGTTTCAGGGTCTTTCTCATCTGGAAGCCTTAGAGATGCTTTCCAGGGAGAGTGAATCAAAGGTAATGGCCTTCGGTAATTTAGCTTTTTCTTTTTTACAGCTGTGGAGAAATAGAATAGTATCTGTATAAACTCTGAGAGATGAGCCCTTTTATAGGTTTCATGCAAGCACCATGAATGGAAATCAGTAAAGGCAGGGGAAATTGTCTTCTGCTCACCCCTGGTCTTTCTTTCCTCTTTGTGTAGTGTACTGTTAAATAAGAGCTTTCTAGATCGTTGTCTCTCTGAGTAACCACTGCGCAACTGAGAGTAAAAAAATAAAATCAATGGAATTGTGAGATCCTTGTGGAGAGGAGAGAGTGTATGCAAAAAGGAAAATTACTTTGCTAGGTAGTCTGTCATTAGTGCTGTTGCCTTACATTTCACATAAGATCTAAAGCTAGCAGGTTTAAACTTTTTGCTCCATTTCTCTCCCCTTCATTCAGGTGAAGTCAATTATGAGCACACTCTCTGGAGAGGAGCTAGACACATTAAAGGCGGAGCTGGAGCAGCTCAAAGAAGCATTTTCCTTAGCTGAATTTTGTGATGATGAAGAGGAAGAAAAAAGAGGTAATGTGAACAGTCTTGGTGTTCAGATATGTAAAAAAAAAACAGTCCTTGAAAAAACTGAATGACAAGCCAATCTGTTCTTTGATATGTCTGCTACATAGACACCTGAAAGAAAGAAACATGATTATAAGAGCAGGCCTAGGGCATTATTCTGTTTCTGATTGGTATATGAACCCTTCTAGTTTGACATTGCTTGAGACTCTGGACGTGAATGTTCTTGAGTCTATGATTGTATGCTTAAATGGATAATGTTGCCTACTGCAGATGAGAGCACTCAAAGAGATCTCATTGACCAGTACAAGATATCTGGAATCAGTGTTACAAGAAACAAGGGAAAATGGCAATCATTATGTCAGAAGCAAAGGGGATACTTGAGAGAGATGGCTTGTAGATACTGTATAGGGCAGTGATGGCAAAACTTTTTGCAAAGTGCCAATACAGTAATTTAATCTGTATACAGGTAACTATGAAGGGGCGATCTCGGGTGCCTACAGAAAGGGCTCCGGGTGCCACCTTGGGCACCCGTGCCATAGGTTCACTATCCCTGATATAGGGCCTTTACAGCAGCTGCCTTCAGACGCCCTCCCGAGTTAGATCCGCCTGGCGCTGACATTGATGACATTTTGACACCTAGTAAAAACCATCCTGTTCCAGAAGTTTTTTAACTGATGGTAACAGATTGTGGGGTCAGATGGCAATTTTAGTGCATTGTATTTTAATGTTTTTAATAATTTTAACTGTTCAATTTAATTGTTGTAAGCTGCCCAGAGACCTTTGGCAGTTGGTGCTATATAAACTGGACACACAGACAGACAGAGAGACAGACAGACATCGAGATGTTAGACTCCAGCTTTAGTCTGCCATAGCCAATGGCAAGGATGTTGCAGTCCAACAGGACTGCATGCTCCCTATTGTTGAATGAAGCACAGATGAAAAATCGAAACTGTTGCAGCACTACTAGCTACAGCATTAGAGAGGACTCGGAGATAAATTTTGTCAACTACCTTTGTGAGTGCCAAATCAGTGATTAGCATGGCCACATGGCTGAGGCAAATAAAATATGTTAGAATACTGGATGTATTTTTGAAATACTGTACTGTACTTGTTTATTTCCTTCTGCTAGAGCATTACCTAGTGTAGATAATGGGCCAGGCTGAGGTGGCTGGTTGAAATTAGGGGCCTTCCTTGAAGTAGTTTGAGCCAATAGATAGATGCTGGCTGCATGGAATCCTCAGCTGGGAGGCCCACAGTCTACAGGTACTTGTGGGGCAAGCAAGGGAGGAAAACCTGAGGAAACCCTTCTTTGCTTCACCTGGGCAACAGAGAATTTTGGGGCAAAAGGACTTTCACATTTTGCCTCATGGTAGCACTGTTGCAGACAGACATTTTTATTTGGGGAGTTCTGAGTAGAGTCCTTCTCTTGCCATGCATGGAAGAGTTGTGCCATTTCAGAAACTAAAAGCAGCTAAAAGGGTTTCAGGTGCATAGATATGTACTATTTCTTGTTTGTCCTCTGTTACATTCAGAAGAGGAAGACTTCACAAAAGAAATATCGGATGTTTTTTCACAACTACGTGTCTCTACAAAGCCAGTCAAACTGACCCAAGTGAGTGAGTTCTTCTTTTGTTCTTTCTTGGCTGTTACGGTTTTCTTTGGAGTTACTACAACACGGGTGGTGGAATTTCTGAAAGGTCAGACGCCTGGTACTGTGAGTCTTTTGCTCTGAACAATATTAACTCCCCAGGTTGTTTCTGTAGTAATTGACTGTTGTCATACTTTCAAAGGACCATGGTCGTTGGTTCCTGAATTTCATTCTTATCATATCTCTTAGGGTTGATAGGGTAACGTTTTTAAAAGCTGAGGGCTTGAGTAGATGGATTTAGTTCAATCACCAGTGAAATATGGGTATTTTGCTTGGGAGTAATATATCAGCAGCATTCACATGTTCTCTTGCAATAATTTGCAGAGCCACTGGGCGGCACTGCATTCCAAAATCAGATTAAAATGCTGGCTCATCACGAGCCAGCTTTTATTGCAATACATTTGGTTTTTTTGGTAGTGAAAGGAAATATTTGTTTTAATGGATGCACTTATAAAATCTCTATCAGCCACTGAGTACCAAGAATTCAAATAACAGTTTTTCAGACTTTCTATCTGCACACACAGATTGGTTTGTCTATTTTAAAAGTATATCAGTGGATGTAGAATATGCCACATTAAAGCAAAAAGTTGTTAAACATAAAAGAACAGGAATGTGTATTTAAAGATAAATAGCCTCTCGCAGTCAAAACAGACCTCGACTAAAAACAGAACCACTGATCAGCTGATATCTGGCCAATGGAAATAAGTTATTTTCTAATAATTAATTCTTTCTGCTTTTGATGTTTAGTTTGTGAGTGCTGAGAAAAATGTACCACGTGTTCTTAAGGGATGTATGGCTGAGCTTGAAGAAGTATAGAAAAAACCCCGAGGGCAGGTAGAGAGATGCCCTAAAATGGTGCATTGAGGGCTGACCAAGCTGTGGGTTTCAGGAGGAGAGGAGAAATGAAAAGGTGGAATCACTGTGACATATTGTTAAAATTCCATGGACAAGCTAGTGCCTGATACTGCTCAAGTGTGGACAGGAAATAGAATTTGTGATGGGGCATGCAGGTAGAAGCAAGCTTAATTCCTGATGGCTGAAATCATTGAGGTAATGAGAAGGCTGGTGCCTGAAAGAACACATATTGATTTCCTCAAACAGTGGAATAGTGGACATTTATCCCTGTGAGAAGAAGGGCCGTGTGTGCTGTGGGTACATATGTACCTGTTTTCTCCTTGTGGGTGTGCTTTTTTCTGTAAATAGTGCTTTACAAAGATTTGTGTTAAGGCTTCACTCAAATGTCCAAAGAAGAGAATTGGTTTTACACAAATATGACCTACCTAGTGGGTTTGGTGGTACTGAGTAGTATTGAGAAGCTCAGTAGGATTCTGACCTCATTGTAATATTAAATGAATGGAAACTCTTCACTTCAGATGTGCTTGGATGCACTCCATATGCAACTTGAATAGAATAAATGCTTCCTCTCATTTCATATAATGTGCTTATGTGGCGCTGTTTCCTCTTGGACAGGCAAGGAACTCTGCTTGTGAATTGGTTAAACGTCTCAATGTGCCGACCATCCAACAAGGAAGGCAAACGGAAGGAGACCAACAGCAGGGTTCAGGGGATGATGCACCAGAGGATAAAAAATCAGTGGAGGTAACAACTTCGGTCCCAAAAATGTGCTATGAAATCTAGCAATAGATGGCTAGATTATGTTGTCTGAAGCAAAGGTGTTCTGCTTATATACTGCTCCATGCCGCTTCAAGTAGTCTCCGGGCGGTTTACAGTTTAATTATGCAGGCTACACATCCCCCCCCCCCGGCATGCTGGGTACTCATTTCACCGACCTTGGAAGGATGGAAGACTGAGTCAACCATGAGCCTGCTACCTGAAATTGAACCTATGCAGAATGTTGTCAGCACATGGATTCTTCCTTGCAGTGCCAGTGTCTGCATGGCACCTTTGTGGTACAGTTGGATAAGAAAATAAATATAATGGTGATCATCATCATCTTTTTCTCCTCCTCCTTCGTATTCTTATTCTCCTCATTCTTATTATATATATTATTAATATTAGTATTTTATATTATTAATATTAGTATTCAGAGATACGAAGCACAGTCAATCACACTTATAATAACATTGACCGGTATTCTATAACAGATATAAGTTTTAACTAAAAACCTAAGTATCTGTTAAATAGTGCAGCATGTATGTTTTTCCTAAAAATGCTGTTTTTTATAGCTCTGATGGTGTTACTTCTGAGGTCTGCAACTGCTTGTAATATTATAAGAAATTTCCTGAAATTGCTTTCAAAGTCCCATTGACTACTGGCACCACTGAAGTGTGTTTCATCCACAAGTGAGATGTCTCAATTCCCAGGTTTCTGTATTTTAGTTTTTCCAATTCTTTAGCTTCAACTCTGGCACCCCCTGGAATTGCAATATCAATGATACAGACATTTCTTTGTTCTATTACTACTATGTCTTGTCTTATATTCCAAGTGTTTATCAGGTTGGATTCAGAAATCCCACAATATGATGATGATGATGATGATGATGATGATGATGATGATGATGATGAT
>JAHTLZ010000010.1:65598464-65630173 GCA_023846285.1 Phrynocephalus versicolor | reverse complement strand
ATGATGATGATGATGATGATGATGATGATGATGATGATGATGATGATGATGATGATGATGATGATGATGATGATGATGATGATGATAGCCTAGCAGACTGATACTTTCCCCCCCTTCTCCTGCAGGAAATCCATACATTTGCAATCAGAAGTCTGGCTGAATTGACAGCTTATTCCATTGAGGTGTTCCACAAAACTGCTGCACTGATTCTTCATGGTGGGAAGGAGGATATTTCGGCCACAGACCGAGCCAAAGCCCTTTCACAGTAAGACTGACCACTCTTATCTACTTTGTGGCATAAGTTTCAAATTTTAACGGACTACTTGGTATAAATAGCCTTTGGTAAGAGTTCTACTTATGATTCTGGGAATAGAAAGAAAGATTTTAGACCAAACTCTTGGTGGCGCTCAGTCTAGCTTTTTTCACATTATGGAGCAAAAGACTGGGCTGAGGTGGGCACAGGCTGCTTAATATATCTGCAGTGTATGTTATTAAAAATCATGGCGCTGCACACCGTCCCCTTGTGCTTCTTTTCGTGTGCACAAACCAAGTACTACTTGCTTTCTGATCCTAGTTATTCACCTGCAACCAGATTTTCAAATCCTACTGTCTTCCCCCCAGGAAAGGGGGATTTCAAATGTCTAATTCAAACCCTACAAAGATAAAGCTGTTTAGATGGGAGGAAGTTTTGAAGCAGTGATGGACGGTTGGGAATAAATAGGCTAAGCACCCATTGCCATTTCTCAGATCCAAAGTGCCAATTTGCAAAGTGAAATAAAAATAAAATATTTTCCCTAAAAATGTTATTGCAGTAGTTTTACCTGTATTGGTCTCATTTGGCCCTCAGTTCACATGAGGTCCAACAAATAAAGCAATTCAATGTGGATTCAAGATATGACCTCTTTGACTCCTTTACGTGTGAAGCGATAATATGGAACCCAGCAGGAAAACGATTTGCTAACCCCAGCTTTGAAACATTTTCTAGAAAGTTCTGTATTGCACTGGACTTTGTGGATACAGTAACCCCCCACCGATTGCGGGGGTTAGGGACCCACCCCACCATCCATAAAAATCAACAATATGCGGAAGCGGGTGGGGGGACTGGGGGCGGGGCGGCGATCGCGCACCTGTCTGAGAAGCCTTGGGGCGGCGCGTGCCGGCGGTGGCAGGGGAATTTGACCTCCCGCTGCCGCCTGCCTGCGCCGCCCGAGACTTGTCCGGGGCCCGTCTCCATTGCAATGCATTGCCAGTGCATTTCTATGGAGAAAATTTTCCCCATTGGAAAACATTGGCTCAATGCTTTCCAATGGGGAAAATTTCTCCATTGAAATGCATTGACAATGCATTTCAATGGAGATTGTGCCCCCCCCCACCGCCCCCCGCACGGCCCCGAGACTTCTCGGAGGGGCCCAGGGTGGCGGCACTGAGCAACCCAATCGCCCCCTGCCGCCACCCTGCACGGCTCCGAGGCTTCTCGGTGGGGCCCAGAGGGGTGGTGGGGAGTGATCACATCTTTCCCCGGCACACACACACACACACGCCTCCCAGGCTTCTCGGAGGGGCCAAGGGGGGGTGGTGGGGAGCTATCGCATTGCTCCCTGCCCCCCCCCCCGGCGGCTCCGAGGCATCTGGGAAGGGACAGGGGGATGTGATTGCTCCCTGCCACCACCACCCTCCGAGAAGCCCCTTTGCCATTGCGCACGACCCTCCTGGGAGGTCCTGGCAAGCAGTGCATGATGGCTAAAGGGACTTTGGCCACGGAGCCCAGCCATGGGGCTCCGAAGCCGAAAGCCCCTTTGCAATCGCACGCTGCTTGCCCAGGCCTCCTGGTAGGTCCAGGCAGGTGTCGCGCGATCGGCCAAAGGGACATTGTCCACGGAGCCCAGCGCTGGGGCTCTGCAGTCGAAAGCCCCTTTGCCATAGTGCGCTGCTTGCCCGGACCTCCTGGGAGGCGCAGGTGGGCGGCGCGCATTCCCCCCTCCCTCAAGCCCTTTCCGGTTACTGCGGTCCTGCGATATAGCGGGACCACGGTATGTGAACCGTGAAAGGGTGGGGGGCCACTGTACCGCAAAAGTGGATATGGTAACAGATCCCTGAAAAAAGAACATTGTAAAATATTGTGGCTTGTTATATATTTTTCAGACTTTTTAGAAAGGATCACGAGGCTGCTTAAAAGGTCTCCTGTGTGTGCAATAATAGGGACTTTAATTTTTCTCCCCTCTCAAAAGGGTAATTGCTGGATATACATACAGTTCCCTTGATGAGAGAGAGAGAGAGAGAGAGAGAGATGAGAGATCTGATCTCAGGGATAGGGTATACAAGTTATTTGTATTCTGTCAGCTATGTGTTGTGGGTTTACTGCCTTGTTAACTCTCAAGCGACTGGTATACACTCCCTCCCCCCCCAAGAAAGAATGGATAGGATCCAATTTTGTGCACTGTCATAAATGCAATGGTGTAGATTCCAGTGGCAATGGTTAAGAACTCAGTGTTGCTGCTTGCATTCCTCCACATGCATCAATTACCTGACTTGGCACACGATGAGGAATGCAAACAGTTACTGTTCTTGAAATAGTAACTGCTCTGTGCTATGATTTTCACTGCTGCTCTTACGCTAGCATACACATGTAATCAGATTTTGGCCATTATACCTAAGTAAATTAGGTGAATACCTGTGAAATGGGTAGTACTAAGTTCACCTGGTTTGTAACTTTTTAATGATCTGATAAATGTGTTACTAAGAATTTGGTTCTTGTTGTGTATGGCTCCTTTTCTATTTACAGTATATGTGAAAAGCTTTTCTTTATTAATATTTATAGAAAAGCAATGAGTATTTGGAGTAAGCCTAAGTTTTATACTTACTTGCATTGGTGTCTATTATTATTTTGTAGGATGACAATGATGCTGTGTAAAGAACTGTCATCTCTTTCAAAAGACTTTGCTACCTGCTTAACAGCTGCTGGGGTAAGATGTCAAGACTTAAGAATAATGTAACAACATTGTGCTGCAGGATGTGAAAAAGTGGCCTTCCTTTTGTATACTGTTTAGATTATTGCAGTTTGTGTTTTGTTTGTGTGAGTTTTCTTAATTGTCCAGCCTTCACACCCATACATGATGACTAGAAATACAGGAGCATGGATGACCTTTGGTCTTGGTCGCCAGTGCCACACCCTTACCGTTTGATGATCTTTTCTAATCCCTTCATTGTTGCACTTCTTAGTCTCAGTCCTCTTTTCATTTCCTGCTACATTCTCCATCTGGATTGATGGTTGAGAACCAATGTGTATAAAATGCTGCATTATTTCAATTTCTTTTTTGTCAACATTAAAAGGGCGTGATTCTTCTGTAGTTATGATTTTTCTTCTTGACGTTCATCTGCAGGCTTGCTTCTTTTTTCAATTCCATTAAAAGCCATTTCAAGTTGTAGCTCCTTCCTGCAGTAAAATGGTATAATATGCATGTCTTAAATTATTTATGCTACTTCCACCAGTTTTCACCCCTCTTCCATCTGAATCCGTTCTGGCTTTTACATTTTGTTCTTCCTGCAGGTTGACAGATAGGCAGATACAATGACTGAGACCTTTGCCGTTCTTTTTCTCCATATTCTATCTTGATAGTAGCTGAAAGTCCGTAATACAAACCCAGACAATCAAGTGCTGAGGCACACCCATTTCTTTCAGAACCACCCATCATTCCTCATGATCATAGACAGCCACAGGCTTTGCTGTAGGCTATAAAGCACAGACTGATCTTCTGAAATGCTTTGGTAGTCTCCAGTAGTTGGCAGACGTTTGCAATATGATCTTGAGTGCCTCTTCCTTTCAGAATCCAGCTTGAACATCAGGTCCATATAAAGGTAGAAGCTTCCTTGTTACACCTTGAACATCACTTTTCTTGATCCCATAGTTACTGCACCTCTGGGCACCTCCTTTGTTGGGAAATAGAACGCATTTCGGGCATAGTCTAGTTTTGCTTTCGTTTTAATGGCTGCACGGGTCCAAACCTCTTTTTTACTGCAAGATACCACAAAAGAGCCGCCTCCACCATGAAGAAGGCAAAAGAAACATCTACAGCAACAGGACATTAACACTAGGTACTGTGATATTGTTTTCCCTTCAATTGGGTCTTGACTGGATCTACCTAGTGGGTCAATTTTTTAAAATTCTCCACAAAACAACCTTTCTTCCCCACCCCCTAGTGGAGAGCATTTTTTTTACATTAACCTCCTGCTTCTATCCCAGTTCTGGCCAACCAGGAGCTAAATGCTTCGAAGAGCCAATAGAGCGATGATGGTTGTAAGTAAGAGGGAGGTGCCCATACCATGCTGCTCTTTGTTTGAACTGGCCTGTAAAGTCCAGCCCCATTGGACCATGCTGCTCTGTGCCTTCCAAGAAGAAGCCTGGCATCCATCTTGCCAAGTGAACTTTTAAGAACTCTCTCCTGGCAAATTACATCCCTTGCCATGTTTAGACTTCTATACCTGCTTTGAAAAAAAAGAGCTTGCTCGCAAAAGCTCAGCAACTTTTTTTTTATTTTTCTACTAGCAGCCAAGAAAGTATTATTCATTCTCTGGTTTTGCTGTTGCAAAAATGTTGGTCTTGGAAACATGATTGCCTTGTATAACAAACGGATTGTATAACATAAAATCTGTACAACATAAAAAATTCCGGAGATAGGGGAAATTTGCTTAACAGAATTGCCTATGGGGCAAATCTGTACAACATAAAAATGGGATCACTCTGTTTTCAATGCATTCCTATGGGACATTTGTATAAAGGAAAATGTGCTTAACATAATTTCATTTGGAACAAATTAATTCCTTCATACAAGGTACCACTGTATTCTCATCCAGAAGTTTCAAAAGCCAGGAAATGGTTACAGGGAAAGTGGGTTAGGTCCTGTTGGCTGACACACACTTTTTCTCTAGCATCTCAGTTGGGACTGTGATCCCATTGTGTAAGTAGCATTCTCTTGATAGGCAGTGCTTCTTCAGAACTTCATGCTCAAACTGTATCAAATGGATTCTTCCAAATAACAAATGAATGGGATAAACTCTGATATAAATCAGTGGAACTGTCCTAAATTATTTTTAAGACAGATTTTGTTCCATCTTTCATTTGTTTGTTTGTTTTCAACTTTCAAATGCAATAATTACTTTTTCAGGTCACGGAGAAGACAGATGTCCTTAACCCTTTAATCACTGGAGTATTTTTGGAGGTAAGTTGTAATACACTTGCATGTGTACATCTTTATTGGACATGACTTTCTGAAATGGATCAGCTGATGACTAGGAATGAAAAGAGAAATCCAGTTTGAAGGATTCAGTTGATCCTTATACTGACCCTCTGCTTCATGTTACACAACTGATATGCTTCTGGACCCTCTTTCCCCAGGGAGTCAATTTATATAATGCATTTACAAGGTGGATTGGGTGTAGTATGGAGGACATAATTAAAAAAAATCTTTAGAGATAACATGAACCATTCAGAATGGCCTTTGTTGTTAGATAAATAAATAAATAAATAAATAACATAGGTTGTCCTATAAAACTATAGTTTAGACTAAAACTAAAAATCTGTGACTTCTTCATATTCTTTAGCACCCACATAGATTCTTTTGTCGCTTTGATGGACTGCATGAAAAAGGTGTCAAGTACAATCTATACAATGGCTTGCACAAAAGCAGATACTTGGGTAGGTCCAGCTTTCAGTGGGTGTGCCACGTGGGGTCTTGCATACAGTAGGTTCATGTCCCCTATGTGTCAGGTGATCAATTTGGGGAGAAGTGTTGAGAGGGGGGGAGGTCGATCTCACACCCTCTAATCACTTTACTAAGTATTCTGCCTTCAAAGGGACACCCTCATATGCTGTCCTCTTTGTTCTTGTTTATAGGCTTCAAACAGCACTTCTTATATCCAAGATGCCTTCTTGCTGCTGTTGCCAGTTCTACAGATCTCCCATATTCAGGCTCAGACAGAGTCAACACAGCAATAAATGACGGTGCTTCAGCAGCAATTCAGTCTTCCTGAATGGCATTCCTCTGGTTCTAGAAAACAACGGGAACACATTATACAGAGACAAACTTGGATTTCTAGTTTTGCATTGACTGGTAATGATGCTGAATGGCCATATATTAGCTGCCAGAATTTGGTGTGTTGTTGAAGAGGAGAAAAATATAGGTAACACAGCAAATTTAAAATGTGGGATGGCTTTTTCACTGTGTCAGATAACAATCTGTCTACTGTTGTTGCATACACTACAGTAAGAAACTACACTATTATGTTTTCGCTAGAAGTTAAATGAATGAAGGACCGAGAGGGTTGTATGACTATAATAATGGGATCAAATCTTAGATGGATAATTGGGGTGAGCAACTGTGTACTAGAGATACCATAAATGCTCTGAATGGTTACGTCAAGTTAAGTATCAATTGATTTAGGATGATGTTACTGCAAATATATATTTAGCAGTCACAGGAGAAAAAAGTTTCCATAATATCCTTTTTTCAGTGACCTGATGATTCAAGAGAGGAAACTCAAGGAGAAGACTTCTAAACATGCATAAAGTTACACTTCTGCCTGTTTAAAGATTTGGTTAAAGGCCTGGACGGTCTTCTGCTGTCCTAATTTTGTCTGTCTCTGCTAATGAAAGCATGGAGATGAATTAGGAATTCTAAAATCTCATTTGAATGATACTGTATCCAAGATGGAGGGAATCCTCTGGGCACACTCTTGTGGACAGAACGGAAGCTTCAGCCTAAGTTAGCTGACACATTTCCTCTGTTCTAGCTGTTAGCAATAAATCAAGAAGTAGCTCAAGGAGAGTGGCCTCAATGTAAAGATTAAATTCAGGACTTTTTTTTTAGTTATAGAAAGATAAGATAGGAAGAGTTAATACAGTGTTTATCTCTGTTGGCCCTGCTTAAAGTGTTGGAAGATTCCTGCAGAGGAGAAACTGATAGAGAACTGGATTCCCCGATTCAGACCAGATTCTTCAAGCAACCTTTAGAATACAATTGTTTATCCTCTTTGATAGAATTGTTACTTTGCACTTTCAATACTTTTTTGCACCACGGTGGATGGACTGTGTTTCCTACCCCTTTGTGCTTGGAATCCTGGTTTAGCCCCCCCTCCCACCCCCAAGGAGTTCTAGTTATTGTGATTCCACTTCCTTTATGCCAGGCATGCCCAAACTTTAGCCCTCCTGATGTTTTGGACCACACTCCCAGAATTCTAAGCTTAGATTGCCAGTGACAAAGGACTGTGGGAGTTGTGGTCCAAAATATCTGGCGGGCCGAAGTTTGGACATTTCTGCTTTATGCTTTTGTTTCAGGCAGGGTAGTGCTGGGGGACAGGTGGAACCCCAGATGTTGTTGGACTGCCATTCCCATCAGACCCAGCGGGGCCTAACCAAATATAATTTGGAATGGGCATAGGAGTTCCATCAGCATCTGGAGAGCTGCAGGTTCCCTCCCTGAACTAGAGGTATTAAATGGTGCTTGAATACACGTGGGGTTTGGATAGAGATGAACCGCACCTTGCCATTTTAAAACAGTGACTGGAATTCCTATTGTCTTGATCAGAATTTGTTTGTTATAAAATTTTAGATATTACATTTTTTTTAAAATTCAGACTTCGTTTTTAATTTTCAGAGGTGTACCTGCTAAATCTGTTCAATAGCATACTCAGTTACTTTAACAAGTGTTTTTGGAATAACACACTTAACAGTGGCAACAAACATGTTCAGTTTTATAAATCAGGGCAAGAATATTTTCTTTGGCTTTAGATATATATTTTATTCTTTTACATAGATTCTTTTTCTAGTGAGGAATCTATATTTTGCATATGTGTGATATTTGTGAAGTGTGCACTATATTAGAGAATTTCAGCAATGTAATAAAAAGTTTATCATTAACAAATAAGCTGTCAGTTCACTGTCTATAGGCTGAAATGCAGCTACAGTAGTTCCTCCACAATGCAGTTCATATATTATGGTCTCAGTATATCACAGATTTATTTTTTCTTGAGAGAAGCAGGCTTCCAAAGAATAGCTTTTAACCCCATCCTGGCACCTCAGCAACCAGACTGTGGGCTGCTCCTGCTGGCTGCACTTCCAAAGAGAGGATTTTAACCCCCTCCTGCCACCTCAGCAAACAGACCTTGGGCTGGTCCTGCGGTGTGCTTCCAAAGAGAGGTTTTTAACCTCCTCCTGACACCTCAGCAAACAGATGTTGGGCTGCTCCTGGCAACACACACCAGCAGCAGTAGCCCAAGGTCTGTTTGCTGAGGTGTCAGAAGGGGGTTAAAATCTTCTCTTTGGAAGTGCAGCTGGCAGGAGAAGCCCAAGGTCAGTTTGCTGAGGCATCTGTGTTTCATGGATTTTCCTTTATTGCGGGTGGGTCAGGCACCTAACTCCTACAATAAACGGGGGAGTACTGTATTCCAGACCATATTAGTACAGTATGCATCACTCTTCTCATATAGTACTTTAAAGCTTAAACCTTTTGTCTTTGAGGTGTCAAGCTACTAAGGGTTCCTACCATATATCTTGGTTTGATGACCACTGGGAAAGCTTAGGGAACTGTCTGCCATTTCAGTGGCAAGACCATAGCTTTAGAATGGTCTTGCCAGCATAACCCTGATATAATCTGATTACACTTCTGTGTATTGGCAAAGACCTCTGTAGTATGGAGACTTAAGAAGAAGGAACTAGGTCAAATGGATCAGATATTTTGTTCCTCAGTGTAGTTATGAGCAGATGTGGCAGGATCTTTGGTCTTTCTAAGAATAACAGGAAATAGGAGACAGGTAGATGGGCTACATTGCTTTTTTAAAAAACAGTTGCCCATGAAGTCTACAACCAGGATCCTGTGTGAATTTTTTTAAAATGATAACTTCTTAGAAAATTGGCAGATTTGTTCATAAACATAGCAGCAAGAATGTGTAATTTTAAAAAAGCCTACATAATAACAATCAGTAATAATAAGTGATACCCAGAGTTCCTCTGAATGGGAATCTACTTTCCTACTGGGCAGGCAATGGGCTTTTAAAATTTATCACTGAATCTTCCTTCTTCCTGCAGCTTTCTGTACTACTAAGACAGCTGCAGGATTAGGAATGTTTAAAACATCATGGAAGGTAGCATGGAGGCCTTAAGGGGGGAATTAGTGAAAAACTGTCTGGCCTCATCTTCCACCAAGAGTGCTGCTTCCAGCTGATACCTGAGGTAATGCACTTCTCAAAGAAAAAAGGTGGTGTTTTCCAATGTGAGTTCCCATTAGTCAACTTGCTTGTCATATGTAATCAGTCAGATGGGAGATAGTCCAGCTTGCTGAGTGTCTCAGGCGGGGAGCACTGAAAGATTTGCATTTTCTTATCTGGAGAGCAAATAATAAGAGGAAATACACATTTTATTTCAGGTGTTGTCTGACTTCTAGTATTTTCCACAAATTGGAGTACTTGTTCTGGTTTTTGGAAGGGGATAGTCTGGCTCCTCCTATGGATGATGATATTCTGCATCATGGTTTCATGTCACAGTTTTACTTGCTGGTTTTTCTATTTACAACTTATGAAATATTGAGTATTAAGACTGATGGACAAATAGAACACAATTCCCTAGCACGAGGAGCTGCTACAAGATAAATTGCTATTTTATGTGTGACATGCCACCTGAGGAATTCCTGGCACATGTAAGACTCCCTTTCCAATGCCAGATGAAAATTTGAAACAAATCCCTTTCATGTCACTTTGACTGGGCTAATTTCAGCTTGAGTTTATTTGACTTGCTTTTTCCTTGTGCTTTCTGATCTGTTTTATATTTTATTAATATTTTCACTGTTATGTCACTCAGGATACTGTACAGCTTACTAGGTCATTTGAAAAAAATGTACCAAATAAAATAAATTATAAAGTAATAAAGTATTATACCAATAATAATAGTAGTTGACAAACCAAGACCTCTGAATAAGGGAAGACCGCAGGAACAAGGGTACATGTGGACAATTATGGAGACAAATATTTACATTATATCCACATATTTTGTCTAAGCCAATTTCAGTATCGCATACTGTATACAAATGCCTAAGGCTGAACTATGTATTTCACTGAGAGTTACAGTAGGACATACCCCCTCCCCGTCTTCTGCAGTCCCTCTTATCACTCCAGAACTGGTTTGGTTTGGGATGGTTCCCAAGTTCTGTACATATTTTTTTTGTGGGTACACAGACATATTGCAGTAAAGAGTGGGTTTTTACCCAGTTCTGCTAGATCAGGCATGTCCAAACTTCATCCCTCCAGACGTTTGGGACTGCAACTCCCACAGTCCTTTGCCATTGGCAATCTAAGCTTAGAATTCTGGGAGTTGCAGGTCCAAAACTTCAGGAGGGCCGAAGTTTGGACATGCCTGTGCTAGATCTTCCTGCAGGTTTTAAACTGAATTAAATCTGCTTATTTTGTGGAAACCAAATACCCTGTTTTAAAGATCTGTGACTTTTACTAGTAAAATGAGCTTCTTGCATTGGCTCTTTCTTAGGTGCAGGTTCCCTCAAAACAGAATATTATCAAGAAACACAATACAACAAAACAAAAGCAAAAACAAAAGATATGCCATCTTAAAGACTAACTGCTATATTTTAACGTATGTTTTTGTGGGACTACCTCACTTAGAGTGGAAAATACAGAGTAAAATACTTGAGCCACAAGGCTCTAAGATAAAGGGAAAGTGTTTGATTGCATTTCACACGGGTCATGACTTTGAGACCCCTGCTTGGTATTCAGTTATTTTGAAGATTGGACTTGTCAAGAGCAACAATTATAAAAAGAAACAACAGCAAAAACATGTTATAATGCAGCGAATGGCAGTCTTGACCTCTGAGCCTTGTGAAAAGATGGGTTTGCTTAGTTGGGAAGGAAAATAATAATGCATTACAACATAATGTCATATTTGGTAGTGGTTTGAGAAACCTTGGCTAATATTTAATCCATAATACTTTTTCCATAAATACATAAGGGCATAGGAAGCTGACTCATGCAGCTCAGACTGTTGGGTTTATCTAATCCAGCATTATCACACAGACAGACTGGAGCCATCCAGAGTTTCAGCCAGGATTCCTAACTAACCTCACCTGGCCATCCTTGGTGAATGAGTGCCTTACAACTTGATGTATGTGTGTGTGTGTCAGCCACTTGTGACATTTCAGAGTGAGTTTCATCCATGACTTGTCTCTACCCCCGTGGCTTCCCATCCAAAATACTATATTAAAACATATGAAATCAGTACCAAAACACATTTAAAAGCAATGGAGCACAACAATCCAAGCTGAAAACCCTCCTCCCAGACTGCCAGTCACTAAGGAAAACCCAGTCTGAAGAGAATGGTATTTGCCTGCTTGCAGAAATATATGTGTTAAGGACTGTTTCTGGGAGTGAACTTGACGAAGTGTATTTCTGCACACCCTCTCAATAGGAGCAACACATATCAGAGTCAGTGGGCAGGTTATTGTGCTAGGGGTGAAGAATGACCATACAGCATGTGTTTAGTCACTCATTCCAGTAGACAAGCACACCCATCTCTTCTAGAGTTCAGTAGCACATTCATTCTACTAGAAAAATAGATTGTAAACATTAAACCACTTTTGAACCAAGACAAGTCTAGCCTGCCATTAGGCAGAGAACAATGGAGAAAACTGCAAATAACACATATTCATGTGGGTAGTGGGCGGCATATAAGTTGTAAAAATAAATAAAATAAATAAAAAATAAAATTCTTTTAATTTTGATTCCAAGCCCAGTGTTTTAGAGATGTTCTGTTTTGAGGAGACCTAGACTTGAGAAAGAGCCAGTGCAAGAACCTTGTTTTACTAGTTTTACAGACCTATAGAATATCTGGTTTCCACAAAAGTAAACAGATTTAATTCAGTTTAAACCTCCTTAACATGAGTGAGCCTAAACAGCTTGTGGCCTTCTGCAGTTTCACAAAGGAACAAAAAACAACAAAAAGGAACTTGAGTGGGCATCACAATAGATACATCCAAATCATCTACATCATTTTTGCATCACATTTTATTCAACCATTTGAAATTTCCATATACATCATTCTCAATGAGATCATTCCTAAAGCAGTTCCCTACTGGACCTCCCAGAAGACCTGGCTTGTGTGGCCTTGAGCAAGCTGCCTAGTCCTAAGGTACCCTCTAGATCAGTCCTGTCCAAACTTCGGCCCTCCAGATGTTTTGGATCACAACTCCCAGAGTCCTTTGTCATTGGCAGTCTAAGCTTAGAATTCTGGAAATTGTGGTTCAAAACATCAGGAGGGCCGAAGTTTGGACATGCCTGCCCTAGATGGAAGGGAATGATAAGCTACGGAGACCCCGTATAGGGTCGCTCGAAATTGGAACCGAGTTGAACATTATAATTCTTTGGGCCACTGAGAGCTGGTAGAGTTGTATGTCGTCTTGATGGCACAAAAATGACTACTTAATTATGGCAATTGAAAGGAATGATATGTTGGTATGAACGTACAAATCTCCATTTCAGTAGGTCTTCTCAAGTTGGAATGAAATCTGCAATACTCTCCCCAACCACAGTTTCGAACAATATCTTGGATCCCATAAGTGACAGGTGATGAACTCCGCTGGCCACAAAGGATGTCTGAGCATTTCCTTTCCTCTCCCCCAGCTCCAGTCTATATAGTCAAATTTAGCAATTTCTTCTTAAATAAAACCAACAAAACAATTCCTTGTTTTAGCAGAAAAGTGCTGAATTTGCATACAGTGAAGCTGGTGAGGAAAGGGTCACAAACACCCTTTCTGGGCAGTGGTGCGCACACCCTGCCACTGATGAGATAAAATACTTGGTTTGATTTTGTTTGTTTGAATGAATATAGAAAAACACAAAACCCGCCCACTCCTTGTTCTCCCTGTGTATTAAGAAGGAGAGGGCGAGATGTCTGATAGATAGATAGGTTTTTATTGCGGTATAAAACCATAAAAGTCATTAAAAACCAACATGATTGCAAAATTGTAGGGTTACAAAAACAATGTAGATATAATTCTTTACATAGAATATTAAAATGAAAAAGGAAACAGAACCAGTAAAAGAAAGTAGAGAATTTTCTAGTTAAAACTAGCTCGTCTTCTTAGTAGGGTGAGATGTCTGCACGGAGACTCATGATTTAGGAAGAAGGTTGCCTCACCACGGACTGCAGATATGCAAGCACGCTCTCCGGAGTATGCCATTCCTGTGCCGGAGGGTAGGATGGAACCAGTTTTTCTTCTCTTCCAAGGCACAAGGGGTGGGGGGAGGAGACACAGCACAAATGACAAGACCGGAACTAGGAGCTGCATTTCCCTCCGGTCGGAGAGGACCTGGGAGGCTGCCTGTCTTTCTTCCCTGCCAGGTGAGGTTGGTTTCCTTAACCGTTTTCTCATGTGAAGAGAATTCAACCACGTCTGTAGTTATAAAAAGAACTTACCTTTGTTGGACAGGCTGCCCTAGGATTCTGGACGGTTTACATGTATAGGGCTGGGACCGGGATACTTGCTTTGTCTTATGTTTCTCAGTTCTGAAGCTTCGGTCATCTAGTAGCAAGTTGGCAGGGGGAGTCAATGCCAGGGTTTGCCAAATGTGTGGTGGGAAAATAATTGCATTTGGGATTGTGTTGTGCATGATTTCCTTATTTTTGTTCCCTCCACCCCATTCCATTGCTATCTTGCCTTTCGCTGGCTGAGCTTGAGGCAGCATGCACAATCATCCTCCCCTGTCACACACACACACACCCGCCACCCCACTAGCCAATTCATTGTAAAAGCAACAGACCTGTGAGGGAGGTCAGTCTGAGAGTGCTTGGCCCAAGGCTACATAGTGGCTTACTAGAGACAGAAACCTCCAAAGTCTGTACCAAATCAGCCTTGTTGGTGGCAGGTTTCTTTTGCTTGACTTAGCCTTAAAATAAAGAGGAACGAATATTTTCTGTTGAGTATGTGAAGATTCTCAGTCATCCAGGTGAGTTTATCTGGAAGGTGAGTCATGGCTACTGGACTTCTTTTTCTTGAGAGACATAAATGTTTTGCTGCTGATCCAAACAACTTCAAACAGTGTGAAGCTGTTTGGATGAGCAGCAAAATGTTTCAGTCTCTCAAGAAAAAGAAGTCTGGGAGCCATGACTCAACTTCCAGATTTTCTATTGAGGTGTTCAAGTTAGTACAGCCTCACATATCATCCCATCATTTCTTTGTCCAGAGCTGTGTGTCCTGCCTGTACAATTCATGATCATGCTGGTGTGTGTGTGTGTGTGTGTGTGTGTGTGTGTGTGTCAGGGAGAGAGTGGGGGAGGGAGGGAGAAG
The DNA here is from genome assembly GCA_023846285.1 of Phrynocephalus versicolor. NCBI lineage: Eukaryota > Metazoa > Chordata > Lepidosauria > Squamata > Agamidae > Phrynocephalus > Phrynocephalus versicolor. Next base: position 65,615,834 of record JAHTLZ010000010.1, on the reverse strand, counting down.
CAAGTAAGATGTTTGATTACTCTCTGGAAACCAAGTCTGAAGACACTGACAGTCCAACACAGGGAATCATCAATCTTTCTGTCTTTTATACATGAAAATAATAATAATGTACACTCCCGTTTTCACATGCTGTGCCCCAGGCATCTACCAGCCCTGCTCAGACACAGCCAACCTGGAAATTTTCAACTGAAAACTAAACGTATTCTAAGTTTCCTGACAAGAGTTGAATTGCCACTGAAGGATGTCATCCATTCTTAAAGGTGAATCTCTTTTCCTTTGCATCTTTTCTTTTTCTATGAAGGGGATGTGTGCCTGTTTGTCATAATATGGCTGGCCAAGAATGATGGCAGTTGTATTCCAATACATTTGGAAGACACCAAGTGGAGAAGGGCTAAAATGCAGGATGTGTTTTGTTGACCTTTCCTCCTGTTCTGCTTTCTGCTTTGAGTACTGGGAGCTGCATGAAAAATGTCAGAGTGTATCCCCATCTCTAAAAAGGAAGGTCTTCTGCCCTAGGGTTCGGTTTACCTGGACCTTAATTCTTATACCCTCATTCAGACCAAGTAAAGAAAGCTACCACAAGAAATATTGGAGAGGAAGCCACTGCAATCTACATTGCAAATCGGGGGTGGGGGGGCAGACAAGCAACTGAAGCTTTTTCCTATTTTGATATACAGAAACTTGGGCTGGGAACAATATTTTTCAATGTGGGGAAATAACTTTTTTTTAAAAAAATGTATACTATTTTCTTAGGATTTTGATTTGGGACTGGCTGGCAAACATTTAGACTGATTCAAGTCTTTTCTTTCAAGGCTACTTACACTAAATTGTTCCGTCGCCTCTTCCTCCCATTTGCCTCTCTGCCCACCTATTATCACCTCTGGCTATTGCAATGTCTATCCACCCTAGCCTACACAATGATCTCTTAAAATTTCTGCCCGTCTAGGAAACCCGTAACTTCTTGTCAGACAGTGTCGCATTTTGCCTTGCTCATACTGTACCACTATTACCTTAATTTTCAGGGCTGGTTTCTTCTGTCCAAAAGGACGTCCTTCTTAGAATGCAGTGACATTCATCAACCAAAAAAGCTTCTGGGGGGACTGATGAACCAGTCTGTCCACTTCCCCTTGAAGCCAATAGCCAAAGGTTGTTATTCCTTCATCCACATTCACTATCTTTTCACTTTTTCACTTGTTTGGGAGCTGTTGAGGGACATCATCTACTAATAAGAGGGTATAAACTCGGTAGTTTTCTATGGTAATGCATTCAGAGCTTTGGTAAAAAGAGTGAAATGACACCAAAGCATGAACACTGATTCTGCATATGCATCAAAGGGATCCAATCTTTTGCTCTGGTTTCCACAAAAGCCAAGAAAGGCAATCACATGTTTTGCTCTTGACAACAAATATTTGAAAATGCCCTTATTTTGAGAAAGCCCGGGAAGCTTACATCCTACTTTGGAAATACCTCCACACCTTTCCTATTTTTCTGTGTTCTTCCTCTTCTTAGTGTTTGGGAGAGAGGAAAAGGAGAAAGAAAAAGAAAAGGAGAAGGAAAAAGAAAAAGAAAAAGGCAAGGACAAGGACAAGAAAGATGGAAACAAAAAAGATAAGAAAAAGAAAAAGGAGAAAAAGGTAAGAAAACAGATGGACAACGGGTGGTAGCCTTTCTAAAAGGTACTGTGGTTTCTTCACATAGGTGGTTTTGGATAATATACAGTACATACCCCTCTAAAATCTGTAGTCTTCGATCAGTACACAGTACTGCAGTTTTGCAGCAAGAAAAGGGGCAAACAAACAATAGAATACCAAACTGAGATATATAGTGGGTGATCATACGTACTTGCTGCGTGGGACCTATGTATGCATAGGGGCATGGTGGCTCAGTGGGTTAGAGCACTGAACTTGTCAGCGGCAAAGTTGCCATCTCAATGGTTCGAATCTCAGGTGCCACGCAGCGGAGCAAGCTCCTGCTGTTAACTCCAGCTCCTGCCAACTTAAGTAGTTCGAAAGCATGTAAATCCAAATAGATAAATAGGTAGGGTAAACAGCGTTCTGTATGCAGAATGCATTTAGCCAGGCCAGCCACATGGCCACAGACTTGCACAACACTGGCTCTTTGGCTTGAAAACGGAGATGAGTATCGCCCCTAGAGTCGGATACGACCAGCACACATGTACAGGGGGAACCCTTACCTTTTTAAAACCTATGTATGTATATCTGTCTATCTATCTATCTATCTATCTATCTATCTATCTATCTATCTATCTATCTATCTATCTATCTATCTATCTATCGATACAAATTTATTTCTCATTCTGAAGCAGCTGCATTAAGTTAAAACATAATGACATGATATTGCTGTCTTTGAGAATTTGGGCTTCACTATAAATTTAAATTCTAGGCTACAAACATTTGTGTTTCCCCATTAATAAATCTATAAGCATCACAAAAGTGCACTAGTATTTCACAATACAATACAGTGGACCCTCGTATAACAAACGGTTTGTATAACATAAAATCTGTACAACATAAAATATTCCAGAGATAAATTTGCTTAACAGAATCATCTATGGGGCAAATCCATACAACATAAAAATGGTCGCGATTAGGGATTACTCTGTTTTCAATGCATTCCTATGGGAAATTTGTATAAAGGAAAATTTGCTTAACATAAGTTCATGTGCAACAAATTAATTCCTTTATACAAGGTACCACTGTACTTGTAATTGCTTATCTTTTAGATACTTGAATTTCTGTTTCCAAGGCAAATTTGAGTGTCAGTAGGATTGATATTAATGCGTAAAGGGTGGCAAGAATAGCTTTGGGAGAACGCGCCCAAGCATAGATTTACAACGAGCTTGTGGACGCTCGTATTTTCGGTGGTGGACCTATATGTACTAGCTGGGAACTGAAAACTTTTTACATATTGGCTAATATTTATTCATCAAAACATGGAAAAGTTACTTTTCTGATTTATGCTTCAAATGGCCATGCTGCTGGCTGCAAGAATCTGGGACTGTAGTCTACCAAAGTAAGTTTCTCAAATGCTGGCATTTGTAAAGCAGTGTGTGGAATATTACTGATGGATCCACATCATCTGACCCCAGTTGGTGTTCATCCGTGCTTAATAAGCAAACTGCAAACATTCCCATGTCATCTGCATTCTCTGTGCATCCCCATGATGTGCATCATCACTGATATTTAGACATACTCGTCAGTCAGGAAGAGAACAAGCAAGACAATACACAAAGCCTTCAGTGATACATATTTATGCATGTTTTGAACATATTTATCCTAGATTCAGCATTGCATGAGTGGACATTCATTCATATAATGGAATTTTATCAGTGTCTTCCCACCCAACCACTCTTAAATCTCCACTGAATTGTCTCATAAATGCCTGGAGCAGATTTTGCATTTGGGGGCAAATCCCCGGTTCTATAGGTTTCATGGATTAGTTACAACAGCAGATGCCTGACAGTCAATAGATGGACACTACAAGATGTCACTCATCCCTTAACATTTTGGTTATTGTATTTTTCCGTGTAGATAACACTATTCCCCCCCGACCTAAAATCATGGCACTACAAATTAAAGGGTGTCATATACAAGGATGTAAGCCTTTCCTGAGGGGTGGGAGTGGGGTGGAGGAGTACCCAAACTGACTGTTATTTCTCTTTCTTTCCGGCAGCCCTTGTTTACTCTCTGTGTCCTGAAGACTCCTTTGTGCTTTGCATTTTGCAGGGATCGGAGCCTTCTTTTCAGTGGGGAAAGCCTGGGGGTGTTGGGCCGCCCAATAAGAAGTGCCTTTCCATCCTGAAAAGAAGGCTCCAATCCATGCAAGAGCAAAGCAGAAAGGAGGGCAATCAAGCACTGCTGGAGAGGAAGTGAAACAGAGAGTTCAGTTTGGAGTCTTTTCCATTCCACCCCCCTAGTGTTTACGACCCCCTGCTTTTCTCCTCCTCCTCTCTGCTTTGCTCTTACAGGGATCCGATCCTTCTTTTCAGCATGGAGAGGCACTTCTTAATGGCCTGCTGAACCCCAGAGGCTTTCCCCACTGAAAAGAAGACTCTGATCCATGCAGAAAGCAAAGCAGAGAGGAGTCCTCAGAATGCAGAAAACAATGGGAAATTTATAATCACAGTGGGGAGTGGGGTGGACGAGAGAGGTCAAGGAAGATGTATTAATGTTATTAATTTGGGGTCTTAAAAGTAGGAGTTTCTAATATATGGCAGCTTCTTATAGATGGAAAAATATGGTATATGCAGACTTGAAGGGATATCAACACATGCCAGGCCCCACAAAAGATTTTTTTAAAAAATCCAGGTCCTGAAGTCCTTTATAAACAATGGGAAATTTATAATCACATTAAGTCTTGCTGGACAACTGCAGTTCACTAGCAAGATGGCATTCCAGAATCTGTGTCCAGTTCTGCAATGGATTGTACACAGAGGAAAGCAACCCACACTTTGTTGATGGTGCTAGTTGGTTGCCGTGAGTCAATGAGGGAGTGGAATAGCAATGGGATTCTGGCCCCTGAAAGTACATAGATACAGATACAGACCCTTTTGGAACTGTGGAATGCTTTTCACAGGAGAGGTGTGTGTTAACTGCTGCAGAAACACAAAAGGGTGTGTGTGTGTGTGTGTGTGTGTGTGTTTGCTTGATGGATGCAGATTTAGAGAACTTAGATTTTTATATAATTGTTAGTCCAGTTTGTATTCTGATGCTCATATCCCATGTAGGTCAAGGAACCACTGCATGCCACAACTACTATTCTATTATGACTCATGCAATGGGTAGGTTGTTCTTCAACCTTTCATAAACAGGTTTGCTGACTGCCTGTTCCTTGTATGAGGCAATGTTGGCCCAAGGTGATTACCTAAAGCAAATAGTTCACTCCGGACTGTGTGTGTAATGAGGAGATAGAAAGATTCCCCTGGAAAATGTAAGAAAACAGTTGGATGGGCGTGCAATATCTTTCAAAGGCAACATTAGAGATAAGTCTCCAGGGTAGCATGTGGTAGAGGTGCTGTGAAATGGGCAACTGTCTCTCAGGTTCAGATTTCCATTTTCATGTTATTTATATTCATTTATATATTTATATACCGCCTGTCTTCTAACCAGAACTCTGGGTGAATAATACAATAATACAATAAGAATAAAAAAATGAGGGGGGGAATCACCAAATACAACAATACATACACGATTATAAATACTCAAAACAACAATGAACATAATGATAAAAACATATTAATAATAAAACTGGTAGGCAGTCTTGTTTTACTGATCCTCCACCCCTCAAAAGAACTATTTGTGGTCATCAAATGCCTCTCTAAAAAGCAGTGTTTTAACTGCTTTCTTAAAGGCAGGCAAGGACTCTGCAAGGTGGGCACAGGACATACCAACAAGTCAGTTAAAACGATCTAATAGCACCAAAAACATATTTACTTTCAGGGCTGGTGCCAGGCTTTTTTGCGCCCTACGCAAGACTAACTATTTGCATTCCCCCCCCCAAAAAAAACGATTTTCAAAAACAAATTGTAGGAAAATGTGCTTCTCTCAGGTAAGTTCTGTGACCCTCTCAGGTCAGTTTTGTGCCCCTCTCAGATCTGTGCTCTAGGTGGTTGCCTAGTTCGCCTAGTGGTAGGCGGTGGGGAGGGGGGCAATGCTTCACCCCTGCTCTCCTGTGTGGCTTCAGCCAAATAGCTGCAGTGAGACCGGGTGGCAGGAGTAAAGCTGCTGGCTGCCGCTCACCACTGCCACACAGCTGATGTTGACAGGTCTTTGAGGGGGTTTCCCGGTAACCCAGCAAAGTGGGGGAAACTTTTCCCCTGCTTTGCGGTGGATCGGGACAGGCTTCCTATAGGAATTGCCTTGAATTCCCATAATTCAAGGCATCACTGTATAGATTTCCCAGTAGACACTTTGGGTAGCCCATTCCCCAGCAATGGAAAGAGATTTTCCTGTCACAAGTGTTGTAAAAATGAAAAAGAGAAAAAAATAAATTTTACATCAAGTGCTTGGTTCTTCTGGCAAGGGCCTGCTAAAGGAGGGAAAAAACCTCAAAGAATAATTGCTGATAAATATGGTGAGAATTTATTGAGGAAAAGGGTGAAAAGGGGGAACAGAAGAAAGAATAAAATAAAAGGAAGATAAACCTGGCAAGGCTTGACAAAACCCTGACATCAAGTTTGGCTGCTCTCAGCTTGCATGCGCAAATGTATGCATTTTTATAGGATCATGAGTTAGATCTTCAGCAGAAAACATCAAAATAAGATGGGCTTTTTTCTTCTTCAAAGCCTCAACATAAAGTTTGCTTTGTATCCCTGTGGATACAATGTGATCACTCATGATCACAAGGTTTTGTTGCAAATTGTTACATGTCAGGCTAGAGATGTGACGGCCCGGGGGGGGGGGGGAAATGGAAAAATTCAGGAAAAGATGGTTTCTTTCAATTTTTTCCTGAAATCTTTTTGGTGTTTTTCCAAAAAATTGGAAAAAATTTGCAAAAGAAAAAGAAAAAAGTGATTATGGAATGTTTTATTTTAACATGATGAATAAAATATTTTTTCGACAGGGTATTCAAATATTTTCCAGATCATTTCTAAAACACACACATAAAAAGGTAAAAGTAAAGGTAAAATGCATGCTAGTTGTATCCGACTCTAGGGGTGGTGCTCATCTCCGTATTCAAGTCGAAGAGCCAGTGTTGTGCAAGTCCATGGCCACGTGGCCAGCATGGCTGCAAGGAAACGCTGTTTTACCTTCCCACTTTTTATGGTGGTACCTATTTATCTACTTGCATTTACATGCTTTCGAACTGCTAGGTTGGCAGGAGCTGGGGTTATCAGCGGGAGCTCGCTCTGCTGCGTGGCACCCAGAATTCAAACTGCCAAGCTGCCAACTTTGCAGTCAACAGCTTCGGAGCCTTAGTCCACTGAACCACCACGCCCCACATAAAAAACACGCATAATATCAGATTATTCTGATTTCTGTGCACTGATGACAAGCAAATCCTAGGTTACAAACTGAACTCTCCAATGCAAGAACAAGATGTATTTCTTCTTTTAGGAGGTGCTGCTATTGTCACAAGAAAAAGAAAAAGGGTTCACTTTTGGTTTTGCTTGTGGGTAGGTATATTTGGTTCTGTTCTGACCTCTTCATTAGGCCTCAAAACACTGGAAGAAAATACAGAGCAACAAAAATGATTCTGATTAAATTTCATGCCCATTTGTTGAAACTTAGTCCCACTCCCTTCTATATATTTTCCCCCGCCCTTCAATTCTTTTTATAAGAATGAGGTTTTTATTTTATTTTCATTTAATACTGTGGAGAGGAATTATGAATGGTTAATCCTGGATTTTTTAAATATTGTTTTGTAGAGGTTTTTGTGTTCCACATAAACTAGTAAACAGTTCAGGAGATTGTTACTTCATTTGTCACTTACAATTACAAATAAATATTATTTAAAAAGTAAATTCTGTTTGTAATTATAATGTGTTAGTTGTGATAATTTTACAGCAAGTCAAATTGTCCATAGTCAAATTTTATGTTCCTAAAGTAACAGAATGACTTTCAAGCTGTAAAAAGGGGTGAAGGAGTACAACAGAGAAATAGTTATGGGGATTTTTTTTTACCTCTAATATATTGTTGCTTTCTGACAGTCACAGGACATTTCTTGGATCAGACCAACCTCCCCATTCCTGTCTTTCCAAGGCTTTGTTTTACCTTCATGGTCATGGCTGCAGATTATCTGTAGTGCAAGGAAAAATAGTGCTTGCTGCTTTGTCTCTACGGAAAGACAAAGAGCTGCTCCGAGAGAGCTGCTTTGAAGATGCCTGCTCTCTGGAAAAAGCTTCTAGCATCGGATGTATGTTACAATGGCAGAGGAAGCGTGTGGAGGATTTTAATATGGGAGAAAACAATCTTTTCTAACAAGGTTTTGAGGCAAGTAAGAAGCCCTCAACTTTATGCAACCGTCCTTCTGGCTATGACTCAGTAACAGAGTATTAGGAGAGGGGAAATGGAAAAAAGACCCTCATTAAGTACATGTCCTCATTAAAGATCATTCTTATTCCTATTCCTATTATTTCATATATTTATATTTCCGCCTTTCTATTACAAAGAAGAGATCAGGGCAGGTTACAATCTCCAATAAACAATAAAAAACAAGTAAAACCAAATTTAACCATCAAATTATCCAAGTTAATTAAAACCAACCCTGCCATATATACCATTATAATCAATCCAATGCATAGCCAGAAACAACATGGTAGACTAAGTTTTATGGTTAGATCCAGAAACACAGATCCCTCCCAATGATGCCTGAACTTACTGGCAACATCTCATCAGGCTTTCAGACAGGCCTGTGGTCCAGGCCCTACATCAGTGGTGGCCAAACTTTGGCCCTCCAGATGCTTTGGACCACAACTCCCACAGTCCTTTGTCATTGGCAATACAGGCTTGGAATTCTGGGAGTTGTGGTCCAAAACATCTGGAGGGCCAAAGTTTGGCCACCACTGCCCTTCATGGAGATAATGTGGACTGGGGATCTAGAATCCTTTGCATGTAAAGTATCTGCTGCACCATTGAACTATGGTCCATGTTAACAGAAAACTCTATATCAAGTGTCATCCATGGAATAATCTCTTGCTTGTTGCTCCCCAGCATGATGGACAAGATGAGGACAGCAGCAGTAGCAGCTCCGACAGTGATTCTGAGAAGGTAACATGTTTCGCGGATGCTTGCGAGATCAAATTGGCAAATTTCTTTTTGCTTAGGGTTGCCTGTTTTTTTTTTTTCTAAGCCTATGTCATGGTCCTTCAGCAGGTAATGCTTTCTTCCTGTGTTATTTGAATGCCACGGAAAGAATAACATGCTGAACATTGGCTTTTTGTGATCAGTGGAGAGCATGTTTTCACTGAGTATGATTCAAGACAGGTTGCTGCACATCAACTGTTGATGGTACTGGCATTACCATTCTCATTAATTGTCCCTCATCCGGAACATAAAAAGTCTACACTTAGGGAGAGCAGCCGGTCTTATTACAGCTTCCTTCACTCCCTGGGAAAGAACATAATAAAAATGGTTTGGGAGTAGACCAAATGCCTACCTGAGTAGTAGACACGATTACCTGGTCCCATAGCCTGTTTCTAGAGTGGCCTGCCAGATGCACATGAGAAGACCACAAGAAGGGCTTAAGTGCTGTAGCACTAGCCTATTCACTGATGACCAATTTGGTTGTTTCCCCCGATTTAGAGAGGAAGGCCAGTCCCCTTCTCGGCCCTATTGTCATTTTCTCCATGTGGTAACTGACTTGTCTGAAATGGATCCTGCTCTTGTATCAGCCTTTGGAAAATCCAGATTCTTGCTTGTAGGGAAAATGGCATGCAAGTAGGAACATCCCTCAAATTGTCCATTTTTTTGCTTGGAGAAAGCACTGAAGGAAAAGGTAGAATTAGTTGTTCCTTTCTAAGGGCTGTTGCTGAGATCTGGAAAAGTACCGTAACTACTGACTAGAGCTACTGTCTTTGATAAGTAGATAACTTATAACCACAGCCACTGAAAGCCTTATTCTCATGCCATTTCTTGAATTCCATCTATTCTAGTGATCCAGACAGAGATTTAGCTTCTTTATTAGAGCTAGGTGACTGAATAATTTTCACTCCATGGGTGACCAATGTTCGACAAACTATCCGCAATTCCTAGCTCACCAGTCTCAGATACCATGACTCACAACAACTGCCCTGGCCACATGGCTGTTGAAAGTTTTGTTTCTCTGTTGTCACTTGTCATCTGCAGTAAGGCCTTTCAGAGAACCCAATTGGAAATTTGGCACCTGGCTTAGAAGCAGTCAATATTCATTGATTGAGGGATTTTGTCTGCTTTGATAAAAGCAGCTGCTGTACAAATTCTTCTCCTCTGTTAATGGCCAGGCTAAATTCAACATAATACAGTATATTTCTGTCAAAGATTTATTGCAGTCACTTTGAGGTTTTACTGAGTCTAATTAAGATCAAAACAATTCTCTCTCTCTCTCTCTCTCCACACACACACACACACACACACACACACACACACACACACACACACACACACACACAGGACCGTGGAAATCGAGAAAGTAGATACTACTAGTAGCCACCCATGTGGGATGATGGAAGGGCTGTGCAATTTATCCCCACATGGTCTCCAGCCTCAGACCATGGGACAGCGGTGGTAGATGCTAATTACACAATACTATGGGAAATATCTTGTTAAAGTGACTGCAACAATTCAATCAGATAAATAATCAAGATGGAATTGGGATATATGTTAGATAAGGGTTCAAAGAAAAATGTACATTAGAAGTATTATTAAAAATATTACAGTTAGGATTGTAAGATTATAAGATTGAAGCTAAGATAAGATAGCTCAGCCTGGATATGCAAGAATATGAGAATACCCACGCAGGCAAAGATCTTTCTCTTCAGGCAGGATTTCCCTTATTGACTGGCTGTCTGAGAGGAGTTTTAAATGGATTGTTGTACCTTACTGCTTTTAAATGTACTTTTAATATTGACTGTGTTTACCATTTTATATCTAAACGTTCCTATACTTACTGTTTTTAGCTTTTAAATATTGTCTTTTAATGAAGTAAGTCTCCTTGAGTCCTTTTTAAGGAGAAAGGCATGTGTGTGTTGGGGGTAGGATATTTTAAATAAATAAATAAATGCTAGGGTATAAAAAGTCTAATGGAATTTCTTTTTCATTTGGTAGGAATTTGAGCTTGCTTTAAAATATTGGCAAAATATTCCAGTATATAATTTGGTGTGAGATTCTGCCAACTCATCAACCATGTGAAATGCTATTTTAGAATGGAGGAATAACAGCTACAGTGTATTAATGGGGATAGAATCTTAATAGTGAAAAATAGAAAAAACATCAGGAAAAGGCTGGATAGTCCTCAAAGGAATACAAATGCATGAATAGAGGGTGCCTTTATGGGACCATGAATAAAATAAAGCAAAAATAATGTGATCTTTCTATGATGATTCATTTTCCCAAGACTGTACAGCAAGTTATCGTGAGTAGTTCCAAATATATATGATTTTATTAAAGTTCCAAGATCTCGCAGCTGATGTAGAGGCCAGGTTCAGTTTCTAAGATGGAAATAGTTTGCCAAAACATGGATATTTGGACACTCGGGAGCTGGGAAACAATGCTTAAATATTGGAAAGTAGGTAATACAAATAAAACTCATTTCAGTTTTGGGCTATGTTATAGGTAGGTTAAATGTAAGAATTTAATTTTTTGGGCCAAGGGCTAGACTACCACCAGTAAGGCTCAGGATATGAGTCTGCATTTTCATAAGTGCTGTTTTTATCTTTATCCTCTTCTTTCCAAACTACTCAGAAAAGCTTATGAGTTGCAAGAGACACCCTTCCAGTAAAAGATTTGCCATGGCAATCATAGGGAAATACTTATTTGAACACATTATCTTTCCTTTGCATAGGGTCTCAAGGAGACGGTGTATACTACATGCTTGTATGCTTCTTTGCTTATAGTTGGATAGAATTCATTTCCTGGACTATAGTGCAGAGGCGGGCAAAGTTTGCACTCACCATCTCAGGAACCTTTTTGTGGTTCATGAGGGTCCCTGAAACCCATTGCACAGAGGGAAAGGGTTAAAAATAGAGTACACTATCCCTTTCTCCCCATCTACCCCCCCACCTTATCCTGAGAGCTTCTTGAAGTTTTTGAGCTTGCTCAGCCTCACACAGTCTTTAAAAATAGTCTTTGATGGACTTGAAGGCCACCATTATAATATTGATGTCGCACTGAACCAGAGGGCAATACTGGAGTCAACAGGTTTAGCAGGAGAAGATGAGGCGTCCCAAACATAATTCCCTCCTAATGGGTTGGAAGAGAACTCCCATCATTCCAAGCCAGCACAGATGACAAAGAGTAATGCAGAGAAAGGGAGAGATTGAATGACAAAAGGGCCTGAGGTCTTTGAGGAAAGCAGATGTGATTCAATGGCAATAAAATCTTCAGCTGATGAATTTTTCCGGGGGGGGGGGGGGAGGAAAGGAACAATTCTGGGTTTGTGTGAGTATGATTATCATATTGAGGGGACAAAAAATTCTTCAGCTTCGTCTGATGCTTGCTTTCTTCATCACACAGGCTCACCATGGAGACAAGAAGAAAAAGGAGAAGGATTAATTACAGGGTGACCTCCCTACAGTGAGCTCTCAGGGCATTTGGAAAGGGAAGATGATGTATCTGGGTTTATTTCATCCAAAATAAATGTGTTTTTATTTCGTCTTTGATAAAACATCACACACCATTCACACCTTTTTTTCATTATATCAAGTAGCTGTCAGTTATCGTTCACTGTTAAGCCATGTTCAGTGTTAGCCACAGAAAAGTGGAACCCGCAATCACAATTATGCCACAGCCTAGTTTTCTAATAGGAGTGCTCTTGTTTTGAGTGCCAGCCATCCAAAAACCTCTGCAGGGTACCCCATTCCACCACCACACGTCTCTTTTCTAGGGTTGTTTTTGTCTGATACCTATTGGCTAAAATTCTGTCAGCAACTTATGCCACATAAGGCTGATGATATTATCAGCCACAGTGGTTTTTTGTGTTTGCTTTTTGGAAATTAAATATGTCTTATTCTCCCCAAAGATCCCAAGACTGTCTTGAGATCTATTTCAGGAGGCCACAAGATGGGTGTGGACTGGGAATCTTTAATGCTGAGGAAAAACTAGATTGATTAGGGTGGGGGTTTTCTGTGGCTTACATGTCATAAGTTAAACCAACAGCCAATATGATGTGATTACAGAGTATATTCAGTCTATGTCACTGTTTAATGGCATAGCTAGCACTCTTGAATTAACATAAGAATATAAGAAGAGCCGTGCTGGATCAGGTCAAGGGCCCATGTAGTCCAGTTTCCTATATCTCACAGTGGCCCCACCAAATACCTCTGGGAGTGCACAAAACTAGATATCTGTCTCCTGATACCACTCCCCTGCATCTGGCCTTTGAAGTATTGTATCCTCTTTTTAAGCCTGGAGACTAGACATGCCCATCATGGCTTGTAACCTGTGTTGGACTTTTCCTCCAGGAATCTGTCCAATCCGCCTTTGAAGGCATCCGGGCCTGATGCCATCACCACATCCTGTGGCAGGGAGTTCCACAAAGTAACAGCACATGGGTAAAGAGGTATTTTCTTTTGTCTGTTCTCACTCTCCCAACCCACAATTTGGGTGGATGTCCCCTAGTATTTTGTGAGAGTGAGAAGAGTGTCCCTCTACCAACTTTATTCATTCCCTGCATAATTTTGTATGTCTCAGTTATATTCCCCCTCAGGTGCCTTTTTTCCAGACTAAAGAGCTCCCAATGCTGTAGCCTTTCCTCATAAGGGAGGTGCCCAAGCCCCATAATCATTTTAGTCGCTCTCCTCTGAACCTTTTCCAGTTCTACTATGTATTTTTTGAGATGTGGTGACCAGAACTGTACACAATACTCCAGGTGTGGCGTTACTATCATCTTGTACAATGGCATTATAATGTGGGCTGTTGTATTTTCAATCCCATCTTTGATGATCCGTAGCATGGAACTGGCCTTCTTCACTGTTGTCACGCACTGGGTAGACATACCAAGGTCTCTTTTCTGATTCATCACAGAGAGCTCTGAGCCCATGAGCTGATAAAGTTTTGATATTTTTGCCCCAATATGCATTACTTTATATAAAAAAACTTTACATTTTCCTACATTGAAACACATTTGCCATTTCGCAACCCATTCTCCCAGTTTGGAGGGATCTTTCTGGAGTTCTTCACAATCTTCTCTGGTCTTCACCACCCAGAAAAGTTCTTTTTGTTTTGTTTTGGTCACCCACAAACTTGACCACCTCACTATTTATCCCTGTCTCCAGGTCATTGATGAACAGATTGAAAAGCACTGGTCCCAGGGCAAATCCTTGGGGCACACCACTTATCACCTCTCTCCATTGTGAAAATTGCCCACTGACACCTACTTCTGTTTCCTAGATCTCAAACAATTCTCAGTCTATAAGAGGACCTGCCCTCTTATCCCCTGATAGTGCAGTTTTCTCAGCAGCCTTTGGTGAAATATTTTGGTGACATTTTTCTCCCTCGGAGTGTACTGTATGTGCACCATTCGAGAACTGCCACCACCCAAAATCTTGGCCATGGCTATTGTGTCTCAGTGGCAGAGACTGTGATGCAGCTTCCAGAAAGGGCCAATACTGAGAAGGCATCTCCACCACCACCACATTGTTCTACAGTTGGATTTACCTTTGTTTTCTCCTGTGACAATATACTGGGACTTCAGCATGGGTACAAATAAGAAAAGACATGGCATTCTAAAGAAGGCACCATCTGTCTGTGCAAGTTGGCACCCTCATAAATACGTTAGCTTTTCAGATGCCTCAAGACTGTATGTCAGTGTTGCTGTAACCAAGCTGCCTTTCTGGAGGCAGGGTGGACTTTTATAACCAGGTGGGGGCCAAAGAATGGTAGGCATGTTTGTGATGAGTCATAATCAGGAATGTTTTGCCTGGTCCCATTCTCATATTTTTAACAGAAAAGGAACGTTGCTGGATGCCGAAGAGAGGAAGTTTGAAGAAGCGGGTGGCAGTTTGTGCTGCTAGGCTCCCCTGTCCTTTATATTCTGTCACCACTGGTAGTTTTACTGCCCCCATGTGTTTCTGCCGCCTGTGGAGTATGGTCCATATCTTTCAGCCATCTTTTTTTCCCCCAGGGCAGCTGGTGTACCCCATCTTGCTTCCTCCTGCTTTCACCTCATGGAAGGTCACAGACTGGATTGTGCCTACTAATTGCTTATTTTGACCATGTTATCTACTTTTTCTGCCTGGTGAAAAAAAAAGACCCAATCATACATTTAAGATATTTTAAAAGGCAGTGTAAGAGTTAAAAAAATGAATTACAAAGGGGCATTTTTTTAGGGGTGGGTGGGAGGATGGATGGAGGAAAGATGGTAAAAAGTCCACTTGGTGTTAGAAGTGGCTGCTGGTGGTGCAGCTGTAAAATGAAGGCAAGGGAGATCTGTTCAGTAGCTGAAGTAGGAAAGACCTTTTAAGTCTGACTTTATTTGCAATACTGTGGTTTTAGAGATGGCAGCAAAGTGGTCAAGCAGATGACAATGGGAAGAATACAATTTGCATTCTGAAGAAAAATTGAAGGCATTGAGACAAAAATGGAGTAATATGTAATAATCTTTACATAATTCTCTTGGGAAAGGGTAAACAGGACATACCTGTTTACCCTTCCTAATAAAACAACAAATGACTAAAACTATATAACAAAACATACCAAACACAATAAAAACATGCAGGGTGACAGAAACTCAAGCAAGAACACACAGTATTTGCCTTGCTCAGTTGGTCAGCATTACTGAAGTGTGGGTTAGTTAGAGAGTAATAGTAAGGGGGGGGAATTAACCTCTTTTGTGGAGCCTTATTGGGAAGTAAAGGGACTCAATGGCTCTAAAAAGCAGGACACAGTTCCAGTCGACTTCACATTAATACCATAATGACTAGAATGTAGATCTTGCCATCTCTCAACACCTTAAAGTCAAAACTTGAATTCACACCCACCTTGCACAGTATTGCCTGTTCTGACGGCCAGCAGTTCTCAAGCCTTTTAGACAGAAGCTCTTTCCCTTTCTGAGCTAGAGGAATCAGGCACTGAACCTAATGTGTCCTGCATATGAACCCCTGTAACTCTCCAAATGAGCTAAGAACTCCCCCGCACATTTCCCATGAGAGTCCTGGGTACTGTAACCATCAACCTTACAGTCTGAATAAAGCTAGTGTGAGTCTTCCATAGTCCGCTTTGACCCCTTTTTACCCTGTTCTGAAATAGACTCATATGATGAACAATGGCCTGAATAGGCTAACTAGGTGGACAATAGTCTCAATAGGCTATTAGGTGAACAATGGCTTAAGGTGCTGAAACCCATAAAGTATGGGTCATTAGCTATGGCCCTGGTGGTGGAGGTGTGGTTTTTTATTTTATTTGTCTGGGTATTGTTGAAATCACTGCCTGATAAGTAGCAGATACACTATGCCTGCCCCCCCAGCTCTGTTGAGAAAGGAGTTTTCAATGTTCACATGAATGGCTTCCCTGACTCCTTTCTCAAACCACCTATCTTCTCTGTCTAATATGCATACATCCTCATCTTTGAATGAGTGCCCTTTGTCCTTCCAGTGAAGGTACACTGCTGATTCTGGTCCTGAGCTGTTGCCCTTCCTATGTTGGGCCATTCTCCTGTTTAATGGCTGTTTAGTTTCTCCAATGTAGAGGTCTGCACACTCCTCACAGCATTGGACCGCATAGACTATATTGCTCCTTTTTTGTTTTAGTGTCTGGTCCTTTGAGTGGACGAGTCTCTGCCTTAGTGTGTTTGTGGATTTGAAATAAACAGGGATGTGGTGTTTGTCAAAAAACCCTTTAAGCTTTTCAGACACTCCAGCCATGTAGGGAATGACCAGGTTCTTCTGTCGGCTCTGGGTCTCTTGTTCTTCTGGGTCGGCACACTGCTTTGTTGAAGTCTCACTTTGGATATCCACAGGCCTTAAGTGCTGTCTTCAGGTGCCTGTCTTCCTTCTTCTTGGCTTCTGTGGAGGTGGGGATGCTCTTTGCTCTGTGGTTTAGGGTCCTGATGACTCCTAATTTGTAGCGGAAGGTTAGCATAATCAAGGTGTGGAAGAGAAAGTTGTGCGAAGGAGAAATTTTAGCAGGCTAAAATAAAAGCAGGCTCAGCAACTATAGAACATTTGGTAAGAATGAGGTAGGGAGGCCACCTGCTGGTACCACTTATATGATACAGCTTATCTAAATAGTCTTACCTCATCCCTGTTTTGTAAGGATGTTATGCTTTCCCCAACACAAGATTAGACAATAAAAATCCATTTAATAGAAAGGCTATGTATTTTGTACTGGTTAAGTAATTTTATTTATTCATTATTGCCCTAAATGCAGTAATTGTGTTAACTGAGGGAGAACAATGGCTGATTGCATGTTTGTCGTTTCCTTCTCTACATGATATGTATGTTGCACACACATCTCAGTACTGTATCTGTCTGGAACGACAGCATAACCAACAGGCCAAACCCCTGAAAGGGTCACCCAAGAAGGGCTGGCCTGGTTTGTAGAGGCTCTGGGGCACAATTTTGCCAAAACCAAAAGCCAAGCTGAGTATCCACCCACCGAGTATATGTGTGTCTTTATGTAGCACACAACTAGAATTAATTCCTATGTGGAAAAAGGTAAATCCAATATTTGTGGAGTTGGTATGGGAACCTAATGGCCACCAATCCTGATACAGGTA
>JAHTLZ010000010.1:65577999-65595964 GCA_023846285.1 Phrynocephalus versicolor | reverse complement strand
GTGGCTTGCAACGTCCTGCTGTGCAACTTGTTGGAAAGGTGCTTGGATCAAGAGACCAAGCTGGCCAGGCTGAAGATCGACGTGCGGGACCTGCTGAGGCGCCGGGACTACCGAGGAGCGCTCAAGACCCTTCAGAGAGGGATCGACTTGGGTAAGGGATAGAGAGGCTCTCCGGGAACGATGCTTGCTTGAGTGTGTGTGTTTGTTTGTGTGGGTGGGGGCGCTCAGAAGTCGAGGTTGGGCCGGCGGATACGGGGCCGCTCGGTTTTCGGGCTCCTGTCTTTAAGACACACACCCAACAGTGGCGAGTTATGCAACTTGTCACCATATCACAGGGTGCCTTGTATAAGAGGCGAGGGACGTGTTGACTTTAATGCAACGGAACAGAGTTTTTTTTGGGGGGGGAGCAGATCTGTTGCCTTTTGTACTCGTTAGGGGCCAAAGTATTGCTTGCATATGGCTCCCCCCCCAACTTGCAAATAAACACCCCTCCCACAACTCCCGCAACCAAGGAGGTTCTGGTGGTAGGGATGACATTGGAAAATTGCTAATACAACATTATGGTGACTCTAAGAGGGTCTTAAAAGTATGTAAAATGTCCAGGAAGTAGCTTGCCATTACAGTAATCAGTGATTACTTACTTCTCCATTCTTTTACTTTCTATAAGTGTTCTTGTTAAATTAAGTAGCAGGGCACATTGCCTATAACTCAAGACTATGTGGGTATTTGAATCCAGTGCACTGTAAGCTTCACTGATCTTGTAGTGTGCAGTCACAATGGTTGCCCAGAGAAGAGTGCCCCCCCCTCAATAATTTGGACTCAAATATATAAATTTTGCTTCCAGAATGGTGACTTTTTTAAAAAGCTGCTTAATAGACAAAACTTTGGTAAATAATGGAAAATATGCAGTGAGTTGGGAAGCTGCAGCTACTGAATTTGGATTGTATAAAACTACAGTGCCTCTGTCAGGGGTGGGGTATTGGAGACCAAAACAAACCAATATAGTAATATGTAATAGATGCTTTTGCTTAGAGAACTCTCTCTCTCTCTCTCTCTCTCTCTCTCTCTCTCTCTCTCTCTCACACACACACACACACACACACACACACACACACACACACACAGAGAGAGAGAGAGAGAGGGGGGGGGAAATTTAGGGTGGTGCATCTAGGTAAAAAGAATGAATTGCATAGATATAGGATGGGAGACACCTGGCTGGAAAATAGTACCTGTGAAAGGGACCTGGGAGTCTTGGTGGACCACAAATTGAAAACATGTCAGCAGTGTGATGCGGCGGCCAAGAAAGCCAACGTGACTCTTGGTTGCATCAACAGAACCATAGTGTCTAGATCAAGGAAAGTGATAATACCACTCTATTCTGCTCTGGTTAGACCCTACCTGGAGTACTGTGTCCAGTTCTGTGCACCTCAATTTAAAAAGGATGTTGACAGGGCGATCAGGATGATTAAGGGTCTGGAAAAAATGTCTTACAAGGAACGGCTTAGGGAGCTGGGAATGTTTAGCCAGGCTGAGAAGGGATATGATAGCTAAGCTATGTTTAAATATTTGAAAGGATGTGTGACATTGAAGAGGGGACTGGTTTGTTTTCCATGGCTTCAGAGACTAGGACGTGGGGCAATGGTCTCAAACTACAGGGAAAGAGATTCAATTTAAACATTAGGAAGAACGTCATGACAGTTAGAGCTGTTCTATAATGGAATATGGTGCCATGGAGGGTGGTGAAGTCTCCTTCTTTGGAAGTTTTTAAGCAGAGACTGGGTGGCCATCTGTCAGAAATACTGTGATGGGGGTTCCTGCATGGCGGCGGCGGGGGGGTTGGACTAGATGGCCCTTGAGGTCTCTTCCAGTTCTATGATTCTCTCTCTCTCTCTCTCTCTCACATACACACACACACACACACACACAGAGAGAGAGAGAGAGAGAGAGAGAGAGAGAGAGAGAGAGACCCAAACTGGGATCTGGAACCAAGCATGCGATTAGTAAAGCTAGAGGTTTACTAAGATTGCAAGACTTCAGATTGTCCTAAGCACTGACTGATTCAGACTTTGCTTCCCCTGCAAAGCTCCTATTCCTATTCATCAATTGTAGACAGCCTGTTATAAAACACCAGCTCTGAGTTTTCAGTGACTCAGATAAAGAGCACAGGTGCCATTTAAAATGTAAACAAAATGAGCTGGGCAAAACGTGTGGGCAAGAACATTGTTATCTGTCTGGCCTCCAGTTCTCAGCTTCTTCCATGTTGATGTGGATCTTCTGTCAAAGGTGGGGGAAACTTTTCAATCTCACCCATGTGGTAATTTGGAAAATTAACAAAAGCAAACTTATAAAATGGGCTTTCTAGGACCTTGTCAACTGCACAGAAATAAATCCTGTCTGGATTTTAAACACTTCCTATATACGCTCCTAAGATACTCTAGGCAAAAAGTGAAAATCAAGATAAATACTTGGTCCCAACTGAGTAATGTCTGGGTATTTTTAGGTCAGCTGATGTGATGGGTGGGGTAAAAAAATTCTAAAATGAATTTGGGGTGTCCAAACTTCAGCCCTCTAGGTGTTTTGGACCACAGCTCCCAGAATTCCAAGCCTGTACTGCTAATAATGACAAAGGACTGTGGTAGTTGTATTCCAAAACAAATGGAAGGCCAAAGTTTGGCCACCATTGCTGCATCCACAGAAGTTTTCTTCATGGAAACTAAAGAGTCTGGAGTGCCCTAGCAAACAGATACAAACAAAACCAAATATCACAACTCACCCCCCCCCCCCCGAAAAAAAAACCTACTGTTGCTTCTTTTGAATTGCAGTGTGCTTTTTAAAAACCTTGTCTGGAAAATACTGAGATTTTATTTAAAAAGGCCCCACTTGACGATCCTTCTTCTCTAGCCACACATATGGTTTTGGACTTGATCCAGCGCTGGATATCCACTAATGAAAGGGAGGAATCCAGGATAACATTATATGTGAATTCCTTCTTTACTGCAGCCCTTTCCCTGTGTACCCCCCAAAACTGCTTTGAAGGACTAGGCCCCCACCCACCCACTGGATTTCAGCCAGCTTTGCAGCTCTAGCAGGGAAAGGAAGGGAAGGGAAGAAGTTTTTCTGTTGTTTATTCATGGCATGCTGGATCAGGACAATAGTTTTGCAGTATTTTAGTACCCTGAGATAAACTGAGGCACGGTTTGGAGCCCCAGAGTACCCAAAAAGGGCCCATGTAGGGTTCTTTGATTCTGCTTATTGAAAATGATCCTCTATATGATTTTACTATATGCTTTTACTTATGCTTTTACATCATCTGAAGCCATTGTCTACAGTGGCCAAGACTGATGGGAGCTAAAGTCCAACAACATTTCCAGGGCTCCAGGTTCCCAAATTGTAACTTAAAAAGCAAATGCAAAGCACCGCAAAATGGTACAGTATCTTTACTACAGTGATCAATGGCACTATAAGACAGAAGCTGATAATTGGGAAATATATCTGTTATCTGAACTTAGTGATAGACATCATGTTCTGCTATTCAGTGTTTACAACTAAGCCATGGTCATTTATTTAGGAATCAATACTTGTCCACTAAATATTTCATTTTGGAGAGAATTATTTT
Organism: Phrynocephalus versicolor; assembly: GCA_023846285.1. Classification (NCBI taxonomy): domain Eukaryota; kingdom Metazoa; phylum Chordata; class Lepidosauria; order Squamata; family Agamidae; genus Phrynocephalus; species Phrynocephalus versicolor. The sequence continues at coordinate 65,592,348 of JAHTLZ010000010.1, read as the reverse complement.
ATTTTCAGCATATATGCAGTGTGGTTCCTTTTCTCCTAATGGTAGAAAGATCAGAAACCCATTACTTTTGCAACACGTCACAGGTAGGAGTAGTTAACATGCCAGCTTCCAGATATGGTTACGCTCCAAGTTGCATCATCCTCAGCCGTTACTTATGTTCATTCCAGTTGATGGAAGCTAAAGTCTAATGACAGTCGCCTAAACTGTTCTCCAAAGCAGCTTGTCCATCACGACATTCCTGTGCAGACACATGCATAAACTTTACATAAGCTGAAAAACTCTAGTCTTGGAGCAGCAGATCTTTGCCCATGTCTACTGCCTTCTTGGCTGAGCTGCCATTTGTTGGCCAGTGCAGTTTTGGGTGCTTCCACCTTCTGACAGTGGTTCTGTACCTTCATTAGTTATGAGGTGACAGGGAATAATTCAACAAGGGCAGTTCCACACACACACACACACACACACACACACACACACACACACACACACACACACACACACACACACACACACCTTTCTCCTAGGAGGAATTGTGTGTGTGGAATTTATGCCTGTGACAGTGAAGGTGCTTCCCAAGGGAAAAGAGAAGGCAGGCATGTGTGGTTTGTAATGTTGCCTGTTCAATGGTCTCCTACCAACGTAAATCTTGCCATTACAATGCGCAGATGAATATAGTAGTCTCATAAAAGCTCACCAAGTGGGACGTTGGTCCTTTTAACTGTTGCATTTGCTGTTTTATTCTTTTCCATGTAATAACTTCCTTGTATGATTGTCCTCTTTTGTATACTAGGCAGGTTGGATCTCCTTCTGCTAAATAGGCATATTTTTGAAAGATTTCAAGGAATACAGCTGTGTTAATAGGAGCACATAAGACATCAACAGCCTGCCCCGTTCCCCATTCTCATTTGAGAAAGAAATAAGTCTTTGGGCTGTACAGTACTCAGCTTTATAAATCCCACTGAACTCAGCGGGTTCTTAGATGATGCACCTAGGAATTTATTGATAAAATTTCCTTGGTGCTGGTGAATAGTAATGGGTGTGACTATCATTAGATTGCGCTTTTAATAAGGACTAGTAAATTTCATGTTCCTGTGGAAGTGGAACAGAACTCTTTGCACTGAATAACAGGAAAGACAAGAGGAACACCTTTGAAATTTGGGAGAATGTGTTCATCCCTAGGGTTAGAAATCAAAACATGTCTAGCAATTTCATGGTGCTTAGCTGTTCAAAAAGTCAACAAGCATGCCCTGGTGTAATCCTTTCCAAAGTCTTAATCTGATTTCAAAGAGTGTTACATGCAATAAAGTCAATTCATTAAGTCGGTATAGCTCCTGTGATCCCTCTGAAATCCATTGGACACATGTGAGGGCATTAAGGCATTGTTTTTAATTCTCTGTAATGATCCTGCAGACTACGTGGGGAAGATTGTGAGGGCTCATTTCTATAAGGTTTCAGATTACCTCCATCCTCCTCCTCATAGTTGAAGAACGACAACTTGTTCAGTTTCCAACCATCAGTGTTGATTTCCAGCAAATCTAGGACACCACTAACATTAACAGGAATGTCCAACACCTGTCCCTCATGCAAGGGTTGGAGGAAGGGATTAAAATCTTATTTATTTATTTATTTATTTATTTATTTATTTATTTATTTATTTATTTATTAGATTTATACCTCCCATCTAGCTACAAGAACTACTCTGGGTGGTTCCTGAACTGCAAAAGGATTCTCTCTGGGAGTTCTCAGAGTTTTATACTCTGCTTTGGGATGGCAGGTAACTGTCTCTGGTCTTGATGTCATGAACAGCAGCGGCAAGATGTCCCTTTGGGGTTCCTCAAGGTCCACTTCCAAATGGTCCATTTCCTGGCTTCATTGTCTGAGATCATTGCATTGCTGTTGAGTTCTGCCACGAGGGTCTCTCTCATCTCTTCCTATCCAACTTTGCTTTCTCCCTCCTTCTCCTTCCCCACACATGGGCCTCTTTTTCTCCCCAGTTAGAGGGTTTCAGAAGCTTTACTTCTTGCCTTCGATTTTTAGCTTCTTCCTGAAGGATCATCAGCCTCTCCCACATTTAAATCCAAGGAGTTTTCATCCAGATCCATTCTCACCCTGGGGGAAGGATATCATTTATCTCTCAGTATCCACTTCTCCCATGTCCACTAGACCTCTGATGGTCCCTTTATATCCGTTCTGTTCCCTCTTCTCCTCTATTCCCAACTTTTTTGTCCTGTCACTTCTTCTTCCATACCTGCCTCTTCTGGTAGCTTAGCCTCATCTCCTTTGGAAGTTCCTGCCTTCCCTAATGGCTCCTTCACAACCTCTTTTGTTGTCTTATATGCACTCATCATTCCCTGTCTTCTCTTCCTGTCCCAGAGAAGGGGTCATTCTCTGAGCCTCGTAGGATCTGTTTGATGGAGGGTCTATGGGACTCTCCCTCCTGTCTGTGGGAATGAACAGCACTTCAGCTGGGGCAGTGTTATACCAGTCCTCCTTCTCATAGAGATAAACTTTATCTGGTTGCCTATGATAGTGGGGTGGGGGTGGAAATACGCAGGTACTTTGTTGTTAGACATGTGTAATTCCTCTAATTTCATCTAACATTTCTAATTAAAATATGTATTAAAATCTGCTGAAGTTAATGCATGTTCAAATTGAGCTGTTGTAAATACAACTATTTGCCTTGTGCACAAGATTTCCTTTCAGGAATACATCAAAGGTCTTCTATAAGTACTTTTGGACAGGTAGTGATTCCATCAAATGAGATCCATTCGTTTCTGTGCTTATCCAAGTGGCAAACATGAACAAGGAACTGACTTGGGACTCCTTCATCTGAGGTCAACAGGGCAACACTGGTTCTTGCCTAATGATTTGAGGGACAATACTGAGAAAATGGCTATTTATGATATAAACGCAAAGTTGCATCTTTGTAAAAAGGCTTCTTTATACCAAGACAATGAGATGTTGAGCTCCACAGTTAGCTGACTTCAGCAGCCAAGGAGAGGCAGTTTATTTTATACTTTTAGACCCCAATATCATTCATGACTTCAGGTACTGAAAGTGTGTATATATTGGTGTGATTGGCAGTTGGGAAGAAACAACATTTGCATGTTGATTGTCCAGACATAGTAGCTCTGTCATCATTTTCCTGCTAAATGTGAGCCTGCCCATTTATGCTGTGTCCCTTATAGACTTGGAGGAATTCATTGCCTCTAGCTCTTTGTCAGGTTAATAGCCTGTTCTAAATTTAGAGATGTTTGTGAGCTGCAGCTATTTGGTCATTACCACCTTGGTGGAAGTTGTTCTCCAGAAACATCCAGCCACAGGTTCACCATCCCGGTCTGAGAGGCTGGAAGAATCTTCTGAAATTTTCTTCCATGTCTTCACCATGCACCAGATAGACTTTTCTCTTTTTATTATTAAGCATTTCTGTATCAACAGATTAAAGCATCATAAAGATAGCTGGCTAAACACCCCTAAGCACATCCGATCTCGCCTGATTTCAAAAGCTAAGCAGGGTCGGCCCTGGTTAGTACTTGGCTGGGAGACCACCAGGGAATACCAGGTGCTGTAGGCGTCTGGAGTAGGAACTGTCTAACCACGCCAGTATTCCTGCCAAGAAAACTCCATGGACATGGGGTCACGAAGAGTCGGTCATGACTGAAATGACACAACACAAAGATAGTTAGAAAAAATGTCTACATGCAGTTATTCCTAGTGTACAGCAGACATTGGGAGTCCTGCAATGCTATAGGTAGTGTCCAGGGATGGTCACGGAATGAGTGTATTTGAAAGCTGTTCAGACGAACAAGTTACGTCAGGAGCTTATCGCTGTTAACCAAGCTAACAGCAGAGCATTCCTTCCTGATTATTTCTAGTGCTTCTAAATGGCAGAACATTAGGGCAGTGGTTCTCAATCTGTGGGTCCTCAGATGTTCCTGCCCTGCAACTCCTGGAAGCCTCCACCACTCACTGTGCTGGAAGGGGTTTCTGGGAGTTGCAGTCCAGGAACGTCTGGGGACCCACAGATTGAGAACCACTGCATTAGGGGGAAAGGGTAGTATTTATCGGATTCCTATTATTTTCCCCTGCACACAATATGTACATGGTTGAAACCTGGGTTCTGGAATAATGATTCCTTCTATATTTCTTCTGCTGAGTAATGAAAAAGCATATGTTACACTTTAGTTGGAATGTAGGGTGCCTGGAGAGACGGATTATTTGAGAGGATGTTTTTGAAACAGGGCTCCTATTTTCAGCCAGGACTTTGTGCCTTTCCATCCTTAGGCAATGGGACCTGAAGCCAGTTGCCCTGCAGGCACAGGTGAGAGCAGTCCTGCAAGTAATGTTAATGTTTTCCTAGGTAAAGCCCAGTCTTTCCCAATGGCACATTGAGCATGTACTTGGCTGCACACCCAGTCCTGCAGTAGTCAAACCGGGAAATGTATTGACCTTCCAGATGTGGAGGAACATGTTTAGATAATGGCAAGCCATCTTCAGTTATTTTCAGTTATCTCTTTGAATAAATGATCCTTTATCTACTCGGAGATGACTGTGATACCAAATGGAACTGGTCAAGGTCAGGTGCAAGGAGGAAATATGGTTATTAACAGGACTTGCCATGAGAGCTTTAACAGGCCATTCTCCTCACTCCCTTTCCTTGTTTTCTCTGCTTCCAAGAAGCAGAACATTTTTTTTGTGGCAGTGTGCTGCAAGTCCCAATTGATAAGCAGGGCCTTGCAAAAACACATCCCCCATTACAAGGAAGATGGCTAGATTTATAATTGACTAGACATGTATAGTCTTTTGACCTCTAGTAGCTTTAGGACTGCTTAGATGCCCTAAGCACATTCGATCTCACCTGATTTCGGAAGCTAAGCAGGGTCGGCCCTGGTTAGTACTTGGATGGGAATTCACTAGGGAACACCAGGTGCTGTAGGCGCCCGGAGTAGGAACTGGAAAACCACTCCAGTATTCCTGCCAAGAAAACTCCATGGACATGGAGTCACAAAGAGTCAGTCATGACTGTAACGACACAACCACAGCTCTAGGAGGCTGTTGTGACCCCCACCCCCACCCCCTGGAATGAGGTATTTTTAACACCATGTTCTTGTGTCAAGCCCTTGGCTGGATATAGGAGAGAAAGCTGTAGGCGAGGAACATGATGCTCTACCAAGGTGACATCTGAGTAATTGCTAGATGGAGCCACTGAAGATGTGTTGCATGCACCAGATTGCTTTAGTCTTCTACCAACCAGCTAGGCAAATTGTGCAATGATTGCCTTCAGAGTCAAACTGTAGATGTGAGACAGCTGATCTTGTCCAGCCATCATCCTTTTAGCTATATTAAGAAAAAAAACATAGAATGTATCTTTTTTTAAAATAAAACTACAGCTTTCAGAATTATATAACCAGAATAGCTGGTAGACCTGCTGGCTTGTGGATTCTGGGACAAGGACTACCACAAGTAATGTTTCCAAGATCTGTGCATATGAAGTGCTGTGGCCATCTAAAAGGTTTTGAGGCAGATTTCTACAGTATTCTGAACTGCACGATCTTAGGCAGCATCTTGAGACTGAAGTGCCCATACATACAGAGAGCCATTTCTGTGGCAGCAACCTTGGACTCTCTCATATGGGGTGACCACAGAAATGGCTTCATGCCCATGTGTTAGTGGAAAGCTCTGGGGAAGGATTTTCTATGCCACTGGATAGTTGAAAGTTCATATTGCATTAAGAAAGTGGTTTTGTGAACTGCCCCTCTAGTTTGAGTGTTTTCATAGCTATCTGGGACCAATTGATTATCCAATGGCTTTTCATTGGCCCATAGCTGAACCTTTTAAAGGTTCCCATCACTTGGTTAAATGGATTAATCCCTATGGCCAGGACCTTGCTAAGCCTTCATTGGACTTGAGATCTTTTTTCATCTGAAACCCTGCCTCACCCCAATGCTTTGTTTCAGAAAACCCACAGGCATCTTTTCTTGGGCAGGGCAGTGCTTGGTGCCTCTGGAATCCGCACATAATTTTGCTTTTGAGCACCATCCCTTCCCTGCTTAGAACAATGTAAAGTAGGGCAGGATTCCCCAACTTGTGGTTCCTCAAGAAGCTTGGTCTCTGACACCTATCATTTGCAGCCGGGATGGCTAATAATAAGTAGGAATCTTGGGAGCTGTCCAAAATTTCTGGAGATCTCCATTTTCAGGAAAATTGGTGTGGAAAGTAGAGTATACAGAGTGTAGGGATGGAGAGAAAAGGGGAGCTAAACTTTCTTTAGAGAACCCGAATGACATATCTGAAGTCCTTGGTGTACTTGTCCTCGACAGTATACAACAGCTGGATGTGTGAAAAGTAGCATCATTGCAGCTCTTCTGCCCCTCTCATTGGAAGCTGAATATCTTCATGGACCCTACCAAACAAGAGAACACATTTTTGGCTTTCAACTGTGTATCTAGCAGCATAACAGGCAGCACAAGGTTACTGAAGGTATCCAATTGCATGTGTAACATATTTGGTCAGCATTTTCTCAAGAACGTAAAAGACATGCGCTTGATGGATCTGTGCATACCTGAGACACTGATGACTTGCCTGCCCAAGCTTATTAATGATAGAATATTCCAGCACAACCCAGTGTCCTTTTTTCAAACCTGCTTTTTAAGTGGAATCTTTAAAATACAGCACATTGTAGATTGAACCCAGAACTTTCTGTGGTTGCATTGGATTTACACTCAGTGGTTTTGTTAGATGTAAAGCCAAGTGAGAATCTGAAGAATGGCACAATCTCAAAATCTGTAGGTCCGCTCTTGGTATAAAGTCAATATTATAAACCCAGCCACCAGGGAACTTGCCAAGTCTTTAATATGCTTGAAATGTGGGAGTTCAGTTTCTATGGTGTCAGCATGGTGTAGTGGTTAGAGTGTAGAATGGAAACCTCCATCATTTAACATAGCCCGCACAATGCTGGGCAGTGTGGGTTGATCCAGAAATGGCAAAGCAATTTAAACTTCTCATGCAAGTTTGCAATGGTTTGTGCTCAGAAGTCTTAAAAGATTTTGGACATACTCTCCCCCACAATCTGCTGACTTCCCAGAGGAGTAGAAAGAAAGGGGATGAGGCTTGTTGCCTGGAAAATCTAGGATTCTCTCCCCCTACCCCCAGTCCTCTTGCAATGGAATGTTCTTAATTGTTAGCTGCAGAAGCTAGGAAAGTACTGCATGCTTTGTTTGGTTTCCACATTATCAATTCTGTATTTAAAGAAATGCAGTAGTGGGTAACAAATCTAAGTCCATGCACGTTACGAGAACACCTCTAAATAGCTTATGCCATTAGAAGGTATATTGAATGGCCAGAAGCCACCAGCGATTGACAAATTAATGAAAAATAGATTTTTGGACAAACTAGTTTCGAGCTACTTGTATTTCTCTGATGGTCTCCTCCCCCCCCCCCCCCCCCATTATCTATCAAACTCTTTCTTCTCACATTTGGCCTATGCTTGTGTTTACTGTTGGAAAATGTGCAAGCCATAGCCAACTGTTCACCATAGGCATGGGAGGGGACAGGAAGAGAAAATAAGGAATGTTTCCGGAATTTCCAACTTTCACATGTCTGTCAGACCATTTGAAGAGAGGTATATGCCGGCCAAAATCTAGTTGCTTAATGTCATAAATTGCATTAAAGCAATGGTTCTCAACCTGTGGGTCCTCAGATGTTCATAAGAACATAAGAACATAAGAGCCATGCTGGATCAGACCAAAGGCCCATCTAGTCCAGCTTCCTGTATCTCATAGTGGCCCCACCAGATGTGTCTGGGAGTGCACAAGACTAGATATCTGTCTCCTGATTCCACTCCCCTACAACTGGCCCTTGAAGCACCTCAGTTTTAAGCCTGGAGATTACACATCTTCATCATGGTTTGTAACCTGTGATGGACTTTTTCTCCAGGAATCTGTCCAATCCCCTTTTGAAGGCATCCAGGCCAGATGCCACAACTCCCCAAAATCCTGGCCAGCTCAGCTAGTGATGAAGACTTCTGGAAGTTGCAGTCCAGGAACATCTGGGGACCCACAGGTTGAGAACCACTGCATTCAAGTAAGGCCCCCTTTAAATTATTAGTAAACTCTGTAAGTTCTGTTGGTTCAAACAGGACTACTGTACTTAAATTGTGACTTACGTCAGCATAGTAAGTCAAAGTTCGAGCATGCCCATTTGACTCAGGGCCTTTTCACACAACCCCTAAAAATGGCTCCCAGATCCGGAGCTTAAAATTGTTTCCCCACCAGCTCCGGAGTTTACAAAAAATTAAGTGCGACCACACCCACCTAAGCGCGTCCCAGCACACTTTTCAAGTACTTGGTCTCCGGAGCTGAAAAATTTCTGATGCGGATGTAAAGTAGTGAGTGCCGGGCTCTCCTCGCCTTGTGTCCCCCCCCCCCCCACCGCCCCTTTAAGAGACAGGAATCATGACGATGACGACCGGGCTCAGGGCGGCTCAGGGCGGCTTCCACCGGCAGACGGAGGTAAGCCTGCATTTTTTCTCCCTTTTTTTCTCCCTCCCCTCACGCAGACAGGAGTAAGGAAGTACGGAGGGTGTGGGAACACAGGAAGAGCGACAAACCCCCAAGATCTCTGGTCCAAATTGAAGTGGCCAGCGGATCTTAGGGGTTGTGCAAAAGCGCCCTCAATGGAACTTACAGAGAAATCAACTCATTAAATACTCATGAATTCAGTGGGCCTCCTCTAGTGTAATTTATTATGCTAAGCAATAGCATATGGGCTGCTCTTGGGGAGCCTGCCTTAAGAATTCTATATGTGCAAAAGGAGAGGCTATGTGTGGACAGACCTCAGACATGAGGTTAGAAGCTGGGACAGCCTTTGAGTTTGTGCCCTTCTTCCACCAACAGTTATAGTACCCATAGAAAGAATTTTCTTTCTACCACAGCTATTCACTGCGGGAGTTTAAAGCCCTCTCTGCCTTCTCCATTTTGCATTTCTAGTAAGTTACTGGTTGCATTGTATTTTCCTTGCAGTGAAGTTTGAGAATAATCTACTCATTCCAATATTGGATTGACGGAGAGCGCCTACGTGTATTTCAGTCTTCCTCCTTTAGCTGATTTTTCCCCAGCAAAGGAAAAGATGAAAGAATTTGTGAGAAAATGTGGGAGATTTAGAAATGGAAGATAACTGAAATGCAGCCTGACTTATAAGCTTGACTCTGGTGGCCCTTTTGCTTTTCTGGGTTCCGAGTTGCTCATGAAAACAGCGGAATCCCACTAAAGGAATGAGACTGTGTATCTCATGTTTTGCATTAGTATACCAGGAATGGACAGATCTCCAAACCAAGCTGACTTAAGCAGGCATCTACAGGAAACACTTGATTTACAAGGTTGTAAACCTCTTGTAAGCCGCCCAGAGTAGCCTGGTAACTAGATGGAGCCGTATATAAGTTTAATAAATAATAATCAGGTTGGAGCACGTCAAGAAACAACCAAGTCAGTTGTTGACCAGACTTTCAGTGACAGTTATAATCTGGGTTAAACTTTCCTTGAACGCTGTCCCAGCATCCTTTGTGTTCATACCATGCCTCAGCTCTTGGCTTGTAACTTATAACATCATTTCCCCACAACTGCTCTCAAACCTTCCCAAATCATCCTTTTCTCTCTCTAGTAACACTCAAGCTGATTCTCAGTCTCTTTCATTCTTCACCACCACCACCCTCCATCACAGTATTTGAAGCCTGTGATTGGCTGAGCCAAAGGGAGGGTAAACATTGCTGTTGCCTGGATATTCTCTAGACAACCCTCCCCCCCCAAATGCCCTTAGAAAGGCAGTGTGTTATACAACAGGCATCTCTTCCTCTTGTCTGAACCAGGCTTTAGTCTCAACTGTATGCAATCAACATAACGTCTTTTTGTATACACGGTATTACTTCTGGCATGTGTGGGATGTGACAGAATTGTGTCAAATATACATTATGAGTTCATGGTAGTTGAAGTTCTGAGGCATAGGGGATGTTTCTCCAAGTTCTTGCTAGCACTTTATGATGACAAAGCATTTTCTCATCTCGGGACTACTAGATTATACTGTGGCTATAAGGAATTTTACTTTAAAGGTGAAGCTCTAAGTATGTCTAAGCCAGTGGTGGCCAAACATTCGGCCCTCCAGATGTTTTGGACCACAACTCCCAGAATTCTAACCCTGTATTGCCAATGACAAAGGACTGTGGGAGTTGTGGTCCAAAACATCTGGAGGGCCAAAGTTTGGCCACCACTGATCTAAGCGATTAAAACCCTTTTTATTTTAGAAAAAGGAACTGACTTTTGGATGACTTTTCCCAAAGTTCCCACTATTTAAAGACTAATGCGTCCACTGATTTATGTCAGTGGAGACTGTAACTCATACCAGATGGCACAGCGGCTCCCTCCCTTCTGTGTTCCTCATTGTCTTGATACCTCTGCAATGGAAACTCTTGTTGTATAATCACTTTCTGCAGTGCTGGTAGGTGAATCACTGCTGCAGTACTGGTAGGTGAATCACCACAGTAAATGCAGTCGTGTTTATATATATATAATATAAATCAAATCCTGGAAGCTCACTGGACTTGATTGGATGAGGGCTATGTTTTCAAGCTCAGACACCATGAAAACTAAAAGGCTTAATCCCTCTCCCCATGATGTAAGCAGAACTACATGGCTTCAGCCCCAAGCCTAGTACAGTACAGTGGACCCTTGTATAACAAATGGTTTGTATAACATAACATCTGTACAACATAAACAGTAGGGGAGATAGGGGAAATTTGCTTAACAGAATCGCCTATGGGGCAAACCCGTACAACATAAAAATGGTTGTGATTAGGGATTACTCTGTTTTCAATGAATTCTATGGGAAATTTGTATAGAGGAAGATTTGCTTAACATAGTTTCATTTGGAACGAATTAATTCCTTTATACAAGGTACCACTGTAGATCCTGATATTAAGCGTGCAGGACTGATATATGAGGATCATGTTCTGCTGAACTTAATGATGCTTTCATAAGACTGGGTATGCGGGTGGGGTGGGGAAATAAAATGGTGATGATCTGAACAAAATGGAAAATAGTTGGGACAGCTGATGAACGTTTTATTTTAAATCAAGTTTTGTGAAGGGGCTGAGGAAACCTCTCAGGGATATAGGTCACAAGCTTTCCCGTAAGCTGTTTTATTATAATATTCTGGTGGCTACGGTATCAATCAAAGCTGTCTGAGTGACATTCCTTTCTTCAGACAAAACAGCACCACCCATACAGAACAGAACCATTAGTAGCCTCAGTTACATGGCAGCCCACTCAAGGTTTCTGGAAGTGAAAGTCCCTATGGGAAATCTCATTCTGCATATAGCTCAGAAAGGACTGAGCATGCTCAGTGGGCCTAGGATGTTGTTGGAATGATGGGGAGGGGAAAAAAGAGGAACAATTGAAGTGGGAGGGGAGGAGGAATTAGAATGGAGTAGCTGAAGTGCAGAATGGGAAGCAATGTGTGCTTGAACTTTTATTTTGAAAGTAACTTATTATTTAAAAATAACTACGTACATAGAATTGTTGATACACATTGCGTCTCTGGAGAAAAGTATATATTCTGCTAGCTGGTTCCTGTCTTCATCCCTTGATTTATATGCTATGTGGGATTACATAAAAACTCTATATACTTAATTAAATTACATAGAATTCCATTTGAATTTTCCTACTTCTGCATAGGAATTGCATTGGCTATCTGGCTATGGGACACCACCCTATGTGCAAATTAATCCCTAGAAATGAAACTGAAGTGTCCCATGTCCTGGCATAACTTTAATTTTCAAATGTGCTTATATCCCACCTTTAAAGGGGATTTTCAGGAGGCAGCAGCAATTGCTAAACCATGGGGGGGGGGGAGGAAATATATTAAAAAGCTATCAAAGCTGAAAACAATTTTGGGAGCCATGTTGGGTGACCATTCCGCTCTGTGTGACTTCCTTTCTGGTTGACCCTTGTCAGCGATCCCTTAGAGGTTTGTGCTGTCTTGTGCTAACGTGGGGTTGACGTCTTGCTTTCAAATGTCATGCATGCATTACTGCTCCATTTGCAACAGAGTTGTTCTGCTTCTGCCTATAGCACCGGATGATCTTACTCTGAGGCTATGCCGATCAGAAGCTTATGTGGCTTTACAGCGATACCCAGAAGCTCTGGAGGATTTGGAGGTGCTGTGCAGGCAAGAGCCAGGAGGATGTGAGGTGAGTTGAATGTCCCCCTCTGTATTGTACTCCAGGACAGGCGTCTGTCCTTTGCAATAGATAAGTAGTGCAGTGGAGCAGGGTTGTGTGGAAAATGGAACCTGAACTGAGATACAGCGGTACACTCCCCTTCCCCAAGAGATGGAGAGTGAACCACTCCATTTGGAGATGGTTCTTTTTAAAATAGGTGTAGAGTTTTTCCATGAATCCCCAAATGATGGGGTTGACATTCAAAAGCCAATTAGATTGGTTTTAAAACCACTCTCCTCCTTCCTTGGCTACCCAAAGCCAGCACCGTGCACTTGTTCTAGAAGATGCACCATGTAGGGGAGGAGTCATGGATGAGCTTTCCATCGATAGTTGCCCATGTGGTCTTGCAGTCTGAACTTTGTGGGTAAATCGTTAACGGCTAACAGCATTCCTGGAAAATATTGCAGTGCTTGATTTCTAGGGTTGGGATAAGACATTGAAGTCCTTTTAGCCAATTCCACAAGTCCATGTGTCCCAGGGCCATCCTTTTCCAGCCTAATCTCCATCAAGAGTTATTCCCAACCTGAGAGAGGTTGGTTTCCTGCAATATGCGGACTTTCTTAGACCCATCCCAGGCTTATTTAGAAGGCTCTTAGTACCTGTTATGCACAGCTAGCATGGCTCAAACTTAGCAAGGCTGCCCACAAAAGGCAATGATGCTGCTACTTAAGCCTTCTGTAACCACTGAGATGTTGGTGGCTGTTGATGGACCATATATTTCCATGCTTTTTTAAAAAATAAAATCAGCTTCATAAGACTATTTTAATATGCTCCAATAGAATAGCACTTATTTTGATCAAGGCTAATTTCCTCTGCATTTCTAGGCAGCAGCCTTTTGTCTTTGTTACTCTGTTTCTCTCTCTCTCTCTCTTTTATCGCACTGAAGAAGATGAGTTTATACCCTTGCATAATTCCAGACAAGTTCATGATGCTATGGGGATGTGCCAGCCTCTTCCCTTCCTATTTTGTTACATAAATTGCCAGTGCTATAGATAAAGGAACAATCGTAGCTCAAGTTTAGCTCAATCTTGAATGATTCCTAGTAAGGGAATAATTGTAACTGTAGCCCAAAACATGGGAAGGGTTTCTCCACCCTGTACTGAACTCACAGTTTCTGGAAGGGCAACGTAGGTCATTGGGTGAGTCATCTTTTCTGTTCTTCCAATTTGCTTGGTGAGAATCGAGAGGAAGTGTCTGATGCTGAAGGGCAGCACAGACTGTGTTCGCTTGTTACTCTACTTTGCATCTAGTTCTTGAATGCCAACGCCTTGCCGGTGGCACTAGAACGGCTGGAACAGTTTTGCTGGGTGGATCTTATTCAGAAACACACTAACCAAATTGATCAATGAGGCATTAAGTTTCAAGGGGAGAATGCAAACATTACCTGGATCATCTGCCAAATTTCATTACATTAACTGGCCCTCAACAACTTGGGTTGGTTTAAAACAACAGCTATCCCACACCTGAGAGCTACTTGGCTTTCTGTCATTTGCAATCTGTGTTCAGGCAGTCTCATTACTCATGTCTCTAAGTCAGTGGAAGAGAAAGTACAGTACAGATGAGCTGTACTGATAATCTTAGCCAAGTGAAAGCCTTTGGTTTCAATGTTAAATTACCTGTATTTTTCAGTCTATAAGACGCCTCAATATATAAGATGACCCCCAATTTTCCAGCCCAAAAGAGCTGTTTCTCTACGGTGTGTTTCTCTCATTGGCTCTTTTCCGTGTATAAGATGACCCTAATTTTTTAGTCTAACAATGGAAAAATACAGTAATTAATAGAAACATAAAAATCAAAACTTCTGAGGCTACTTTCAAGTGCCTAGAGCAATGATAAATCACACCAGAGAATTCAGATAAAACCATTCTTTTATAAGGGGATAATGCTTGCCAACAATACAAGAATGGTGGATTTGATATTGGAAAATGAAGCTTTCTGTTTGCTCCATTGAGCATGAGACTGAATGCACAGACACACACATGCACACACAGCAGGCAAACACAGCATGCACACACACACACACACACACACACACACACACACACACACACACACACACACACACACACACACACACACACACA
>JAHTLZ010000010.1:65560807-65577989 GCA_023846285.1 Phrynocephalus versicolor | reverse complement strand
ACACACACACACACACACACACACACACACACACACACACACACACAGAGGTGTGTGTGAGTGTGTGTGTGTGTACTGTTGAATCTCTTGAGAAACTTGTGCTCGATGAAGTTACACTCCCTTTGAAAACAGAGGCACATGGTATGGGGGTGCTCCTGGATTCGTCTCTGAGCCTGGATGCCCAGGTTTCCGAGGTGGCCAGGAGTGCCTTTCCACAGTTGAAACTAGTGTGCCAGCTGTGCCCATTTCTTGAGAGCTCAGAGTTGGCCATGGTGACACATACCCTAGTTACACTTTGGCTGAACTACTGTAACACACTTTACATGTGGCTGCCTTTGGAAAGTGTTAAGAAACTTCAAAGGGTCAAAATGTTGCAGCCAGATTGTTAACTGGGGCTGGTTACAGGGAACATAAAACTCCCCTGTTGCAACAATGCCATTGGCTGCCAATCCATTTCCATGCACAATTCAGAGTTTTGGTTTTAACCTATATATCCCTAAATGGCTTGGGTCCAATAAACAACTACATATCCATGTATGAGCTTGCCTGGGCTTTAAGATCGTCAGAGGAGGCCTTTCTTTCACTCCCACTACCATCACAGGTACATTTGGTGTGGATAGATTCAAGGGTGTTTATTATTGATCTTAGTACTATTTTAATGTGATACTTGCTGAATTGTTTTAAAATATTTATATATTTCTCGTTTTTAGGTTTTAAAAATGTTTTATGTTGTAAGCCGCCTTGGGTACTTTCAGGGAGAAAAGCAGGATAGAAATGTTTTAAATATATATAAAAATAAGTATTACTGTTCTGGTGTTCTGGTACAAGACTGGCATACTAAAGCCCCTTTCCTCTGTGTTTTTAAACTTACGTACACATTATAAATGCAAAACTCTTGATTGCTACTAGTAAGAATCAGGCGTTTTTGTAGTTTTGCAGAATGTTTTTTTTTTCTGATACACCTAGTGATGTCTAGTTCATATAACTAACAAAGTAGAATTTATTGGATTTTCCATTATTATTCATTTCATTATATTTGACCCCCCCAATGAACTGTGCAAATTTTCTCTGAGTCTCTCCCCCCCCCCCCAAAATGGAAAGACAAGATTTTGTGATGGTTCGGGGCTAACTATCAACAACCTCTTGGTAGTAGACCTCTTGGTAGTGGGGCGGCTAAAAAATCTTGTTAATAAATAAATAATCTTGTTAATAAACCACAAACCCCCAGAAAAGCAAATAAGTTCACTGATTGTTTTTCTGTTTCATTCCTGGTAAGGTGGAGCGAATTGACCCTTCCCTCTACCTTCTTTGCTGTCCTACCTCCCTACCTCGTCTGGTTCAGAGTTTGGTCTGTGCCCATCTCTAGTAAAGACTAATTTAATCTGTATTTATGTGTCTGTACAGGACTATTTATTGTCCCAGTAAATTTGAAACTTCTATTTAAACCAGAGTGTATAAGCCTATGAGATGCAGGCATGACCTATAAGAAATCATAAGAAATAATGTATTCTAGTCAAGTATATAATTACAAGTTATGACCAACGATTGTACAAAGAATGTAGCATAGAATAACTTGTATAAAAGCAAGGTATGAAGTTACAACATGCAAGAACAACAACAAAACTAGCCATTTGCACAATACAGCATTTAATCTTCTACCAGCCCACTAGTTAAAGTTTACCTAGAGGAAGAAGGACTTACAACTATCTTTCCTAAGAGGCAGGTTCTGAAGTCTTAGGTGAAAGGTGAGGAACATTGTTCCGGGATCCAAAATATTGGTGTGATCCATGAACATTTAAATGGAAAAGGTCCAGGACAAAATAGAAAATAAAATAAAATGTGACAGTGAGGCTTGTACCTTGTCAGGGGGTAAAAGAAGATAAAAGAAAAAAAGAGAGATGCACATTGATTCAAAACATTTTTAAAAGGAAACATCTAGCTCTTTATAAAATCTCAAGTAACATTTTTCATGAGGAAGAAATTTCTGAGAAGCAATAACAAAGATTGCACTGAGCTGTGCAAAGGTTCTGTGGATCGCCCAGCATTAGAAAGCTGTAACTTAGCAGAATAATTAAGAACCCTGCATGGAAAACTCTTTGTCTCAGTTCAAGAAAAAGAAAGACACAAATACCACATGCTGTAAAAATGCAGGCTGCTGTTGTAATTTGTGTTGCTGCCTCATTCATATTGAGGAAATGACGAGATGAATAGGAGGAGAGAGTGTTTTGTACTGTAGACCAAATGCTTTCTAGCACTGCAGTTTTTAAAAAGTAGGTAAAGGTAACTGTTCTGCTAAGTTTGGAGCAACAAAATAAGGAATTACAGTTCAGAAGAACTGCAGAACTCTAGCATTGGGTGGATCAGAACTATAATTAATTACTTTTAAAAGGTACCTTTCCAGACTTTGCATAAGAGTGGGCAACTTTAATGGGACCAGTTTTGCCCTACAGCAGGCATGCCCAAACTTCAGCCCTCCAGATGTTTTGGACAGCAACTCCCACAGTCCTTTGCCATTGGCAATCTAAGCTTAGAATTCTAGGAGTTGTAGTCCAAAACATCAGGAGGGCCGAAGTTTGGACATGCCTGCCCTACAGGAACCCTCTTTAATCATCCTCCAAAAATGCAATATTTCCTCCATTTCCCCTGTACCTGGAAGTTCATATTCAGTCTTGAAAATGCACAAACAGACAACATGCAACAACCTTTCATGGATCAATTATAATTTTTGACCGAAAAACAAATCCATCCCATTTTAAAATCATCTGTGGTCTATATACAGTCATGGTAGCTGTACATAGAATCCGGTTGCATAATTCCTATCTCACATCAGACTGTTGTATAGAAACTGTCCAGATATTTAGGTGAGAAATTTTCCGAGTCTTAGCTGAAATGCTGTGGACCCAACCTGGACGCTGGTCATTCATGTAATGTAATACATTGTCAAAAAGCTGAGGGGTGAGACAGGACCGTCTGAAGTATTCTGCTAAAACAATATGCTTGTTTCTTTGCAGGGCTTCTTTAGGAAAGGGAAGGTGCTGCTGGAAATGGGGAAACCATCAGAGGCCCTGCTGCAGTTCCAGCATTGCCTTACGCTGAATCCCAGTTTCCGTGCTGCTCAGGATGAGGTGGAAAGGGTAAATGCAGAACGGCAGTTTGATTCATAATTAAAGTAGGGGGGATTAGTTGGCAAGTCTGGGGACATTGTTTTCCTGGACTACAAGAGATAAGAAATTCTTTTTTCATGTAAAGAGGTGGAACTCTTCCTTTGTCATACCACATACCAGATGATCTTGGTTTTCTAATTTGGCCTTTTGATATTGATAGTGGGGAAAACTTATTCTGAGGAAAAATGCATAGTACTGTCAAGAAAAATGATATAGGCATTTTGGGAGATGGCTAACAAGTCTCCACTATTTAGGCACATTTTATTTGTCAATATATTCGACTGAGAGCGATCAGATCAGATCACATTGTATGACACATTAATGCAGGTTCACATATTTTGTCTTGCAACTGTATATTGATCACATATTTTTTGTGAACTGTGAGGTTATACATTTTGGTGACCCCCCCCCTCGCTACTTCCAGTGTACATTCCTACATACATACATTTGTGCACTGGCATGGATTTGTTGATGTATATAATATTTGCTCTCCTTTAGTTGCCTCTTTCAGGAGCAGTAATTTCTAAATTACTGAGAGGTCCTCTAAGGCGCTCCTAAACAAAACAACAAACAAACAAATGGCCCCTGTCTGAGCACTTCCTGTTTCATGTTTTCAAAAGATGGCAGACAGCAGCCATTTCCAGACTTGTAGAAGCTCATGGTGTGAGTGGGAGTCCAAAATTTGCCATCCACGAAGCCCCAGATTTGCTTTCTATGAAGCCCCCTGATATCAGCCCCTCATGCTTTAGAGTCATGGTCTCCCTTTCTCATGTGTTTCAAGAACCAGATTCTGTCTTACAGGCTGTCTCCCTCCAAAACCCAATGTGGTGTTTTCTTGTTCCCAGATTCTCACAAACGATGCCTCCCCTCTTCCAGGCACTGTTGTGGAGCTAAAGAGTGATGTCAGTCAGGACTTGAAAGGGTCAAACTCAGGGAAACAACAAGCATTACTAGCATCTCCTGAAGGAAAACCTATGCAGGTAAGCAACACTACTCGAAGGGGCACAGAGAGAGGTATTCTGGGATGCATTACTATGTGAGCATTATAAAGAACCTCCCCTCACATTCAATGTGCAGTTTATGGCCTAGACCCAACATTAGCAGCATGGTACGTCCCTTGGTGCTTCCTTGCATGTAAGAGCTCTCCACAGGTGCATCTGTGTTTGTATACATGTGTTCTTCCCACAGCTGTTCTTCAAGGGAGTGGTGAGGTGGTGTGGGTGGCCCTCCCATGTATCCATCACTGAACTAGTGCAGGAAGTTGTATCAACCCACCTTAAACGTGGGGCATTACTTTTCAAAAGAAATTTTTTTTGCATTTTTCTTTAACCACCCTTACAGGCACTGAAGGAGGGGTTTTGTTTGTTTGTTTGCGTTATTGCCATTAATTTGTCATTGCTAATAGCAAATAATGTATGCTGGACAGGCTGTGCATGTTGTAAAATAATAATAATTGGAAACTTGACTCAAGCATTGTCAATATGCTTTTTTAAACTTTAGTGGAAATTTGAGACTTGCTGAAAGTGGGGTAAGTAGAAACCTTTGTTATTATCACTAGCAAAGATCTTGCATTAAGGTAAAGAAAAGAGTCCAGACGAGGTTGAAAATATGGTTCATATGGCTAAGTGTGTGTGAGACTTGGCCATATGACCATATTTCCAGAAATACAATGATATTGAGGTATTTTGAATATTTCAAGGCTACGCTTTGTAACATTTCTCTCCTCCTCCCCCACCTGGCCACCCCCAGTTTACTGTTCAGTTGTTCTGGAAAAGGTGTATTCAGCATGTTGCTTTTCTTTATTAAATAGGATTTGAAGAAAAAAAGGGAATTTTGTCTGGGAGAAATTGGGTCTGAGCACAACCAGGCAGCACTTTCCATTCCAGAGTGGCTGAGGCAAAGGTCAAATGTGGGTGTTTCCATAGAGAAAGAAGAGGGTAAGAACTTCAACAATGACTTTAGGTCCGTGTTGTTTATCATTGCAATTCTTGTCTTGTTGCCTTGGAGAAATGACAGAGTGGCCTTTTCTTCTCCATCTGGCTTTCACTAAAAAGCCAGTTGAGTTCAGTTATGGCACCGTGATACCTCCTGCCTTTCTGAGATGGCTGTTTTATTCATCGGGCTGAACCATGTCTGGATTTGCTGTTGATTCTGCAGTGAACAGAGATCCAACTGGGTTCCATTCTGGGGTGGAGTGCACATGGGTTACCTTTCACATGTGATCTGAAAAGCTCAAGTGCACGCCTACAAAAATGTACTTGAAAGGTGCAATTTTACTTGTTAGCTGTGTGCAACATGAAACCGGTATAATCTTTGCAATTGAAGGGGATATCAAAAGCATGCCAGATATGTGGCATTGCATATGAATACATTTCAGATGACCATATGCACAGCAACATTGATGCAAGTGACCTAGTGAGGCTTAAGACTGGGTGCGAAGTTCAATATATTTCTCTCTCTCTCTCTCTCTCTCTCTTGACTAACTAGATTTGGAGGAAGGAGTATCAGCAGAAACAAGAGGACAAAAGTCTACCCAAGACTATGAGCCAGATTTTGAGAGCCTCCTAAGCACATCAGACTTTGAATGTTCCCTTTGCATACGGTCAGTTTGTAACAGGACCAAAATAAGGGGTGCCTAAATTTAAATAAGGACTCATGTGTGTGCAATATGAACCAAGCTTCATACGGGTTACGTAATATTCTAGTAAACTATGACTGACATCACTGGAGCAGGGCAAGACACTCTTCTGGTTATTTTTTATAAAGAAAAAGGGAGAAATTTGAAGTACACAAAATCTTTATCAAATTTAAAGTTTACTTGGTAGAGATCAGCACGAAACTCTAAAATAACATTTTGTTTCATTTCTCCTTTGGTTCAGTTCAATTTCATTTGTTCTGTTCATTATTCATTTGGTTTTGTTTCATTTTTAGTGTACTGTTTGTGTGTGGTGCTGGTGTAACTTGATTAGGCGCAGGAAAAGGTGGAATTTTTAAACATTTTTTTGCCGCCCCAAGCGCTAATTGGCTGTAGTGCAGGCTTGGGGCAGCATTTAAAAAAAACCCTGATGGTGTGGGGGGAAAGGGGGGATTTTTAAACTTTTTTTGCAACCCCAAGTGCCAATCAGCTGTAGCTTGGGTTTGGGGTGGAAAAAACATTTTATTCTTTTTATTTGCCACCCCAAGCACTGATCAGCTGTAGCTCAGGCTTGGGGAGAAAGGAGGGATTTTTAAACTTTTTTCTTTTTTTGCCATGTGGGCCAGGGAAAGGAGGTGTTTATAAACATTTTTTTTTTTGCCTCCCCAAGCCCGAGCTACAGCTGATTGATGCTTGGGGTGGCAAAAAGAAGAAAAGTTTAAAAATCCCTCATTGGGTGGGGGGAAAAGGAAGGGTTTTTAAACCTTTTTTCCCCGCCCCAATCCCAAGCTACAGCTGATCTGTTGATCTGCAGTCAGTTGAGGCAATGAACTAAAATGCACCTTAGTCTTTCAATATAAGCACTTGTTCCTGCCGTAGCTTCATTTAGCATTATTAAAAACTCTTCTTCCCACCACCTAATTGGGCGGGGAGAAAAGGAGGGATTTTTAAACTTTTTTTTTGCCACCCGTGCCTGATGCGTTGGAAATTTCCATTTCATTTTCTTTCATTTTTTCTTTGAGGGGCGGTTCGTTATTTGTTTCGTTATGGAACAAAATGAATAACGAATAACAAAACGGATTAAAAAATTGTTTCGTGCCCATCCCTATTACTTGGTCATTTTAAGTGATAGTTATTTCATATAATGTAATAAATAAATAAATAGAATGACATTTGAATGTGAAGGTGCCTCAGAAATGGGAAAGGGCACTGTTTCTTTTTTTGCAGGGGTCAGGAAGGGTTAGATTATTTGAAACAATTTGTTGAAATCTTTTTCATGTGATAGCTTGTTTCTTAATAAATCTCTGTGTATTTTTAGACTTGAATCATTTCGGGAATCAGACTCTGTTGTATAAAAGTCTTCCTGCCGTCTCAATGGGGCAGAATCCAACAGGACAATATTGTTTAATATTCAGCAATATTAGACTCAGGGTTTTCCAACACTAGGTTCCTTCAGCGTTACTTGTTTCTCACCTTAGTCAAAGGCAGTACCAACAAGATAACCAGTAAAGTTTGGATCTTGGATCTAAGGAAATTGCAGCTTTGCAAATTCACATGTAATCGTATCTTTAAAAAAAAATACTTTTAGGAATAATTTATCCATCATTCTGAAAGCAAAATATATATATATACCAAGAGAGCTGCCAAGTTTCCATTTTCTTTGCCACTTTGAGTCTAGGACACCCCACTCCCAGTTTTGAGGGTGATTTTTCAAACATGAAGTAGAAGTGTTTTTTTTTTTTTGTCCGATACACCATACACTGGCTTTGCGCTTTCACAAGTCAGCACTTTCTAGTCTACTGAGCTTGCTGTTTCGAGACTAGAGCTGGTTGCAAAACCAGAAATGCTGGTTTGTCGGGTGACGGAAATCTTTCAGGAGGGACCATTAGGAATACTGCTCTTTTGGACAGCCCTCTGAAAAATCCAGTTGACCATGGCTGTAGGTGGCCATAGGATGTTAAACCTATACACTCTTTCCATTGTCCAAGCAGCTGTCATGGGAAGGAGGCAGTATGCTTCTCAAGACAGGACAGGTTTAGTGATGTAAAGCATAGTAAAGGTATAAGTCGGTAACATGGAGTAATCAAAGTTGAACTCCACCAGAGGGCATGTTTTCAAATTTAGATCATTATTCAGTTCAGTATGCCAGGACCTAGAACAGTTATACAACTGTTCTGTTCTTTGACTATATAATAATTTGTTGTTTATTTCACTCGGAGTTTGTCTTGTACAGACGGAACTGCGAGTTCAGTCCTCGTTGTACTCCTGCTTCTTGGTGTGTGTGTGTGAAAGAGAGAGAAAGAGAGGGAGGGAGGGAGGGAGAGAGGGAGGGAGAGAGGGAGTGCATATTGCAGATGCTTATATGAAAATTAAGAACATATGCAGCATCATTATTGGTGAACTATGGTATGAAGGTGATCATTTTAAAAGTAAAAAACAGTGTGGGTTCTTTCAGTGCAATCCCTGCCTGTATCCTACGGTGAAGATCTTCCTCTTCCATTACTTTTTCTTCATTGTCATTTTGAATCCAGTCTGTTGATCTGCAGTCATTCGAGGCAATGAACTACAATGCACCTTAGTCTTTCAGTATAAGCGCTTGTTCTTGCCATAGCTTCGTTTAGCATTATCCAACAGTAGCCCTTGATCTCTGACGGGAGAAGAGAATAAACAATGTTTCTAAACCAGTTGTGGCGCTTGAGGGGGGGGAGAGAGGCATCCTCCCCACTGCTCAGTTTCCCACTCGTGCCCTTATCTCTTCAAAAGGAACAACAATCTTTCTAGCAAATAGTTGAGAATGCTGGGGCATTACCACCGGAGCATGAGCTTTTGAATCTAGCTTGCTGTTACACAGTTATTTCAGGCAATTGACCGAAAACCATCTTAGCCTTCGAAGCACTGCTGGTCTTTTCAAAGTTGTTATGGATATATTCCAGATGAGCATTCTTCTGTTCTATGAAGTAAAGCAGATTTTTACCAACAGCACAAGAGTTGGCTTCTTCTCTTTGTTCCAGTTTATGGTCCTAGCGTCCCTCGTCCCCCCCCCCCACCACCAAAATTTTCTCTTAATGAAAAGTCAAGCAAAGCTTTCTGTGCATGGTGAGCTTAATCCCATCTCTTTATCCTTTTGGTGAAGTGAATGGAAGAATGAGGCCGGGTTCATTGTGAGAGTTGTAGTGGACTAGACCATAGCGGTTCCCTTAAATATCCAATTAAACTTTTCATCCCCAAGTCTTCTGGCTCATCCCCCCCCCAAATTAATGAAGTGATAATGGAGAAATGGAAGTTAATGATGCTCGGAATCTTTAGGACTGATCCGTCTCTCTTCCTCTTCCTCTCTGTTTTAGGATTTAGAAGCTTAACTCTCAACTCGTGCCAACAGTCTGATGACTGGGGGATTTATGCCTCTAATTAGGGACATCTTTATTGAATTAACCACTTGGTAATTAAAGCTCATCCACATAAACATTAATTAAGGAAAACTCAGTGACCATGTGCTGTTGAGGTCAAAGCAAGGCTATGGTGAATTATCTTCAGAAGAACAGAAGATCTGAGGAAGCCTGTGGCACATTATGGGTTGATGGTGGCCGTGACTGACAAAGACAACAATTGCATTTACCTGGGAGTAACCCTTATTGAACCAAATAGGGCGTACTTTTAAAATGCCTCCAACTGCATTATACAACTGTGTAGGATTATATGATTCATCTCCCACCCAACCCCCCATAACAAAATTCTTTCTCTTTGTGGTAAGACCACAGGCCTTTTGAACATTGAAAGCTATGAAAATACATTATATATATATATTTAGGTTGCAGGTAAGATATCCCATTAAAGTGCCCAATCTCACCCAATTCTGGAGTGTTTAACTATGATGTTAGTATAGTGGTACCTCTACCTACGAGCGGCTCTCCTTATGAGCAATTCAACTTAAGAGTGGAAAACTGTTGGCATTTTAATACTCTGCCTTACAAATTTTAGATGTGGTCTGCTCTACTTACAATTTTTTATTTTTTTATTTTTTTTTAGATACAGCTGCTCTACTTACGAGTTGTTCGACTTATGATCATGCATTCGGAACAGATTAAACTCATAAGTAGAGGTACCACTGTATATCAATAAGGAAAAGAAGAAAAGCAAAGCAAAGAAAGAAAGATGAAGGGGTTTTTTGTGCTTCTTCTTGATATGGTTGCACAGACCACTGTGTTGTTTGTGTAATTAGCAAAGTGTGTGATATGAAGGATACTTTGGTGTGGTCAGTCCTTCCTGAATCTTGAGGTGCTTGAGAATGTCTGTGAAGTTGGGGCCACAAACAAGACAACAGTGACAAAGTCTGTCAAAAGCAATGATGGCATTTATACAGCAAAGGCACAGACTTGCATTGTGTTAATAAATATGCTGTTGGCGCCCAGAAAGAGATCTGTGACTGCATGCAATAGTAAAGTGCATTCAGAAAGATATAAGCAGAATCCTCTGCTAAAAAGCAAAATATACAACCGTTGTTCTGCATGAAGATGAGGTGCAAATAGGTATAAAGACTCCACAATTTGCAGCAGGCAGCTTCCAGTTTTACCTTTTAGATGAGAGTTCACCTGCAGTTACAGAGTCAAATGCCACAGGATATAATCTGTTTATAAAATGAGTGAATTTGAAGTATTTTTGTTTTTACTGATATGACGCAAGGGCTGATTCATATCAGTCCAGCCCTTATTGCTCCCAAAACATTTCTTCTTCTGCTGCTGCTTGTGAAGCTTCTACTTTTTCAAGCTAGAAAAAGTAAGGGGAAAGCATCTTGTATCGTACAGTTCATGACGAAGCTAATAAATTACATTAGGAAAGCTTGCTTATGGTAGCCAGGTGCCTTGTCACTGCGCCACCTGCTGGTTGATAGAAAAAAAGACTTCCTAGAGGAAAATTCTGGAGGGGTAGCTGTGCTAGCTTGCAAACTACTTGTAGAACAAATGAGTCTTCTGGCACCATAGAGGCTAGCACATTTTATTGGACAAAAAACTTCATGAACTGTAGCCAGCTTCTTAGATGCCCCCAATGATGGAATTTGCTGACTTTTCCTCTCTTTACTGTTTAATAAAAAAAGTGCTTACAGACTGTATAGCTAATTTTCTTTTGTGTTTGCTGGAAGAGACCTCCCAGTTTTTAAAATGCCACAACACTTTGTTGCTTTTGCCGGTGGAAGATATTTTCCATGCTCAAGAGTATACAGCCGGACTATATAGAAACCAGAATTATGCGTGTACTTATGCCTGGGGTGCTGTTGTCAATTTGACATGGTAAGCTTTCCCCAGACCATGGTCTTTTTCAAAAGCTCTGTCCAACATCTTTTAACCCACTGTGCTTGGGGTCAAAAATGGGGGCCTCATTCTTGTAAAGCATGTGTTCTCCTGTAAGTTTTGGTCCCTTCCCCAAAGGGCTCCTATATTTAAATGTGTTGCCAAACTTCATTGACAAGCATTTTGGGGGGATGGGGCTGAGGTATTCAGCGAATCTTGGGCTCTCCCACCCAAACACTTTTCAAGAACTGGTGTATTTCGTACATTATCTTGCTGGGCTGATGCTGTCAGTTGGAACGAAAAGACAAGTTTTAGCCATGATGCTGTGCAAAATGTCATACTCTTAGCATAGCTGTCAGGTCCAATCTCAGCAGCAAAGCAATGCTTCTAAAATATTATTATTCTGAATTTAGATGTGTCAGACAGTTATGGTGAATTTCCAGGTTGCCATGAGAATTTAAATCACTTAAATAATAATTAATTTGTTTTGTCAGTCTTGTCAATATCAGAGTGGGATCAGTGTTGTTCTTCTGGCATCTTCTCTTAATGTGTAAGCTTATTGGAATCAAGAGTCTTTTGGACAAAAAAGAGTTATAAATGAACATAGCTTGGCTTGCTGATATTGAAAACCTTTGATATTAATACTTTTCATACTCAAGACAGTGGTTTGTATATGTACCATACGTAGAACACTGCTGAAGCTATTTGATTTGTAGATGGCTGTATTCAGGAAGACTTCTAGCATATGAAAAGGACTAGCCCCTTTCTTAGCTGCCTAGATGCCCTAAGCACATCTGATCTCGCCTGATGTCAGAAGCTAAGCAGGGTTGGCCCTGGTTAGTACTTGGATGGGAGACCACCAGGGAATACCAGGTGCTGTAGGCGCCTGGAGTAGGAACTGGCAAGCCATTCCAGTATTTCTGCCAAGAAAACTCCATGGACATGGAGTCACGAAGAGTCGGTCACAACTGTAACGACACAACACACACACAGCCCCTTTCTTGCCAGCCAACCTGGACTGCTGCGTATTCAAAGCATCAGCTTGTCCTGATAGTTAACAGTTTAGTCTGCCAGTATAAAGAGTGCAGTATAAAGGATTAAAGCACTGTTTAGAAGGGGGCAATTTCTTCTTTGCTTACATTACTATCCTTCATGGTGTATAGGTAATAATGTATTAACTGTAATTGGAAATGGGCACGAAATGGAAAAATAATGTTTCATTTCGCTTCATGCCCACCCCCGCTTCATTTTGTTTCATTTTTTAAAAAAATATGAAATGAAATGAAACAAAATGAAACAGCTCCCTTGGGTCCTAAAAGCACTAGATTTGGTGCCTAGGAGCCATTATGGGTCCAGCTGAACTGTCATCGGTTGTACCCCTTTAAAAGTGGTCCAGTCGCCACCATTCAGTTGGCTGAATGGGAAAAATTATGGAAAGTTAATATTAAAATTACCAAGTCAGCAACATTTAAAGAAAATCTTTATAAATTGTTCTATAGGTGGTATTTAATGCCTGATATGCTGGCTAAAATGTATAAAATATCCAATGTTTGTTGGAAATGTAACAAAGGGCGGGGATCATTTCTTCATATGTGGTGGACATACAAGAGGTCTAAAAATATTGGTGTATGGTACAAAAATTATTTTGTAAACTATCTTAATTTATCTTGAGTTAAAAACCAGAGCTTTTTATTGTCTATGATACAACAAAATATTGGTGATGGCAAAAAAATTGTAATAATCCATATTATCATGGCTGCTAGAATGTTGTGTGCACAACTATGGAAGACAAACAAGATTCTTGACGAAGACCAGTTAATTATAAGGTGCTGGACTGTGCAGAAATGGACAAGATCTCAGCATTACTGAAACCAAATGGACATTATGAAGATTTTGATGAAAGATGGCATGATTTCTATAAATTTCTACATCAATATTATAAGTCAAACTAAGTTCCCTGTTTAATTTATGTGTTATTAAAATAGTTAATGATCAAAGATATATATATATAAATATTATGTATGATGGGATACAAATTTTGTTTGAAAAGACTAGAATTGTAAAAAAAATTCTCCTTTTCACATTATTTTTGTTGTTGTTTGTACATTTGAAAACTATAAATAAATGCCATTTAAACATGTCCCAGTCACCACCAAAAAAAAATCCCCCGGTGGCAACTGGGTCATTTTTAAAGGGGTACAGCCGATGACAGTTCTGCTAGACCCCTCTGAAAATGGCTCCCCAGCACCAAATCTGGTGCCCCTAGGACCCTGGGAAGTCACCCCCACCTCCCACCTGAGAGGAGGCTGGAAGCCAGGGCTGAGAGGAGGATGTGGGGAGTTCTGGGGCGTGTCCGGGGACACAGCTCCTCCTCTTACTTCTCCTGGGCTCTGGCAGTGGTGGCGGCTCATTGTGAGCCCAGCAGGTAAGGGACCCCTTTTACAGATGGAACAAAACAGTTTATTTCAATGAAAAAAATGGACGTTTTGTTTCTTCTGTAACGAAATGCTGCTTCCTCATTTTGTTTTGTTTCGTTACCTAACAAAGTGACGAAACAGCATTTTGTTTTTATTTCATGCCCATCTCTAACTATAATTTATAACATAATAATTAACTTACTTGTGGCAACTTTCTCAGGTATGAAGTCCAGATACGAGGATATGCCACTGCTTCCTTGTGATGGCATTATGTAACTGTGTAAGTTGTCCAAGGCTGCACGAATGGCAGGCCAGGTAGCCCCTTCAGCTACACATGCTCTCAGTGATCTCTCCCTGTTCCTTTCCTGTAAGGCACAGCGGGTATTTGAACTCTTGAACAACTTTTCAGCTGTACCATCTCGCTCCCTCCCTGCTTAGGCAAGGAAGTGATTAATGAGGCATTGTCTTTTTCCATCTGGTTGTTCTGCAGAATGTTCTTTGAGCCTGTGACTACACCCTGTGGCCACACTTTCTGCAAAGAGTGTGTGGAGCGTTGCCTAGACCATCGGCCCAACTGCCCACTTTGCAAGCAGAGCCTCAGAGAAGTAAGAGGAATACCTGCAGAATGTTTGGCGGCGGCGGTGGTGGTGTTGGGGATATAAATGGCTGCTCCATGTTTTCTCAGCTGCCTGGAGTGTTTCTTTTCATTTGAGGGTGCTGATGGTGATGGTGGGAAGAGGGGCTGCAGGATTTTATCTCTGAGTATTGAAGGTACTATTTCCCCCTTCTAATACTCCTTTTTTACTGGGAGAATAATGAGAACCTGCATGATAACTGCTCAAGTATCCCTTGCTAGGACAGGCCTTCTAGGCCTCTCCCACCTGGGTAAAGGGGGGTGGGGGAACCATCTGGAAGGTGCAGTGCTATAGTGACAAGGACTACCAAAATGTCTCTTTAAAATGTTGTCAAGTGCTATTGTTTCTGATTTTATGCAGCCTTGATAGTTTTCTCAAAGTATGTGAGATGATCAAGGAGTAGCATATCATTGTCACCCTCTGTGTGTTTCCCAAGGAGGGATTTGAACACAGCTCTCCTGAGAACTTGACTGATGGTCCATTTGCCACACCACACTGGATCTGCTGGACTAAATTAAGTATCCTTAACTGCCAGGACCATCTGAAGAAAGTTCTTGGTTTCTTTCCAAGTACAAAAGTGGAACAGATTAATGAAGTATTTTCAAAAGCTACTGTACATGGCCAGTCCTACAGAAAATGTTACATGTTGAAGGGGACAATTAATGGAGACAACATTTTTTGTTGAGCTGGAAAACATTAAATGATGCTTTTAAGTTAAGAGGATCTTCTGACACACAGTGTTTGTGTTCAGAAATAATAATATTAAAACGGGGATGCCATGCAGTGCCCCAGGAGTGAGGAATGTGGATACAAGACCATGGATCTCATCTGGAAAGGTAGTATTTATTCTTTGACACAAATTTATAAGAACAGGAAAGTATGCAATCTGGCTGGTTTTCTCCTTCCATACAATTTCTTCTTTGCATGAGATGATGTGGGAAAACATCAATATAATCTGAATACAGTGGTACCTTGTTTAAAGGAATTGATTCATTCCAAATGAAATTGTTAAGCAAATTTTCCTTTATACAAATCCATAGGAATCCATTGAAAACAGAGTGATCCCATTTTTATGTTGTACAGATTTGCCCCATAGGCGATTCTGTTAAGCAAATTTCCCCTATCACCGGAATTTTTTATGTTGTACAAATTTTATGTTATACAAACCATTTGTTATACAAGGGTCCACTGTATATCCAGAATTCCTGAATTCCTGAGACCTCCATAGAACAGAAGTGAGATGGCAAAATATGCAACCAAGGGCCTGGTTACATTAAAGATGTAAGAATTATTCAATTCAGTTTATACTCACATGACAGGCAACTTCTGGAGACCAACATTTATACCAGGTTGCTAGAAAGAAAGATGGTTTTGATGCTAATAGCACCACTTCTCACTCTTCAGTTGCTTGGACACTGTAGATAATACAGCATTGGCAACATTTTGGAGCATCAACAGAGAGGTCTGTGAAATGATAAAGACTGACAAGTTATGTTTGACATAAGTTTTCATGGCCTACAGGACACCATCAAATGTGCAGTTGGTTGTACTCTATGAAAGCCTCTGTTAAACAAGATTTGTTAGTTTGTAATGTTTACAATGCAGCGAGGCTTGTTGATGATTTCTGCAGCTAGCAAAAAATCCCCCTCTCAAAATTCATTCATTACAAGAAGGCCTCAATTTATAGTGCAGAGCGTTAAAAGAAGTACTAAATTTTACTCTGGAAAAACTGTTGACCATTGAAACATGTCATGATATATATTAGAGATGGGCACGAAATGGAAAAATGTTTCGTTTCATGCCCACCCTGTTTCATTCCATTTTGTTTCTTATGATTTTTTTAAATAAAAATCTTATGAAACAAAATGAAATGGCTCCCCGGGGTCCTAGAGGACCAGATTTGATGCCTGGGAGCCATTTTTAAAGGGGTCCAGCTGAGCTGTCATCACCTGCACCCCTTTAAAAATGGCCCAGTCACTACTAGGTGATTCCCCCCCCCAATGGTGACTGGGCCATTTTTGAATGGGGACAGCCAATGGCAGCTCGGCTGGACCCCTTTAAAAATGTCTGGGTCGCCAGCATGGGGCTCCAGAGTTGGCGACTTGGCCATGTTCAGAGTGGTCCAGCCGAGCTGTCATTAGCTGGACCCCTTTAAAAATGGCCTGGTCACCAGTGCGGGGCTCCCCATGGTGATCCCCATGGTACTGACTGGGCCATTTTTAAAGGGGACCAGCCGATGACAGCTTGGCTGGACTGCTCTGAACATGGCCGTGTTGCCACTGCAGGAGCCTCGTGCTGGTGACCCAGCCATTTTTAAAGGGGTCCAGCCTATGTTGTTGTTGTTGTTGTTGTTGTTGTTGTTGTTGTTGTTGTTGTTGTTGTTGTTGTTGTTGTTGTTGTTGTTGGATTTATATACTGCCCCATCTAGCAACGAAGCTACTCTGAAACATGAGCCATTAGTTTAGGATGCCTAAAATCAAGGAAGCAAAAACCTATAAGCGTGGTGCTTGTAGTTTGGTATGTCAGGAACATAATTTTCTGTTAGTAGACCAGGAGACTCTTACAGGGATTGGGAAGATGATTAGATCTGGAGTGTAAATCAGCACGTTACAATTTTTTGCCCTATTGGATGAAAATTTTAAGTTGATGGAAGCACTCTTGACTGCTTTCATGTGTTGGTTGTTCATTAATAAATGATCCCAAAGCTTCTGAATCCAATCTGGATTGATTAAAGTACACAGAACCTTTCTGAGGGGTTTGCTAATGCCAAAGAGGGTAAATGAAGGATTGTTTGCTTTGTAGACTACTCAAATATACCCAGATTTGCACATACTAGATAGAAGGACTCAACCTGTTTTGTTTTGGTACTGTCATAGCATTCTTGGAAGATATTGTCCCAAAAATGCCTGTACCAGACAATAGGTCTACTTGAAAAAGAACAAAAAGTGGGGGGAGCCAATGATGCTTACCTAAAGTGTGCCATAATGACTTTGCATTTCTGTTGTTGTTGTTGTTGTTGTTGTTGTTGTTGTTGTTGTTGTTGTTG
>JAHTLZ010000010.1:65547820-65560797 GCA_023846285.1 Phrynocephalus versicolor | reverse complement strand
TTGTTGTTGTTGTTGTTGTTGTTGTTGTTGTTGTTGTTGTTGTTGTTTTGAAATGTCTCTTATTTCTTCTAGTACCTGAGAGGGGGAAAATATAATACCACAGTTCTGCTGGAGTTGCTTATGAAAGCGGTTTTCCCGTCACAACTGGCAGAAAGGAAACTGATCCACCAGATGGAAATGGCAGAACTTTCCAAGTAAACCGATTATTCTGGTTGTGTATATTTGTGTGTGAGTGTGTTTAAAAGAGGGAGAGGGAGAGGAAGAAGTTGAGATGAGAAAAAGGATACGACATCTCACATGGCTTGAAAGAATTACTTTCCAGAATCCTAAACTTATCTCCTTGAGTTCACAGGGTCTTAATGTCAGATAAGAGCTAGGTTTTAGCCCAACAAAGTACAGTACTTATGAAGGATTTGATCAGGCTCCTCCAAAGAAAAGAGTATTGCCAATGGTGACATCTAAATAATCTGAGATAATCATTCTGAGTAAGAGATACACAGCAGTGTATCAGGCATGCTGAGTTCAGAAATGCAGATTGCTATGTCACCCATTCATGACTTCACTGATTCAGTTTTACCTATATTGCTGGTCCCTTACTAAATAATGGCATTAGGATGGATAGATTTGCTTGGTACTATTTGCTGGCATGTTTAAAATGCAGATTCTGTTCCTTAGGTATTATGAGGCATGGCTACAGTAACCCCCTGCCTATTGCGGGGGTTAGGGACCCACCCAACCCGCGATGCCTGAAAATCTGTGATATGCGGAAACGAGTCGGGTGGGTCCTGGGGGCGGGGGGGTGATCAGATCCCCCTGCCGCTGCTGGCGTGCGCTGGTCTGAGAAGTCTTGGGGCGATGCGCACCAGCGGCGGCAGGGGGATCTGACCTCCCGCCGTCCTGGGCGTCTACATTGAAATGCATTGGCTCAATGCATTTCAATGGAGATAATTTTCCCAATTGGAATACATTGGCTCAATGCATTCTAATGGTGAAAAGTTCTCCATTGAAATGCATTGGCTCAAAGGAGATTGCGGGGCAGTGCCCAACGCCGCCCCCCCTGCACGGCTCCGACAAGCCTTGGGGCAAGGGGCGCGGGGCAATTGCATCACCCCTGACACCCCCCACGGGGCCCCAGGGCTTCTTGGAGGGCCCCGGGGGGCAGCGTGGGGCGATGCGTTCGCCCCACGCCACCCACCCCCCGCGGCTCCGGGGCTTCTCGGAGGGGCCCGGGGGTGGCGTGGGGCGATGCAATCGCCCCCCGCCAACCCCAGCACGACCCCAAGGCACAGGTACAGTGATCCCATGATATAGTGGGACCGCAGTACCTGAACCGCGAAATGGCGGGGGGGTGACTGTACTACCTAATGTCTGAGGAGTAACTAGAGGAGCGTATCTATGCTAAAGGAGAGAGAGAGAGAGAGAGAGAGAGAGAGAGACTGTTGTTCTGCACAGGACAATGACAATAAAGATCAATCAATCAATCAATCAATCAATCTGTAGATTGTGTGAACTATAAATAATTTTGATAATAGGAGTTTTGGTGCTAAGAATTAGTCCCATTCTAAATGTTATGAGCTATTGAAGGGCTATCTTAAATAATTCATAATATTTCCATGGTATGCATGTTTGTTTCTCACTCTTAAAAACAATGCCCCATATCCTAGGGGGGGGATACTCTGACTATCTTCCCCCAGGTAGATAGTCAGAGACCCCTCTAGACCATGCCTCTTTTCTCTGAACCTCCATGGCTATGCCATCACCCCTGTCCACTGTCCTCTGGATCCCCTGGTGGCAGTGTGGCTACCAGTCACTCTTGGCTTCTTACAGTTGGCTTCCATCTCAAAAGAACTGGCACTACTAGCTGCACCACCACCAGGGTTCAAATGGGAATATAATGCAAGGCAGAGCATAGATGAAGTAGATCTGAACCATGATAGGCCTTGTAAAGATATGTGGATCCTGACAGTTCATTAACTTCATTTCTGAAAGGTATAAGCAGAGCTTAGGAATGTAGGGAAGAGACTTTCCCATTCATTTCTTGCCCTTTTTGACCTCCAGCAGTTCACAACCAAGTCAGGATACATCTAGTACTTAAGCTGCCTCCTTGATTAGACAATATAAATGACAGCTTGTGGTATCGTGCTGTACATTGTGTTATTCTTTATCCACACTGGGAATGTTCAATTGTGTTTCTCACTTCCTGTTTCTGCAGCCTGACCAAGAACATCCCCATTTTTGTGTGCACAATGTCGTTTCCAGGCATTGAGTGCCCTCTTCATGTGTTTGAGCCTCGTTACCGCCTCATGATGCGTAGATGTCAGGAGACTGGCACAAAGATGTTTGGCATGTGTATGTATGAGAATGGGAAGAGGTGAGTGGCATGGGAAGGATCGATGGAGGCCTTGCTAGTCCAGTCATGTTATTAATGGGCCTTTTTCCTTGGTTAAATTAAGTGGTTTCGGCCTGGATAGTCCAATACGTGAGTGAAGCTACTAAAATGGTTGTAATCTTGATGGAAACATAGTGGTACAGATATGGCCTACACCCCAACAACCCCAATTAGAAACTAGTCACACCTTTGTACATTTAGTATGAAGGTTTGAAGATGAACATGCTGGTGAAGGAGGTCTCCTCTTCAGAGGAATTGTGTAGGTTCTTCACCTCCTAACACTGAATGTTCAAAGGCCTCATTGGCTTTAAGGGGGGCATGGAAATGGGGTCTATGCATGTCCTACATCCTTCTCATAATTAGATGCATATTTTCATGCTCCATCAAATGCCTGAATGGGGTTATGGGCTTGGCTTTCCTTCCCACTTCCTGCTCTGCCACATTTATTAGTTTAGTGAGAGTTACAAAATTTCACCTTCTGATTGTGCTCAAATTACTCAGCTTCTCTTGCTATTTGTAAAGAGTTCCTAACCAAGTGTGGAAGTAACCAAGGTACTCTTAGGAAGTGAAAATATATCATATTTAAATAGCAAATATGCAGCAATCCTATGCATCTATATTTTCCATAGCAAATATCTTGCACATTCCAATGATCAGGAAGACCAAGACTGCAGTGTAGGTTTGGTTACGAAGATTGATTTGCATTTCAGTGATGCCTGATCACATGGACCTTCTTTGCAGAGAGCCAGTGTTACAGAGGGTCAGTGCATGATTTCAGATCCTGACATTGCACACTGCCAGCCTTATCTTGTTTAAGATAAATGTTTAGGTATTTTAGATTGTACAGTATTATCAGTCGTACTATTTTTAAATAGTTGAGTTGTACTATGTTATTTGATTTCTGGATATGGTTTATATGTTATGTTGTGTCATGTTCAAAGTGGCCCTCAGTCTATAAATTGAATAGCAATTGATCAGTGGTCCTGGCACTTGAGTGCTCCTTGTAGAGATGTTAGGGTAGTGAGCTTCATCCATTAACCCTACTCATGGAGGCAACCTATAAATTAGTCTTAATGCATTGTTTTGGACCATTTTATAGTCCCAAAGATATTTTCTGTTCATTGTCCACCCACTACCAGTAGTTTTTGGGTCCAGTAAAACCAAAAAGACTTTATAGTCAATAAGTGAGTGGCAAACTAGGGGAAAACTTCTAGGGAGACCTTTCAGAATCTAATAATGATTATACTTATACATGAGTTGCAAATGGCTCATGTAAAATGGCTGCATGATTGTTAAAAAAGAATCAGTGTGCCAGTCCTTCAAGACAAAGAGGAAGATAAGTTCCAGGCAGTTATATTTTCTGTACTGGTGGTTGATGATCTGTAGCTGATGGGTCACTTTCATCCTTATTTTGCTTATTTTTGCTATTTGTTGAAAACTCAAGAGCT
The DNA here is from genome assembly GCA_023846285.1 of Phrynocephalus versicolor. NCBI lineage: Eukaryota > Metazoa > Chordata > Lepidosauria > Squamata > Agamidae > Phrynocephalus > Phrynocephalus versicolor. The sequence goes on along the minus strand of JAHTLZ010000010.1, from coordinate 65,556,960 downwards.
GCCTTCTCTTCAGTTTTGCAGACTATGGCTGCATGCTGGAGATTCAGAAAATAGTATTTCTGCCTGATGGACGATCATTTGTGGACACAATAGGCAAGCGGAGGTTTCGGGTTTTGAAACGGGGGCACCGAGATGGCTATAACACTGCTGATATTGAATACTTGGAAGATGAGAAGGTGAGGGCTCCCATGTGGCATGTTCCATGCAGACATTTGCTGTAGTGTCCTTCACATGAAATACGGGTTAAAATAAATCTGGCTTGTCAGAAAATAATAGATGCTTGATTCCCGATGGAGTTCAACTGGTGTGTGTTCATGTTACCAAACCATAAAATGGTCTTGGGTTTGCACTAAGATCTCTCACCTTCTGTGACTGAAAGTTCTTACAAAAGAAAGGCCAATAGGTGGGGCTATCAAACAACAAACCGATTTCACCTTATTGATTAATCTAAGTTTTAATTGAGTAATGAAATTAATTGAGCATTTTAATCAGAGTTCCCTTCTGAGATTGCTGGAAATGTGAGGAACCTTGCTGTTAAACAAACAGAAGGCACCACTCATTCTTCATTGTTTCGTTCTGAGACTTATATACAATGCCTATTCTTCCGGTTGGAAGAAAACATTCTCTTTAAATTATCTTTAAAGAATGGGACTAACTCTTAGCACCCAGAGTGCAATTGGACTGTTGCCAGTTAATCTGCTAAAGTTTTAGTTGACTTGTCTGTTGACGGATACTTGCATCCACAAAGATATATAAGTTGGTAGCTTTTTCTTCGGTCTCGTTGGGTAGCTCATTGAGTCAAGTATCTGGCTGCAGAGCCACAGAGAGGGAGTTCAGTTTCCCACTATGAATCTGATAAGTGCCATCCCATATTGCTTTGGGAAGCACAGCCCCAGGGTGCAGCTAGAGGAAGAGCATGGGAAACCTCTTCTGAGTACTCTCTACCTTAATGGCACACCATTAGTATTCTGTTGGCAACAGTACGAGACTTCTCATTGGGGAGACATTGGAAGAAATTGCTACTTAGCTTACATTAAAATGCATCATGAGATCATTCTGATTCAGGAATGCAATGTAGTTATTGTCCCTTCTTGACTGGGACCGTCCATGCACTCAAAATGTGATCCAACAGCACTTTGCTTTTTCGTGTGTCTTGGAGGTATTTTGGGAGTCGGGACTCACCATTTAGTGCCATCTTGTTGTCATGCCACTGTTCGCATTTAGTTTTGATCTCTCTTTACTTCCTTCATTCTTTTCTGCTCTCAATCCCTGCTCATCCTCCTCTGCTTTTCCATTATCCATTCTCTATTCTCCCCTTATTTTCAACTCTTTCCATCTGCTGACATTTTTGTATAGGTGGACGGAGAACAGCTGTCTGAACTTCAATATTTGCATGACTATACATACCAACTGGCACAGAGATTTTATGCACAAGGGGACACCACCTTCAGACAACTTTTCATGCACCATGGATCCCTTCCCGAGAAGGAGGACAACATACAGGTACTGTTGATTCCAGACATGGGAGCTGGCAGTGTTCTGAAACAGGTTGAGGTCCCTAGGACTGCAAGCCCACTCAAGACCACTGGTATTCCCATTCTAGCAGGAAACAAACCTGGGGGACACCCATGCCTAGAATCCTGTTTTTTTGCTTCCTCACACAGTGACGGTAAGTGGTAAGACTCGTGAATTTGAGATTCACAAGTCAGAGGTGACTCTAGAGGTTCTTAGGACTACATCCTCCCAGTTCTACATGCTTTCTGGATCTCCGTGGGTGATGCCTGTCCCCTTCCGAAACTGAAAATAAGTAGAAATTCTCCTTGGGTTTTCAAAAAGTGATATGTGGGTCCCTAAAACATGAATAAATCTGTTTCCATTTTTGCAGACATAACAGTACATTCTTTTTGGCTGAATTTGTTTACTAAGGAGAGGAGGCTCCCATGGGTCATGCTAGAGCACTTCTTAGGTCACATGTCACATGGGCCACACAGTTCCTACCTAGAGATGTAAAATCTCCTGAAAGTTTGAAGCTTGGAAAAAAAATTTAACCCCCCCCCAGGGGGGGGGGGAAACTGAAATTAGAAAAAAAAAATGAAAAAATGCTACATTAGCACTCACCACCCCCACCCGCCTTTTACAACTTCAAAGTCATTCTGTTACTTTAGGAACATAAAATATGACTATGGACAATTTGACTTGGCATACAATTATCACAACTAGCATATTAAAATATAGTGTATCCAAATAATTATTACAAACAAAATTTACTTGTTTTGTAATTTACTTTTTTATAATTATTTTATAATTATTTTACTTTTATAATTATTTGTAATTGTAACAATCTCCTGAACTGTTTACTAGTTTATGTGGAACAAAAAAACCTCTACAAAACAATATTTAAAAATCCAGAATTAACAATTCATAATTCTCTCCACAGTATTAAATAATTTTTTTTAAAAAAAACCTCTTCCTCATAAAAAGAATTAAAGAGTGGGCAAATGTATAGAAAGAAGGGAGTGGGACTAAGTTTCAATGAATGGGCGTGAAATTTAATCAGAATCATTTTTGTTGCTCTGTATTTTCTTCCAGTGCTTTGAGGCCTGGTGAAGAGGACAGAACAGAACCAAACATACCCACCCACAAGCAAAAACAAACGTGAAACCTTTTTCTTTTTCTTGTGACAATAGCAGCACCTCCAAAGGAAGAAATGAATCTTGTTCTTCCATTGGAGAGTTCAGTTTGTAACCTTGCTTGTCCTCAGTGTACAGAAATTAGAATAATCAGATACTATCCTTTTTTAGAAATGATTTGGAAAATATTTGAACACCCCATCTTAAAATATTTTATTCATCATGTTAAAATAAAACATTCCATAATCATGTTTTCTTTTTTCATTTTTTCGGAAAAAAACCCTAAAGTCTTCTGGATAAAATGAAAAAAAAAAAAAACCCAACAAAAAGGAGGGGTTGGCCTGCCTTTGCTTGGGGCAGGATCAGGCCTCTGTATTGGGCCTGCCCTCTGGTGCCCTCCCAGGAAGGCGAGCGAAAAATGAAAATTTATAGTTCAAAATTAAGAAATCATATATGGGAAGAACAGCAGCCTGTAATAGCTAATCAATGCCTATCTCACAGCTCAAAGTCTTCCCTAGTATGGTGAAATGCTTGTATTTTGATGTTACATAGCTACTGTTTCTAAATTTGCATAGACCACATGCATGTAAACTAGCACATACCAAATTTGTGCAAAATTACGTCATCCTCTTTCCTAGTGGTGCATTTCCCCCTTTTGGGCAGCACCTTACAATCAAATCATTTATCAGTTGTTAAAATTTTAGATAATGGTACCTATTGGACCCATTGCTTTTTCCTTGAGATGCCGCGTCTTCCATTTGCCAGAAGTGGTAAGCATGTAACAGTTGTCTGGGAAAACATCTCAGAATGCTGACATAAGCATGTTTTATTCAGTTAAGCCAACACACTTAACACCACTCGGTAATTTAGATCTTTTTAGTCAATTAATTTTTATTATTATAGTTCAGTTGCTTTTTAATTGTACAATTCTATTGTATTCTTTAGTTTAACTTGTTTTAACATGAGTCATCCCTCATGAGGAGAAAAGCAGCCTACAAATGACACTGGATGAATGAATGAATGAACGAACAAACAAATGAACAAATGAATGTCTTTTATCCTCAATCTCCTAAGGAAGGCCTTGTTTATAAAGGACCAAAATACACTGGCTGTATGAAATGAAGTGCATTTACTGTGGCATGCTGGGATTTGTCCACCCAGCCCTTTTGTTGCTGCTTCTATAAGAGTGATACAAGAGATGGCTCCTAGAAGGATTTATAGCAATAATTTCTTCTTCTTTTTAACTGCTAAAGGAGAAAGGGTGTTCTCTAGGAGCATAATTACAAGATATTGTCAAGTGGCAGACTACATTGCCCTCTGAGTTCTAATGCTCTATTCATATCATTAGTGATATTCCATGGAAAACAGTACTGATTTCCCATGTAAAGACCCGTCTTGTGTAATTTTGTAGATACTGCTCTGGCCCTGTTTCTTAAGAATTTATTTTAATCACAATTATCCACTCAGTCTATTCGACTAAACATGCTTATTCATATTAATAGTATTGGGGATAATTGGTCACTTGCTTGTATTAAAGAGCATAATGGTATTACATACTCAACTGGTGAAAAAAAATTCTCCTTCATACTACTCAGCATTTCCCAGGTGTAATCTTGTCAAATTTGTCGTTCTCCATTCGTCTCAACAAAACAGACCCTAATCTATTTTTTTTGTGTGTGTGTGTGTGCAAAGACTTAGAGCCCTTCACACGGTGAACTGACATATTTTCCCACACTTTCTCACTAGGCATCTCCAGATGGACCAGTTTGGTGTTGGTGGTTGATATCCATCTTGCCTCTTGACTTGAGCCACAAATCAACACTCTTTGCTGATGTCTCCCTGAAGTCTCGCCTCACCCAGCTGAAGCATATTTTGAATGCCATTCTGGAAAGTCGTGGCTACAACAGCTAACTCTCAGACCTTATCTTATGATGATGATAAAGAATACCGAAGGAACAAAGTGGATTGGGGCCTCATTGCCCACCACTTTTCTTTGTTGGCCTGAGTTAAAGCCTCCATCTTTTCTGGTTCTTCTCTATTACTTCTCTGTGTTCCAATTATAGGCCACAAACCGGTCAGCTGAAGCTAGCGTACAAAAATAGAAAGATTTGTTAGCAATGGTGCACCGTCCACAGGCGATTTTGTTTTCTTAATAGTCTTTATTTGGCCTCGTTAGGTCTTGGGAATGCAATTTGTTCAAATGTGAAATCTGTCCCAGAAATCTAATAACACCTGTCTTATGCTAAGTGAGGAACTATCTCAGGAACTTAACACCCTCCCCAGGATAAGGGAAAAAACCCACATACAAATGTTAAGATGTCGTATTTTAATCTCATCTATTGAAGCTTGTTTGGGATGAATTATTTCCCTGCAGCCATTATTGTGGAATGGGGAAATAGGTTGAGATATGGTAGCTCCCTGCCACCAACACTTCTCAGTAGATAATAGCAACTTCACAGGGAGTGATGTCAGATACGGGCTGTTGGTAATGAGGGTTAACCAGCTTCCTGCTGCAAAAGTCTTAGTCCATGTCCCCTATCTAAACAACTGGGGTTTTAATGATAGAAAAAGTGGAAGATCAGGCCACATGAGTCATGTGGTTTGGCAGTATGAAGAGAATTGCTGGTGAATAAATATATAGATAGAGCTACAACTATATGATATAAGGGACTAATAAGCAACCATTCCAGGATATAGGTTGCACATATAACCAGGGCAAGATTTGTGGTTAGGATGTGTGGAACCTCCAGAAAAAGACAACTGAAGAGAGAATAAAGTTGTCTAATTCTCTCGTGTGGGGTGGGAGTAAAAAACAAAAGGATGAACCAAGTTTTCAAAAGATAAAGAGTCACCTCATCTCTGTTCACAGTTAAGTATCTTGCTATATTGACTTTCCCAATTATTCTGCACAGTCCTTCTGAAGAAATTACAGTACCCCCCCCCGTCTATCACGGGGGTTCGGGACCGACCCAACCCACGATCATTGAAAATCCGCGATATGCGGATGCAGGTCAGGTAGGTGTAAAATGCTTTCAGCAACGGAGGCAAGTGGTTGCCTCCATTGCTGAAGGCATTTTAATCCTCCCCTGCCATTTTCTACCCCCCCCCCCCGGGAGGGTGCGAGGTTTAAAGGGGCATTCAGCAATGGAGGCAAGTGCTTGCCTGATGGCTGAAGGCGTTTTAAATCTCACGCCGCTTCCCAGCCCCCCGGGGTTGGTGGAAAGCAGCCCGTGAGGTTTAAAACCTCTCCCCCTCAAGTCCTTTCTGACGGTCCGCGATATAGCGGGACCGCATTATACGAACCACGAAAGGGCGGGGGAACACTGTACATGAAATACAAAAAACACCCTAAAAAACTATGGATCCTTTTGTGAAAGTGTTTGTAAAATGGAGGTCTATATTATACATACGTATGTCCAGTACAGGCTCCCCCCTTACAAAGGCATCAAACCTGTATTCTTTTGAGTCTCCGGAATGTCATGGGACTCCATTCTACCAGCAGAAGCCTGATACTGCTACTATTCTAGAATTTGCGTGCATGAAAAATAGAGACTTAGATAAATATTAGATCAAGAGCCTCTTGACCCCGACACCAAGAATATCATCTCAACAGAACAACAATGCAAAATGCCTTTTTATTATAATTTTTGGGCTTGATTTTAAAGTTCTATAGGAATCTCACTCTATTGTCATTGGGTAGTTCTTAAATGTTTACCTAATACTGGCCAATAACAATGAAGAGACTAGCTTTATTTTTTGGTTGGGCATGTCCATGCTCACTTTCTTAAAAGGAAAAATTGAAACGTTCCTTGAAGCCAATGAAACTTGTATTTAAAAATTACTGAATTTTGAGAAAGGATCAACCATTTCCAGAGTACAATGAACAATCAAGCATAACTAGATAAAACAATAATTTTTGGGAAACAATGATAAAATTGGGTGTGGGCAGATTTGCTTGCAAATCAGTGAAAGCTACCTAGAAAATCAGCACCCTGGGAAAATGTCTAGAAATGATTGCCTCTCTTGATCTATTGTACCAATGCCATCAAATACTTGCCATGCAATAGTTGTACAGTACACTGTTTATCCAACACATATGCTCACAATACAGTTTGGGGTTATTTTTGTTTTTCTGGCCCTATCTGTTACCTAGAAGTTAGTCCTTTTCTAGCCTTGCCTTGAGATGTGATATAAAGGATTATGGGCTGTGTAGTTGTCTTAAATGAGATAAAAGTTAATGCCTGTGAAATTTTGGGGCACTGCAGAGAGGCACTGCTCTGCCTTCATAAGCACTAGAGATTCATGAACTATCCTTGGCCACACTTTCCTCTGATTCCCAATGCTTAATACTGTAAACTTATTCAAGTTTGAAGTCCAGTTGCCATGACTCAACTTCCAGATAAACTTGCCTGGATGACTGAGAGTCTTCACAGACAACACATTTGTATTAATCACCAACACTTTCAGATAATCTGTTTTGTGAAGTCTGAGGTGTGGGTTGAGCAGTTATTTCTTCAGTTGTTGAGGCTTTGTGTTGAAACAGCATATGTCTCAGTGCTTAGGAGACCAGAAAATTCATAAGATAAACATTTGCTTTAGGTGTAGAAGGGGTATTAAACATATAATTTTGAAAATTTTAATGTTCCTACCTTTATACTATAATATGGTTTGAATGTGATTTTGAAAATTTAAGGGAGGGGAAGCTGTCAATGTTCCTGATTCTTTTTTCATGTATTTCAGTACTAGATATAATGTCAGCTGCTTGCTGCTTGCCATAGCAGATGGCTATCAAGTTTGAGGTATTTTGTTCAGGAGCCTTTTCTTTTTCTTTATCCATGCCTTCTTTATTTGAAAACTACTCAGGACGCAGGCCCACAACTAGGGTCTGTGTCGCTCTGGGCAAAAATAGATTCCAATACCACCACCCTCAGAATAGTACAAAGTACAAATACTATTTTGTCATGTAACTCCAGTGTGTCATCTGGGGTACATGCCCCACTTGCTTCCCCTGCCCCTCAAATTGCAGCCCTGTCAGGACAGATAATCATATTATTACATTAACATTTCTGTAGAATTTTGACAGGTAGTCTTATTAAGCTTGGCATCTTTTATGTTATTTTGAGCCCTTATGTCAGAGGTGATATGAGAAACATCTGTGGTATTTAGTCTGGACTGTGGGATTCTGTAGTTTCTCTGCCTGTTTTGCTGCCAGCTGTTCTTCAGCTCTCAAAGCATCATATTCTAAGGCAATTGATTTGAGCTGATTCTTCTGCATAATGTGCATCATTAAGGGTAATAATTAGCTTTGGGAACCAAAGATAATGAATGGTGATTAAAAGGGATGGGGTCAAAGTTGGCTTATTCAGATTTGCACTTCATTTTTACGGTGTTTAGTTTAGGGGTTTTTTGTTTTCAAATACTGGTTGGAATCAAATACCCAGGCAGCTGCGTGGTGACTACTACAAATATGGCTGCCTGGAGCCATATTTGCACACGAGGAAAAGTTCTGTGTGTCACAGCCTTCTGTGGAAAGCTATTCTGCATAAAAACCTGCTGTTTGGCCCCATGTGGCAACGGCCTGCCCTCCAAGCTGCTTTGCCATTTCAGTTCAACTGGGTGTCTTACAAAACGAACTCTGGTTGCCAGGACAATGAACACTGATAGGTTATGGGTGCTTGGCCTATGTGAATGGTCTCTCAATGATAGGTAAGGAGAAGTAAGTCCATCTGCCCAGCAGTTCAGCTAGGGTTGCGCGTATCTCTGAATATGTACGGAACAGATGTTTTCCCCCCATTATGGAAGGGATTTATTGCTTCTGTTCCTTGCTTTGTATGCTATAGGGAGCGGAAATATGAAGGGAGTATTTATAGCCACTGACCATACGCACAAGTTTTTCTTAATTGGAAAGTGCCTTCCACCCCTCACCCCCACCCCTACCCCCAGGGTGAAAACAGAGCTACTTTAGAGTCAGGCCAAGTTGGGTGAGAAGGGATTTGGAATCCTTTCCTTTACCTTCTCTGGTGATTGGCATTAGCTGAGTTGCATAGCCAAACAGCAGAGACATTCTTCCTCTTTTTTTTTCTTTTTAAAAAATCTCACAAGGACTCTATGGTCTTCTTTTTGTCAAAATTTTAAAATGCGGATAAGAGTCTCTGGAAGGAATTTCCACTCTGTTGACTGCATGATAACTGTTCATTATCATTATTGATATTAACATTATTATTGTCTCAGAAATGAACTTTTTATTTTACCTGGTAAAAATATGTTGAAATTGCTCCACTTTGCTTGGAGTTTATTTGAATTTGTATCTTTTTACCCCCTCCTGTTCATTTTTCCTTCTGTCAAACTAATAAACTTTGTGGGGGGAGGTTGAGAACAATGTTCATGTGTATTTTATTCTCTGAAGGTTTATATCTATTTCCTCAGGATTTTATCAAAGGAAACCCACACTCAGTTTCAAAGAGTTTCATGTCCCCTACTTACCTTACAGTATTCTTTTGTCACAGCATT
>JAHTLZ010000010.1:65527260-65547780 GCA_023846285.1 Phrynocephalus versicolor | reverse complement strand
GCACTTCAAATCACTTTGATGTCTACCTCCTCATGACAAGGAGACAAATTAACAATACACTGAGAAATGAGAGGCAGGGACTGTAGCAATAAGCCTCCAGTGTTTTCACAGTGTGTGTTCATGGATGTTAGAACCCTGCTGGATGGCTTGAATATTATGTATTGTTAAGCTAAACAATGCATTTTGACACCCGAAGTTATCCCTGATTAGATTAACTCTTCTGATGGTGCCATGAAATCTTTTCCCACTAGGTGTCATTGCAGAATAGAGGACTCCACGAATAATGAACAAAAATAGAACCTACTGCAGTTTAGCTATTCCAGTGTGTGTTTTAGAGCCTCCGTCCTCACATAGCAAGGTTTTTCCATTCTTACTAGCATAATAGTCACCATGGACCAAGTAGGCTGAATAATATGGGTCTTATACTGGAGAAACACTTGTCTATGCTTTCAATGAACATTACACTGTACACTGTACAGTACATTGATTCTGACATGGCAACCCTATTGGGATTTCATGCATTTAATGGTTTATCATTGCCACCCTGCAGATACAGACCCAGTGAAACTGAACGGACTAGCTCATCCCATTATGTTCCATTCATCTCACTAAACCCATCTAAACTAGATTAAGGTTGAAACCACACTATTGCAATAAATTGGGAAAGTGTCGTTGCTGAAAGTCAGCTGCAAAGAGGCATGACTTATTTTGGGACACATGCCCAAGTTGCAGTGCTTTCCCCTATTTTTTGATCTCCCAAATTGATACATGCAGCAGGATATCGTGTGGGATGGGTGGGGTGTACACACAGTTGCTGTGGGCATCTTGGGTGCTTGGTGCGATGGTCCATGATGGCAATGCCATGCTCTACTCCTGCTGCCCCTTTAGTGGTCATGGATCTTCAGATGTGTGACTGAATACAGGCTAAAAATGAAAATGGTCCTCTCTATATATTAATGGAGACCCAAAGGAGGGAAAATAGTTAAATATATGATAGTGGGGACAGATATATAAAGTGGATAAGCCAGGAATAACCTGGGTGGGGAGTCATTGGCAGATAACCTAGAAAGGAAAAGGGGGTGATTCTGTATGGCCCAAAACTGGTGCATACATTAAAAAAATTAGAAAAATACTACTTTGGGTACCATTTTGAGCCAGTTTACAGCATGGAATCATGTGCTACAACAGGAGTCACTGCAGATTCAATCTCTTTCTTTTTACTCAATTTTGCTCAAATCTGGATGCAACCTTTGTCTAGGAGGATCTTTGCACGCTCCCTACCATTTTCAAATACTTGTACCCCAATAGGATAGCCTAGGACTCGCGGCAATGGTTTCAAACGACAGGAAAAGAGATTCCATTTGAACATTAGGAAAAAAAAATCCAGAGACAGCACTGTTATCATTGTCAACTAGTAAAGATTATGATGTTACAACCAAGGAATTAATAGCAAATCTTATGACAGCCACTAGATTAATTATAGCAAGAAACTGGAAATCTAAACTAGATCTGAAGATGGAAGATTGGTATAACGAACTTTGGGATATAGCCATAAATGTTAAATTGTCTTGTAGTTTAAAAGTTAAACGAGGAGAAATGAAAAAAGACATTTTTATAATATTTGGGGGAAATTTATAGACCTTGTATTAGTAGAAGGGAAGGGGAAAGAACCGACGAATATTTCAAGACAGTTCTGAAGAAGAGGACTTTAAGAAGAATATTAGAACAACAGAAGTCGGAGTAATAAAGAAGAATTCATGGAAGAATTGTATGGTCCCAGGGGGTGGAGATGCACTAGTATTGTTATTTGTCTGTTTGTCTTTAATTAAATAAAATTAAAAAATTATTTAAAAAAAGGAAGAACTTCATGATGGTTAGAGCTGTTCAGCAGTGGAATCTGGTTCCATGGAGGGTGGTGGAGTCTCCTTCTTTGGAGGTTTTTAAGCAGAGGCTGGATGGTCATCTGTCTGAAATATTGTGATGGGGATCCTGCCATTGCTAGATCGCCCTTGAGGTCTCTTCCAACTCTATGATTCTAATGATTCTGAACCCCCTCTTCAAGTTGGTGGAAGAAAATTGGTGTAAAGGAAAAAAGAAATCTAAATTGGTATTGAGATGAAACATTTGCTAACTCAGTCCTCAAAATAGTTATTCCTTATGCTGCAGGAGAGCACCATTGAACCATGTTTAATTAAAAAAAATACATTTCACTTACAATATGAAGAAGGGGGGGGGAATCCTGCTTTAATTTTGGGTTTTGCATGAGGCACACTATGAGAATGAAGTGCCTAACCTGACAAAGAGGGCGGGGTGGGAATAATTCTTTAATTAGTGTCAGTCTGCCAGTGATATCACTCCTACCGCTCCAGCAGAGCTACGGAACAGAAGACTGGCCAATGTAATTGAAATAGCATTATACAAAATGGCAGGTTTAAAAGCGATGATAAAATAACAAATTTCTTGGATAGTAGCAAGAAATCGATTGATCAGTCAATAGACAGACTGATTTGTGCTTAGAATTAGAGAATAATAAAGTTAGAAGAGGCCTATAAGTCCATTGAGTCCCAAACCCTGCTCAAGGCAGGGATACAAGTCAAAGGGTCCCTGATAGATGGTTGTCTAAATCTCTCTTGAATGCCTACAGTGTTGGAGCACTCACCACCTCTTGAGGCAATTGGTTCCACTGCCGTACTGAATTAGGAAGAGTTTTTTCCCCTTGATAGTCAACCAATATCTGGCTTCCTGTAACTTGAGCCCATTGTTGCATGTCCTGCACTCTGGGTTGACCAAAAACAGATCTACCAACTTGTAGTTATAGGGCCAATATTAACAGAAACACAGACACAGATGCACAATAATTATCCAGTTACAATAGTGTTGTTTCCTATAAAAATCTTTTTCTGGTGGAGAACTGCCCAGTCAAAGAGAATAACAGGCAATTATATAGCATCCAAATAGTGAAAGTTATTGGTCCCAGAAATCCAGATTTAAGTGTGCAACTACACTGGAAAGCTAAAGCAGAGTGATTTGGCTTTGCTGCGATTTGATTCACAACCCATATACGTGGACCCCTGTATAACAAACAGCTTGTATAACATAAAATCTGTACAACATAAAAAACAGCTTCACTGGCTGCCAATCATTTACCAAGCACAATTCAAAGTGTTGCTTTGAATGTAAAGACCTAAATGCCCTAGGGCCAAGCTCCCTCAAAGGCCATATCCTCCATTATGAGCCGGGTCAACTACTAAGATAATGTGGAGAGGCATTTCTCTCAGTGCTGCCTCCCTCGCAGATATGATGAGCACTAGGGATTGGCTGTTCGTTTTTGGAAACAGTAGCTTTCGAAATGACCCACATGAGCCCAGGTGCTGTTTGGAAGCCTCTGAAATGCAAGCAGCCAATCACTTACTTTCCTGCAGGGTTGCATCAGGTTAAACTCCAGCCAGGAAGAAGTCTCCTGACATCATCTGTCCTTCTCCCTGGTACTTGCCAATTAGGAACTGTGCAGGGAAATGCATCATCCCATTTCACTGTCTTTGGCCAGCACCAGTGAGAAGGACAGATGAACATAAGAACATAAGAACAGCCTTGCTGGAACAGGCCACAGCCCACCCAGTCCAGCATTCTGTATCACACAGTGGCTCACCATTTGTTTCAGGGTATCCCCAAGCAGATGATTCCCTGCAAATGGCATTGAGAGATATCCTCCCTCTCTCCAACCCGGAGGTTGTCCTTAGGCATCCATAATGATAGCCATTGATATCCTTGTTCTCCATGAACTTGCCTAATCCTTTCTTAACAGCTGTCTGTCAAGCTGACAGCTGTTACCACTTCTTCTGGCAGGGAGTTCCACAAACCAGTGATCGCCTGGGTGAAAAAGTACTTTCTCTTATTTGTTTGAGATCTACCATCCAAAAAGTTTCATGGAGTGCTCCCTAGTTCTAGTGTTATGCGATAGAGAAAACAGTTTTTCCTTATCTACTTTGCCCACACCTTGTATGATTTTATAAACTTCAATCAGGTCACCTCTTAGGCATCGTCATTCAAGAGTGAAGAGGCCCAGCCATTGCAGCCTCAGATGGTAAGGAAGGTGTTCCATTCCCTGAATCATTCTGGCTGCCCTCCTCTGCAATTTTTCCATTTCCATAATATCCTTCTAGAGGTATGGTGACCAGAACTGTACACAATACTCCAGATGGGGCCTCACCATAGATTTAGAAAAAGGCTAAATGACACCAATCAGATGACATAAGGAGATTTCTTCCTGGTTGGAGTTTAGCCCGATGCGACCCTACAGGAAGGTAAGTGATTGGCTGCTTGCATTTTGGAGGCTTCCAAACAGCACCTGGGCTTGCGTGGACCATTTCGGAAGCTACAGCTTTCGAAGCGAACAGCCCATCCCTAATGAGTACACACGAGAGGGCCTTTTTTGTTGATGCTCCCAGACTTTGGAACTCCTTCCAACATGAGGCCACACTTGCTCCATCTTTGCTGACCTTTTGCAAGCAGACAATGACTTTTCTCTGCAGGAAAGCCTTCCCTCAGTAAATAGCTAGCTGTTATGTGATGGATTGATGTGCATTACTGCTTAGTCTATAATACTACCTGTGTTTTCCATTTTTTGTATATTGTCTCTTAGAGTGACTTTTGTTCTCCTTTATTTGTTCACTTATTGTTCTTAGCTTTAATACTGCCTTTTAATGATGTGTGAGATGTAAAATATCTCTTCCCACCCCTTAGCTTTAAATATTGTATCAAATTTTGTTAACCTGCATACTCGTTGCCTTCAAGTATATATATTGTTCTTTGATATTGTACGCTGCCTTAGGTCCTTTCCAAGGAGAAAGGTGGGCTATAAATATCTTGGATGGATGGATGGATGGATGGATGAGTGGGTGGATGGAATGAAGGATGGATCGATGGATGGATCCAGCTGGTGAAGGATCTCACTAAGGTTGCTTTCACATGACCACTAAAATCCACAGCAAATTTTGATTCGGATCACCCCCTGGAGCAAATATGGTTGATATCACGGATTGGATGTTCCCATGGTTGTATTTTGAAAATCTACAACCGTTCTGACCCCTCAACTGAGAGCCACAGGAAAGACACCATAATGGGGGTGAAAAGGTTTTGGTGCAGATTTTCTGTGTTCCCACGGATACAAGTAATGGTTTAAATTCTGCATCGGAACAGTGATAAGGATTTTACCACCTCGAGACCAGGTATTTGCAAAAAGTGCTGGGCTGCGCTTAAGTGGGTGTGGTTGCACTTTATTTTTTTAAGCCTGCTGCTTGTGGGAAAGCAGTTTTATGGTTCGCATCTGCGAGCACTTTGCACCAGAGGTTAGTGGTCCTGTGAAAGCAGTCTAAGGCCATCATGGACATTTTGAAGCAAATCTGCGGTGCTATTTCTGAGTTGCTGAGGAATTGCAACAACTAGTGGATAATTGATTGGTGAGCAAAGGGAATGTTGCAAAAAGCATCAGGAATCCCAGCCAAACCATGTACACAACCATTCACAACTGCATTGTCATGTTCCCAAGGTGCATAGGATATTATACTGCCACTCTGGAGAGACTGATTTTTTTCCCAATTGTCCCATTTTTTTCATTGTCCCAAATGAAAACTGCAGGTCATTTTCAAAAGCAGCTCCTGAAACATATTGTATTCATGGCCAGTCCTATCAAGATGTAGAGTGAGGGGAAAGTCTCAATGACTAGATTCCACATTCTGCCATGAAAGGACGACCATCTTAACCAACCTTGTCATGATTGCAGGTTTACTTATCCCCTAATTTCTGTGGTTGAGTTATTACAGAAGCTTTCAAATTGCATGATCATGGTGGACCAAGATTGGTCCGTATCATTATTTCAGACTGACATGTCTGCATCTTATGCACCCACCACTCATTCCTCCTTTTCATTTGGATCTTTTATGTTTATTCAGTTCACTCTTTTAAAAAGATCCCTACTTCAGTAATGTACTGTAATTTGCTACAGCATTTTTGAATTGTTCAGTAATGTGTTACAGTAGCTGCTTTTAAGACACAAGTACTGTATAAAGAAAGCAGAGTAAAAGTTGTACAATACAACTCTTGAGAAAAGAAGTCTAGTTGCCATGACTCAACATTCAAATAAACTCATCTGGACCTTCAGACAACAATACAATTGCTTTTTAAAGGAAAGTCCATGTAAAAAAAGGAACAACTAAAATATGTATAGCTACATATTTATACATGAATGAGAAAACTGAATAAAAACTAATAGGAGAATATTGTGATTTAATTTTGATCCCCCACCAACCCACTGGCAGGCTATGCCTGATTGCTACCTACCATATATGAAGAGGAACAGCCCTGGTTGTATTCTTCTGCTCAGGTGGCAGCCTCATCAAGCTGAAAGATCATGAACTGTCTTGATTTGAAAGCAGACACAAAGAGAAGCTTTAGCAGACATTAAGGAGAGTTCTAATTGAGAACTGCTCCTCATCTGACTTGTGGAGTGAAAAAGTGGTCTAGGCAATTTCAGAGCAAATTCGATTTTGATTTGATTTTTTAAATTTTTTGCTTCTGGATCAACTGGCCATGCCTGCCCTCACATATTTGTCTAGCTGCTTCCAACCTGACTACCATTACTGGCATCAGCTGCCACTGAGAGTGCTGTTAGGTTTTTCTTCCTTAGGTGGCAAGATGCCTTGACTAGATTAAGCTACTGTGCACTCTGACTTTGTGGGCAGAAAAATGTCAGAGGCCAAGGTGTAGTACAATAACAGATGGGAATTACAGAATCATGGATCACTGTGGCAAATCTGGACCAGCCAAAGAAGGGATGTGGCCTCCCAAGGAGATGTTTCTCCTTTGGGAGAAGTAGACAGAAGAGTTAAATATTGCAATGCTCCTTCCAGTTTTTGAAGGCTGAAGTCTACATTGTGCAATCATGGTGTTTTCCTGCCAATATGCACCCCAGGTGGCTGTCATCCCCGCCTCCAGGTATCTGAAATTCTCCTTTTCAGGTTCTGGGTGGCTGTCCTTCTTCAAAGACCTCAAAACCACCACATCTCCCTTTCATATATGAAAGGGCCAAGAGCCATGCTTCAAAGCTACAAGCTGCAGGAACATTAAAGGTATTACTATCCACAGGCTGCTGAGGAGCTGTTGCTTTGTTCTCCTATCTTAACTCGACTCTCAGTTCTGTTTTGCTGGGGTCAATAAAAAAGAACACAATTGGATGTCTTTTTTTAAAGCCACAAGTTTGGAAACTGCTTGGTAAAAATATTCAAGCCCCCCTTCTCTCTCTCTCTCTCTCTCTCTCTCTCTGTGTGTGTCTGTGTGTGTGTGTGTGTGTGTGTGTGTGTGTGTGTGTGAGAGAGAGAGAGAGAGAGAGAGAGAGGTTGAATACATGTAGGAATGAAACAACCGCACAACCACATTTTTGTGGGCTCACCTGAAGACACAGGGGAATATCAGCTAAATCAATACATTTTCTGTTCATATCCTTGGGCCTTGGGTAATCCTGGGGAGCAAGCAGTGGTTAAATATGAGGTGTCAAAGGCATGGTAGAGCCCTAGGAAAGTTACAATAGGTGTGGTGGCAATCCTATGCTGCCCACCCAAGCAGCTAAACGCAGAGTCTGTAGGATTCTGAAGAGTCTCCCTTCCAAGTGCAGAAATCTTAACTGCAGGGAGGACCCTTTTACAGGCCATCCTCTCAGGACTGCAGGAGATGGCTGGAGCACTGAGGCAGAAGCTCTTTGTCAAGGTGAATGTCCATAAACAAAGAACAAAATGCTTAGGCCTCTGTGACTGTAATGATGCTTTCTAATGGTCTCCCACAGCCTGATTCCAAATGCTGAAAGAGGAAGTGTGTGTGTGTGTGTGTGTGTGTGTGTGTGTGTGTGTGTGTGTGTGTGTGTGTGTGTGTGTGTGTGTGTGTAGAGGTCTCGTTTCTTTCCTTCTGGTCTCAGAGCCACATTAAAACTTGAGTCAATGGCATATGAAAGTTCATTGTTGAACAGCTGTGATTAGAAGGACACTCCTGAGAAGTGATGAAGGATAATGGGGTAGGAGACAGAACTACAAGTGGGTCCTGGACACGCAGAGGTCACCCGCTAGTAAGTTTGAAGCGCCAAGTGATGGGAAATGATTTGTCTGTATCTGAAAAAAGAGAGTGCTCACTAGTCAGAATAGGTAGCACTGGGCCCAAGAATCTGACCAAGGGTGTGATCACATGGGGAACTACTTGCAGAGTGGCCCAATGTGATCTGTTTCCTGGCAATCACACCACATATGATTGTGGCCCAGCCTGACCCTCATTTGTACCCTAGTTGGACCGTTTTGGTTCATTGTGGGGTTTCAAAGTTTTGAAGCCAGGCTGGAGTGATTCTCTGGCAGATGGAAGGGTCGCTTTAAAGAACATTATTCCCATTAAAACAATGTTTTCAAGATGTGATCGGGGTACACCTTTGCAGTCCCTGGGAGTTGCTCTCTGCTTTGACAAAAAGGGCTGTACTCACCTGACACAACTGATGTTCAGTGGGGCTGGGGTATATGGAGCCACCCTTCAAAGGGCAAAGCCTGGATGCTTCTGAAAGGATTTGTTTCCAGGCCCATTTTATTTATTTATTCATTTATTTATATAGCTTATATACCACCCACTACCTAAAGGTCTCTGGGCAAGTTACAATAAAAAGGAACAATTTTAATTGTTCAAATCAAAACATTAAAATGCCAATAAAATTAAAATAATAAAAACATTTAAATACAAAAAATACAATATACTAAAACAATACACTAAAATTGCATCAATTTCTTTAAAAAGCTTTTTTTAAAACTAAACTAGGCTTGAGATGCCCTAAGTACATCTGATCTCGCCTGATTTCGGAAGCTAAGCAGGGTTAGTACTTGGATGGGAGACCACCAGAGAATACCAGGTGCTGTAGGCGCTTGGAGTAGGAACTGGTAAACCACTCCAGTATTCCTGCCAAGAAAACTCCATGGACATGGGGTCACAAAGAGTTGTTCACAACTGTAATGATACAACACACAAACTAGGCTTGAGGTAGGGATTACTTAGAAGTCACAAAGTTCCTCCCCATGATTGGAAGGGCAAGATCTGCCATACTGAGGCCAACATATCTGGCTCCTGGGCTGCCCAGAACTGCACTTTGCCGGGCCCTGTTTTAACTGGAAAAGTGGGAAAGAGTGAAGATGTTCTTTAGCAAATAACATTTTTTACCCATGAACTGTGATCTTTCCCTTCCAGTGAAATATATTCATTCATAAACTTCAGGACACACCCCAGTACTGTAAGTTGATTCCCTGCACGAAGTCCTGGCGGGGTGGGGAGGCTCAGAGGGAGCCGTCAGCATTCAGATTGCAAGGTGTCATGCCAGTTTTACAGCTTCATAGGACATCATCGATTCAGACAGTGGATCTGCAATGCGTCTTTTTTAGTTTTGAGTAATGTTAGCTTGGCAACAGTCAGCTTTACTGAGCAATCATTTCACAGGAAAAGGTGGCCTGGAAAATGCATCAAGGAGTTAGAAGGGGGAGAGGTGGATGGCTGAGAAAGCCAGTGTTCACTCTCTCCCTTCCCCCTATAAATATTTCATCCTGCTTAATTATAACAATTTAATATGGAAATATTAGCAAAGATCTTCTTTCCCATAAAGGCATATCCTTTCAGCAAAGGAGAAGCAACAAGAGAAAGAAACAGAACATCAATACTGCTGGATTTTATGAATGGTTTTGCTAAGCACCTAGGTTGCTAGGCACTCAACAGCGCTTAAAGGGAGATTGGATGTCAGAAGTTAAATCTGCAAACACGTCTCCAGCTGTCTGCGTCTGGACACCGTCAGAAATAAATGCTTGCCTAAACTGACCTTTGCTCTCATCCAGCAGAATTCTTTCCTCCTTCCAAGATAAACTTTAGAAAGAACTCAAGCCAGGAAAATGAGTTGTTTTTATTATAGTGACGTGCAGAGCATACTGATTGCAAACCAAAGGCTTGTCCTAATGCCTTCACAAACATTTCTCCTAGGAAGAAAGTAGCGAGAAAAAGTAAACTCTATGTGCTACACCACACAATAAAATGACATTACTTGTCTGTAATTCTTCTTTTCAAGAGGAATATTGTTATGCTCGTATTAAGACCCAAAGTAACAACAGTTCTGTTGTTATTTGTAGCACATTACTTCAAAGCTCTGCACAGAAGTAAGATGCATAAGTTTGTATTAGTTTAGGCTGTTCTCTTTGGTAGTGTGTTTAAATGGGGCTTTGACTTAGGAAGGGATTTTAGGAAGTTCTGGTAGCACATTTAGAGAAGCACACGTTACCATCCATGCCATAAATTGTTGGCCTACGACTCAGAAGACTTGGCTTCAAATCAACACTGAGCTAGTTGCATTATCTCAATCTGACCTATGCACAAGGCTAGTGTGAGGAGAACAGCCATCCATTTTTGCTGGAGGAAAATCAGTGCAACAAACAAAGAGCAAGCATATACCAAATTACAAACAATGGTCCATAAATGCAATGGGATTTCACAAGAACAAAGCACAAAGAGACCTTATGGCCTGTTTGCCATTTTCCAGCTAGCTTCCAAAAGTCTTGGGCTCTACGAACAAGAACTCTGGAGAAAGTGGGTTGTGGTTTGGTATGCAAAGGCACTTCTTCCATAAAGGTTGCAATTCTCCTCCTCCTCCTCCTCCTTCACTTTAGAACTGAACAACTGGAAGAGACCTTATGGATCACTGAGTCAAGCTATTGTCAAGAAGACAGAGTGGGGAATCAAGTTCCCACCCTCTGCCTTCGCAGCCAGATAACTAAGCCACTGAGTTGGCTGTCACAGTTATGCAAATTTTATAACTTTCAGATGTGAATTAACATTAAGACATGCTAGCTTAGATGCCAAGTCTTGCAACTCAGTGTTCAACATATAACTTCTGTGGAGAATTCCAACTTATGAACATTTGCTTCCAAAAGTTACACTGTCTGCACAACAGCACAACATGATTTCAGCCATTTACGCTTTATTGGGGTGGTGGGGGTTGTGTACACTGGTTTAGTGTGTGCACACTGCTGTCCAAGAATTACTTGAGCAATTGGCCTTTTTTGTTCCAATTTTATTAACCGTTGAATCCAATATAAACATATAAATAAGCATATAAATAAGACACACACAAGGTGAATCCCTGATTCACCTTGTGTGTGTGTCTACTTAGGAGTAAGTCCCAGTGAGATTCATGCATATAATGGCTGCAAGCCTCAGAAAGTAACAACATTTTGTTGTAAATGAAAGCACCATTAAATCCAAGTATGACTTTAAAGAAAAATAGGGAAAATATTTGTGGTGGTGTTCTGTTTATCTTAATTGTTTCTTCCCCGTTAATTATTATAATTTGAGAAGAAATTTTGTGCAAATTGAAATAAATTAATCAGATTTGTTCAAGCCTTTGAGCTGATAGCTTCTGGGGATCTCAATTAACGGAGTATATTTGGGTGATGGGATTATGTTTCCCAGATTGATTTGAAAGACAAAGGGTTGGACCTATAATGCTGGGGAAATGAATGAAAATCAGCCAAATGCTTTCCGATCCCTGATGTTTTTGTTCCCATGTTTTTCGCTACAAAACTGCATTACAGGATATGTGGAATGGCATCCATTCACTGTGAGACTCAGTGGAATGAGGCACACTGGCAGAGTCTGCAAAAAGGGACTAGTCAAAGAAGAATTTTGTAGCTCAGCCCTAGACAGACTCCGGGGACCTGAGTGCTTCCCTGGGCAGAGAATTCACAACATCATCTTGGCAAGGATTGAAACCATTCATTTCACCTTCTGTCCTATTCATTTCCCCCCTTCTTTTCAATGAACATATAAAGAAACGTATGAGTGCTGGCTGAGGTCTTACAAAACAAACAAACAAACAAACACTCCAAGTAAGAATAAATTCACAGCCATCTGTTCACTCCCAATGTGACTTCTGACACATAGAATAAGTACAATTATTCCTGTAAGTATTTAGGAAAAGATTACCCCCCGATCAAACAAATGGAAATTTTAAATCACGCCACAAGCTAATTCCAGGCAAAATTTAAAGAAAAGCAAAACAAAACAAAAGATAAAACACGTGGCACCTTAAAGACTAACTTTCCTATTTTAATGTAACTTTTCATGGACACGTCCACTTCTTCAGACATATAGCAGCAGAATGAGGTGTCCGGCGATTGCAACTGGTTCAGAATCGTGCGGCCCGGCTGGTAAGTGGTGGGGTCGCCAGGGATCACATCACGCCGATTCTGCGTAACCTTCATTGGTTACCAGTTGCTGTCTGAGCCGAATTCAAAGTGCTTGTTCTGACATACAAAGCCCTAAACAACTTAGGACCTAGATA
Source organism: Phrynocephalus versicolor (assembly GCA_023846285.1). Taxonomy (NCBI): domain Eukaryota; kingdom Metazoa; phylum Chordata; class Lepidosauria; order Squamata; family Agamidae; genus Phrynocephalus; species Phrynocephalus versicolor. The sequence goes on along the minus strand of JAHTLZ010000010.1, from coordinate 65,535,386 downwards.
CCTGAAGGACCGCCTCCTTCCATACGAACCTACCCGGCAATTAAGATCGAGCCAGGGGGCCCTTTTGAAAGAGCCATCCCTCAAGGAGGTGAGAGGGATGGCCTGTAGACATAGGGCCTTCTCGGCAGCTGCTCCCAAGCTATGGAATGCCCTCCCAATCGAGATCCACCTGGCGCCAACACTGATTACATTCCGGCGCCAGGCAAAAACCTTCCTGTTCCAGAAGGTTTTTAATTGATATAATATAGACTGTGGGTCCGCTGATGACAATTTTAGAATAATGATTTTAGTGTAAGGTTTTATTGATGATTTATTGATATTTTAGTTTTAACTATTTTAAATTGTTTTATTCTTTGGATTGTAAGCTGCCCAGAGACCTTTGGGTAGTGGGCGGCATATAAGTTAAATAAATAAATAAATAAATATAATATAATATGTAAAGGGATATATGTTTCATACCAAATATTCAGTAGCTGTTGTATGTATATTTGCATGCAAGCCTGGTTGTAAATTCCTATAGAGACAGAGTGGGGTGAGGGTGGGCAGGGGAGGGGGAAGAGGAGGAGGAGAGGGGAGGTTAGTTTTAAATAGAGATGGGCACAAAATGAATTTTTAATTCATTTCGTTATTCATTATTCATTTGGTTATGTAACAAAATGAATGCTGAACCACTCCCCAAGGAAAACAAAATGAAACAAAGCCCCAGAGAGGGGGCTTCCAAAGCGGCAGTGCCGATCAGCTGTAGCGCACCAGTACTTATTTTAAAAAAGCACCCTTAGCCAGCCTGCACTACAGCTGATCGGCGATTGAGGCTCAGCGCCCCCCCCAAAAAAATAAAAAAGAAAGAAAAAAGAAAAATTAAATATTCCACTTTTTTTGGCTGAGCTCCAAGTGCCGATCAGCTGTAGCATGGGTTTGGGAGAGGAAAAAAGTTTAATAATCGCTCTCCCCCTCCCCCCCGGGAGCAATTTGTAAAGTATTTTTTGCCAGCCCCAAGCCCGCACTACAGCTAATCAGCTCTTGGGCCTCACCCAATGGGGTGGGGGGAAAGGACCGGTTTTTAACCTTTTTATTTTTGCCAGCCCGAAGCACGCGCTATAGCTGATTGACATGTAGAGGCAATTAAAAAGTTTTAAAATAACTCCTTTCTCCCCACCGGATTGGGTGGAGGAAAAGATGGGATTTTTTTCCTGAGCGCCAAGCGCCAATCAGTTGTAGCACGGCCTTGGGGCTGGCAAAAAAGTTTAAAAATTGCTCCTTTCCCCCCACCTGATGGGGAAATAAAAATAAAAATAATTTAAAAAGCACCAATCAGCCCACAGGCCAGCTGGTCAGTACTAGGGGGTAAAAACATTATTATTATTTTTAAGTGCCTACCAGTCCGCAGGCCAGCTGGTCTGTACTGGGGGTGGGGGATAAAAATAAATAGCACCGACCAGCCTGGTAGCCAGCTGGTCAGTGCTAGGTAAAAAAATAAAATAAAAATAAAAACGCGCGACTAGCCCACAGGCCAGCTGGTTGGCGCTAGGGAAGAATAAATAAAAACAAAAATAATTCTTATAAAGCTCTGACCAGCCTGCAGGCCAGCTGGTTGGCGCTAGGGCAAACAAACAAACAAACAAAAGCAAAACAAAGAATGAAACTTTTTTAAAAAATCATTTCATTCAAAATGAAATTAAACAAATAAACACAAAAACGAAATGACATGCCATCTTGGCATTTTGTACTCCTCTCTAGTGTTAAAGCTAAGAATACACACAGACCCAAGGGGTGATTTTTAAGATCTCCTCACTCAAATTTCAGGGTGGACCTGGACAACATCTTGGGTGAGATGGTTACTTCTAGCAGGGGGAGCACTAAAGGCAGCAGATTTTGCATCCCCTTTGCTTGGATGATGCCTCTGCTTGCCCGAGAGTCAAATGGTACAATTATTAATTCGTTTCAAATATTTTACCCCACCCTCCGTCTTTCTCCTCATGAGTGGTTCCAATACAGCATTCAGAACTAAAAGATAAAACCAGTAAATTGTTCAAATATTAAAGAATTAAAAACAATAGATTAAAAATACTAGACAAGAGTATTGCTAAAAACAGATTTAGAAGCACCAAAATTATAAACCACCCTGTTTATTGTCTCTGAGACAGTCAATCACTAAGAAAAGTCCTGCCTAAAGGGAAAGGTCTTCACCTCCTTCTAAATGTGTAATTAGAAGGAGATCTCCCAAAAGAGCATTAGACTGCCTGCTTATTCTAACATAATCACGCCTCAAAGCACATTTAACAAATTCACCTGGTTTTGTTTTGTAATTGGTCACGGAGGAGATAGCATGGCTTAATTGGCACCTCCTTTCTAAGTCCCATGGCTTCAGTAGGCCTACTCAAGTGCAACTCATTAGGCTCAGCAACAGGATTTCGATCAAGGCCTCCCATTTCCTAGGTATGCATGTTTTTAGAGGAGCTTATTGATTACCGGAACAGCACAAATGAAAATATAAGGATGCCGGGGCAGGAAAAGGGATTCTAGCTGACAAAAGGGAAAGAATGAGAAGTAGAAAGACCTTGAACTGACAAACAGCAGACTTAAGGCAAACAAAACTAGCTACCAGCTGACTGCAGCACAACATAATAAGCCGTGCATTTAGTTTGGTGCCCCTTTGCTCATTCCCCCAATGAATTGTGTCAGCAATGTCTGTTAGGTAGCTATAAATATCTGTCCAAAGCAATATCATAATGCTGAAAAAAACAAACCAATCTGGCATTTCTAAACCAATCCACTCCCTTCCTCTTGGTGGCAGCTGATAACAGGTCCAACCAGAATTTACCCAGGAATCTCTGGTGTGGGCAAGTGTAGTTTAAAGCTTTTATGTGGCACACTGTTCATATTGACCCCCACAACCCCTTACCCCAAATATCCTACATCACTGTGCGTGTTCCTGAGTCTTTCATGGGTAAGACTGTGTCAAATGGGCCCTGTGGGACAGATATAATGAAGCCTTTTAACTCAAGGGAACATATACAAGGGCAGATGTGGAGCTTCATGACCCTAAGTCCAGTCTAGAACTGGTTCTTATCAGCCTCCCATAACATCACCCTGAGTTCGCCTGAGTTGCCATTTTGAAGTTTAACAAGTTTGGCTGAAAGGTCTGGAGCAGGCACGTCCAAACTTCAGCCCTCCTTATGTTTTGGACCACAACTCCCAGAATTCCAAGCCTGTATTTCCAATGGCAAAGGACTGTGGGAGTTGTGTTCCAAAACATCTGAAGGGCCGAAGTTTGGACATGTCTGGCCTAGAGCCATGAAAGCTGTCCTTTCCTTCTCCATCATCACTTCTGTGTCAGTGTAGGGTATGGCAGAGAACCCTCAATCTTGGGCTTTGGCTCGTTGTGAAGGAGGCTGGCTGGTGGCAGTCAAGAGCCAGCCCATTTTCCAAAAAGAAAACCTCTAGCATTGCAGATTCCAAAGGGGTTAAATCCAGAATTTCCATCTAGAAATTCTCCTTGTTGGATTCACTTCCCAAGTCTCAAGCAGTGGGCTTTTTCTTTTAAGCTTTCTACCTCACCTCCACCACCCCTCCCTAGGGCCTCTCAGTGGGCTACGCAGTTGCTGGGCCTTCCCTCTGACTCAAATCTCCCTAAGGCAACCCTTGTCACTGGTGGTAGGCAGCCCTCCTTCTGTATTACCCAACATGAGTACACTTGGATGCCTCAGTGAAAGGTCTTTTTCAGGTGTGATCTCAGGGTTATTTGGCTTCTCCTGTTTGAACAGCATTTCCAGATGCTGATATCTTAGTAGGAGGGCCTGTGGTGCCACAGGAGGTGACAGAAATGGTCCAAGCTCTAATCTGTCCTTTGCCCTGCCACAATATCTCCCTCCCTCCTCAATAAATTGCAAAAGAATTTCCCTGGTGCCTCTCAGAGAAGTGACAGAGGAAACACTGCCATGTTTTGGATCCCCAGCACCTCCTGCTCCTCCTCAAATATTTTAATTTTTAAAATGAAAAATTGACCACTAGAGGGCAAAAAGAGATTTCAATTTTTTAAAAGAGTTTTTTGAGGTGAGGGGAAGGAACAGAAATAGCCTTCTGAGGTTCAAGACTGTGTGCGCCACTCTGGCCTCTGGAACTCTGAAAGTTTTCCAACCCAGGATTAGAATAGACCCAGTGGCACACTCTTCATCCTGACCGACCACAGCCTCACTCTTCCTTTCACTCTGAGTGGCTACTCCAAAGGAGGCCCGAAGGGTTTCTACCCGGAATCAGGCCTTCTCAGTGGCTGCCCTGGTACTTTGGAATACTCTGCTAATGGAGATAAGGCTGGTAAGGTCTCTGCCGGCCTTAAAGAGAGCTCTAAAGACCTGGCTCTTTAGGAAGAGCTTTGTTGATCGCTGAGTGCACAATGGTATTTAGTTAGTTGTTTTATTGTCTGTCCCAGCCTCTTACTTGCTGGAGTCTGTATGTATGCTGTTGTTGTATCTTACCCTTTTATTCGATGTATTGTTTGTGGGTTGTTTTTTTTGGGGGGGGGCAAGTTGTTAGGTTTTATAATTTGTTGTACACCACCCAGAGTTCCTGAGGGAAGTTGGGCAGTTAATAAATAACTAGCTACCTCTAATCCATCATGGAGAGACTCTCCCCCCTACATCAAGCTGGTATCATGGAACATCGCTGGATGGGAGAGGAAAGCCTTTGACTCGGACTGGATTCAGTACCTGAATACTTTCGACATCATCCTGCTTCAAGAAACATGGACTCCAAGAGAAATCTATCTACCAGATTTCCTGTCGTACTGTTTACCAGCCCACAAGGATCATAGAAAGGGCCGCTATAAAGCAGGCCTTTTCTGTTTAATAAAATCAACTCTTAACAATACTATCAAACAATTATCATGCAAACCTCCTTTTGCTCAGGCTTTCATTTTTAATTGTGGATTGGACCAGATGGTTCTGTTAAATGTTTATATTCCTCCTTCTTCTTCATCTTCATCTGCTTCTGATACATGGTCAGTTCTAAAGAGTTACATTGAATCTCTATTTGGAAGTTATCCCTCGTCCTCTATAATTATAGCGGGAGACTTCAATGCCAGATTAGGCTCCAACAATGAAAAATTAGCAGTCTTCATGAAGTGGGTTAATGAAGATGCGATCCCCCCGACGTTTCAAGATTTTAGAATCTCTAAAGATCCAGTTTTCAATCATGCAGCATCACAAATGATAGATTTTTGTAGTACTTTCAATCTCAGAATTCTTAATGGATCCACTGTCAGCAGTTCTTCGGGGGATTGCACTTTCTGCTCAAACAAAGGACAAAGTGTAGTAGATTACATTTTAGTGTCACCAAATCTGCCCAATAAAGTGACATACTTTAAGACTGACAACCGCACAGAAAGTGACCACTTACCAATCCTGATGCACTTGCAATTTGATAAGTCAGATACATTAGAGGCCCATCCTGACTCTACTGTCCAAATTCACAAGAGAGCAAAATGGACTAATAAAACCAAAGAATTATTTGACCAATGGGCTACTATGACCAACGTTTCTGAATTTTGTGAAAGCATTTTCCAGGCGACAACTCCGACTGCTGCTATAACGGCTTATCACGAGATTATCAAAACTCTCCTTGATGCTTTAGTGCCAACCACTACCACTAAAACTCCTACTAGAAATTTAACTTGGTTTGATAATGAGTGCCTGACTTCCAAGAAAAACCTCCGCCTCTGCTTTCAATTGTTGCGCACCCACCCTTCAATTAACTTATATAGAGCCTATATAGAGGCCAAGAAGGAGTGCAATTCTCTCTTAAAGGAGAAAAGGCAAGAATATGTGATAAAGAATTGGAATAGGCTTATCCACTCATTGCACTCCAAGAACTCTAAGGAATTCTGGTCGGTTGTTACAAAAGCTTACACTCCAGATAACTACTTTGGCCCCTCACTAATATCCTCGGACGAATGGATCTCTCATTATTCTGGTGTATTCTCAGCCCCAAATCCATCTGACCTTTCCAAGCAAGATATAATTCCCCGGGGAACTCCACCTTGGCCACCTGTTTCTAAAGACGAAATAACCGAATTAATACTCACTCTGAAAAGTGGAAAATCACCTGGCCCTGATGGTATCCCAGCGGACTTCATCAAAAACAATCTCCATTGGTGGGTGGAACCCTTGGCACACCTTTTTACCTTGATTGACCAGTTTGGGATACTTCCAGAATCTTGGCTAACCTCAATAATAGTCCCCATTTTTTAAAAAGGAAACCCTAAATTACCGACCAATTATCTCCCAGTTAGCTTACTTTCAGTGTTAGGAAAATTGTATTCCAAGCACCTCTTGATCCGTCTATCTGATTGGATGGCAGCGAAGCATATCCCAAGTAAAGAACAAGTTGGGTTTTGCCCAGGATTTTCCACCTTAGACCAGACACTAGTTCTGACTTTTTTAGCTGAGAAATATTCTCTCCATTTAAAAGGAACACTATATGCTGCATTCATCGACCTACGAGGAGCATTCGATTCTATTAACAGATCTCTTCTTTGGAATAAACTAACTAAATTAGGCATTGACTCACGCCTATTGTTTTTGATCCGTAAATTACATTCAGCAAACACAGGCCAAGTACGTCTAAATCATAAAGGGCACTTGTCCGGGAGCTTCCCTATTACCAAAGGCGTCAAACAGGGCTGTGTACTGGCACCATCTCTTTTCAATATCTTTATGTCAGACGTCTCTTTACATCTAGCCAAGGCAGTAAATCATGCTCCCAGGATGAATGCTCAACCAGTTCCAGTATTATTGTATGCAGACGACACCGCACTCTTATCTATCTCGAGGGTAGGGCTCAAACATCTGCTGACTGCCTTTGCTGAATATTGTGCAATTAATAATTTATCAATCAACACTGAGAAATCCAAAATTTTAGTATTCTCCAAAGGCTGGAAGAAGCGAACTTGGGAACTCGAAGGCAAACCTCTGGAACAAGTTAGAACGTATAGATACCTGGGCTTTCTTCTTCACTACCGACTTAACTGGGCATTTCACCGGAAGTCCACATTAGCCACCTCGAAGAACCAATTGCTTGCAATCTCCAGATTCCACTATCATTCAGGGAATCAGTATGTGCCAGCCGCAATCCAGGTTTTTAAAGCAAAAATAATCAATCAGCTTCTTTATGGAGCTCCAATTTGGATCAAGGCTGCTAATTTTGAGGTGGATCGAATTGCAGCTATTTTTCTGCGTCGAATTCTGGGTCTTCCAAATATGATCAGTTTATCAACAATATGCGGCGAACTCGGACTACATTTTCCATCAACAGTAGCCTGGACGGCTACGGTTAAGTACTGGCTACGTCTCCACTTTCATATACGCCCTGATTCTTTGTTAAATGATTTACTGAGAGATGCTTACACTTCAAAATGGCATCAGAATATCACCACCAAAATAGCATCCATGGGAATAGACTTAGAATCCTTATCGGTCTGTAGTGAAAAGTATTTATATAATGTTATTCGCCAAAGAATTTGGGATATAGAAAGACAAACTATCATTGAGGGAAGTAATTCTATTTGCTCTCCTTTAAATCATGGTCTACTTTGTAGATTTGAGCAGGGAGCTAATTATTCTAGAAATCTGTTAGATCCACAGGAGCGTCGAGCCTTTATGTTGGCCAGACTAAATATTTTTCCTTCTGCTGTGTCTTCTGGCAGATATTGTAGAATTCCTTATAAGAGTAGGCTGTGTTGGTTCTGCCGGTTAGAACCCGACACGATCTTCCATATCCTAATAAGTTGTCCGGCACATAATACCATCCGACAACAACTTCTTGGAGCCTTCATTTCTAAAATACCACCAGTACCAGAGATTATTACTACACGTCTTTTGGCAGATAAAAATCCTCACTTGACAGATTCAGTGGCTAAATACTTATTACTTGTCGATCAGAAAAAACACTCCGTCTCCCAGGTCAGACCTGTTTTAAGCGAAGAGTAATTTTAGATAGCCTTCTTTATATTTATATTGATCCACCAAGTATATCTGTACTTTTGCAAATATATTTTATGCCAATAAAGGTGAATTGAATTGAATAAATAAATAAATAAATAAATAAATAAATAAATAAATAAATAAATAAAT
>JAHTLZ010000010.1:65502240-65521291 GCA_023846285.1 Phrynocephalus versicolor | reverse complement strand
GGGGTGGTTTCTGGGGGGGGGGTCCCTGGCCTCCCCCCCTCTCCTGTCCTGGGCTGCTCTGGTGGGGACTCGCAAGCAACAAGCCGGACTCACCATGCCATGCGGTGCGGGCTAGGGATCGAAAATGGGGCGGCGACCGCAATATTTTTTTTGAAATCGTGGAGTGGTCCAAAAACACACAAGCACCACACAGAAAAATGCGAAAATTGCTATTTTAAAACTGCCAGAATTTTTACAGTAGGAGTGGGTTTTTCTTGCAACAAAATGTCTCCTCTTTCATCTCTCCATTGATTTTATTTCATTTCATTTCATTTCATTTTTTTTTACACCTGCGCAATGATGGGCTGGCCATGTGGCCATGGGAGTGGACCATGCAAATTTTTGGAGCCATTCCACCAATCGCATGGCCACTTGGCCAATGAGACTTCTGGGATGTGCCAAAAAGCCCACTAACCCTGCCCTAGCCCTAACCCTAACCCTAACCCTTACCCATACGCCACACTGGGCCACAGTACGCTGTCCTCTTAGTGGGTCAGAGAGGCACCCAGAGGTGCACCCCACTACCCCACCCTAACCTCACCAGTAACTAGCCTAACCCTAGCCCTTGCGCTAACCCTGTCCCCTAAGCCAGATCTGTACTTGCACTGCACTACTACACGTAAGTACGCTTCCCTTCTTAGTGATACACCACGGATGCAGAGAGTCCGCCAGTCCGTCACTTGTGGCTCTGGCTGATTCCTGCAGGCTCGGCTCGGCAGCATTTGTGTGCCATGCAAACCATGCCCGTCGAGGCCTGACTGATGCAGGGAAGGCACCCCAAAAAGAGGGGTGCCTCTGCCAGTCTGCTGTGTCTGCAACTTGGTATGCATACCCATATGGCTATGCATCCCCTTTTGCAGCAGGTGAGGAGAGGAGGCCCCCATGCCATGAGGGGTCTCCAGGAGCCTGCTTTCCCTTCATAGCGGGCCAGAGGAGGCACCCACCCCACAGAGGTGCCTCCAGGAGCCCGCTACCCCCCCAAACCAGTATAACAACAGACGAAAAAATGAAAAATGAAACGACTATTTTTTGCGAAGTTTTGCGAAAAACGGAAACGAGCCGACACCAGCCTCCTCCGACACACGAGATCTCGAAAATGTCATTTTCCCTAGTCGTGCCCATCTCTAATGGGGAGTGAACTTTCTATTAGAGGCTTGTGGTTTGTACCATTCACATATTTAATAAAATAGCTACATTTATTTTAGTTACTTTTGAGAAATGGGAATATTTAGAGGTACCTTTACAGACTTGTAGCTGTTAACAACTAACTGCTTTGGTTCCATCATTTCATCAAACACTCTGTCTGCAACCAGAGCTTGAAACCAGCAATTTGTGTCTGGGGGATTCAGGGAGAGACAGTTTTTTTTTTAAACACGACTAAACTCTGTCTGCAACTGATTGCTTTTAAAAGGCAACTTTCCAAATTATGGGGAGAGGGAAGCAAAATCTCAGTGTTCGGTTTCCTGCGTTAGGAATCCTCAAAGGGTTGGGGTGGGAGGGTAGAGCAGATAGAGTCATATTGCTTCTTTCTCTCTGGGGATAGTACTGTGCCACTGAAGATGGATGTTTGCAAAATGGAGTATGTATCACCATTGCCTAGTTATGTGTAGTTTTGTGAAAAAGGGAGCTGCTGAAGTGCATTGGAGCTGGATGCAGTGTTGCAATTGAAATGGCTGCTGGTTTGTCCATGGGAGTAAATTAGGGCGGAAAGAAGAAAGTTCCCTTGGCATCACCAGAATCAATTTGCTTCTAAATCAGGAAGGATGTTTTAATGAAGGCTTGTGCCACTGAAATTAGCTAATCTTAATCGGCATGCTTCAAATGTTCAACTCTTCTTCTGTTCTCTTTGAATCTGGTCAACACAGCCAAGTTTCCGAGGGCTAATGTCCATATTAATAGCAACAGAAGCTGCACAATGATCCAGCACAAAAGCTAATTGACCTGGAGATCATTGTGAGAACAAAAGGGTATAGAATTTAATAGCTGGAGCTGTGGAGTACAACTGGAGTGCACTTAAGCATGCCCTAGCGTTCTTACATGACCACCATTTACCATAATCACTACTTGCAATAATTGAAAACTTAAAAATAGGGAGACAATAGATGAGATGTTTCTAAATGGGGGGCATGACTCTTCCCCTGCAGTTGTGCCACAGGATGTCCAATGCGATCCAGAGCTCCGGCTGCTGCGATGTCTGCTTCTTCTGTGGCAAGTGGAGAAGCTGGGGGAGAGGGAAGTATTGAGCACTCTCTGCCTACCTGCCATTTCCCCACTGGGAGCCTTCCCCCAGCCCACTTCCCAGCTGCTGTTTCATAAGATTCCATGTGATCTCTAGGAATGAATGAATGTCTCCTTCAGTTCTTTTTTGAAAAAAAAAATTACCATTATGTGCTATAGATATATCCACTTGGGGGGCAGAGACTGCACCCCAGCCAGCTTCATGGGCAAGGCCTTTTGGGAAGCATTGAACCTCCTTCTGTGCGGGAAAATCCCCGATGAAGGGACAATGGATTCCATGGGGCCTTATGCACAGGAAAAAAGGCTCTGTCTTATCTCTTCCCCCCAGATTAAGCCAGCAAGGCCATGAGATGGTATGAAGAAAATAACAAGCTGTCTGTGGTCATTCATCAATACCTTGCTAGTGAGCAGCCCAGAGAATTTGCTACGTCAGATAAGCCCTTCCCAGGAATTCATCAGCCTACACCATCCTGACACGTAGACCCTTGCTCCACCTCTGATGCTCTGCCATTGTTGTAACTAATAAAAGAGAGCCTCGCCTCATGCTTGCAAGGAGAGCAGCCGCTGAGCCCTGGCTTGGCTGAACCCGACAATGTGTCTATATGGAATCATTCCTACAATGTGCACATTTATTCTTATTCTTATTCTGGATAAGGGGGTATTATTTAAAATAGTTTTTGCCCTACCTTTCTCCTTACAAAAAGGACCCAAGGTGGCTTACATCAGTAGCAGACAATATTTAAAAGCCAAAAACAAATATGAATGTATTTAAAAGAATCAAACAAATGCCATACTAAAACATTAAGCCAAATCAACACCAACAGCATCGGTAAAGCTCCAAGGCACAACAATCCTCCTTTTAGTTTTTACTTCTTTCAAAAATCCTCTTAGATTACTACTCACGCAAGGAAAGCTTGCCTGTAGAGAAAGGTCTTTGCTTGTGGAAGGAGAGACAGCAGGGATGAGGCCAGCTTGGTCTCCTTTGGGAGGGAGTTCCAAAGTCTAGGAGTAGCTCCAGTGAAGATACTCTACCACCTTGTCCACACAAATGCTTCTGTGAAGGTAGTGGGACTGCGAGAAAGGCCTCACCTGGTGATCTTAGCAGTCAAGCAGGCTCATAAAGGGATTCCTTAAGATAGTTTGGTCCCAAGTTGTTTGGGGCTTTAAAGACAAGCACTTTGAACTGCTCCCCAAAATGGAGCCAGTAGCTGCCAGTAACTGCTGTAACAGGGTGTTTATGATATCCCTGATATCATGCCTAAGTAACATTCTGGCTGCAGCGTTCTCAACCTGCTGAGTACTTTCCAAGGCAGAAGGCAGGAAAAATAGAAATTTATCCAGCCAGAGCTCTTAACTCTTTTAAAAGTTTGCGTATGTATTTGAGTTGGCCACACTGGTGTTTAAACCAGATGGCCACCTCTCCCTTCTTTTCAGGCTACTATTTAGGAGTGATAGCAAAAGGACCTTTCCTTGCTCAGAATAGCCATAGCTATTCAGTTTGATTGGTACTAAGGGGACAGATTTTCTTTTCAGACAATTGCAGATTTCTTCAAGACACAGATGGAGCTTAAATAGCATTAATGTAGGGGTAACAGCAACTAGTATTGTCTCCCCCTAGGGAAAAACAAGTGAACTTGTGGCATAGTTAGTTGAAAGGTAGCAATCTGCTTGAAATGTGGAAGCCATGTGAGGAAGAAAGTGCCTGGTGTGGCTCTTTAAATACAGACATGTCTGGATTTTCATCATATGCCCTGAGCTGAATGTTCCCCATTTTTATGCCTCAGACAGGTGTCCTGTCTGTAGAAAACTTTCCGATTATTTCTATGTCAGGCCTTCACTTAACTGACTTCTAGGTCCCTGACAATTCCTATTTTATTTACCAAGGAACTGGATGGTTTTCAGTAAATGAATGTTTCTGTTCCCATCATTGTTGGGTTGGAGTGTGTAAATTTTGTTGGGACTAGGTAAAAGCTCTAACATAGTGGTGGTGAACCTTCAACACTCCAGATGTTCTGGACCACAACTCCCAGAATTCCAAGCCTGCATTACCAATGGCAAAGGACTGTGGGAATTATAGTCCAAAACATCTGGAGTGCCAAAAGGTCCGCCAGCACTTTTCTAACAGTTGAGAACAGGATGAAATGGTCTGGAACCGTTACTTGTTAATAAAAAAAATGATGCCCTAAAAAATGAGATGTGATAGATATACATCAGCACTTGTTCATTTGGACCTTAAGGTCTCAGATCAGACTGGCCCATAATAACAATCTTTGAGTAGGACAGCCCAAAAATATTCAACTGTTTTATGGGATTAGCGGAGTTTGATGCAAGAATCGACAGAACACCTCCTAATTAACAACAATCCAGAACTAAAAATCAATATTGTGCAAGACAGCCTGGAACAGTAACATCAGAGGACAGCATGCCTAAATTCACCCATCCTATCAGACTACAGAACATCAAGATTTCCCTGCGAACAGCATTTTGGTACCTGTTTTAGGGAGAAAAATCAATATTGCCCTAAGCGTCATGGAACACCAATTTCTGAGAATGACAGCTCAATGACATCCACCTGTTCCTTTGGAACAGAAGGGACTGATGCAGCGAGCCAGAAAACTATCTCCAAGACCAACATTCCAGTTCCCATCCAAGGGGGGAAATGGATATTGTGCAAAATAGCCTGGATCTCTGATTTCCATGTAGGACAGCCAACATAATTCGCACATTCCATCTGACTAGATCGGGCTGATGCAGAAAGCCACAAAATATCTATAGGAACAACATTTCGTTACCTTTTCCAGGTGAGAAAATTAATATTATGCAAAACAGCCTTAAGTACAAGCTCCAAATAGGACAGTCCAATAACAATCACCCATGTCAAGATGTACTCTGGTAGGGGCACAAGAGGAATCCACAAAGTAAACTCTGCACAATATCTGAAAGTTGGCATTCTGAAGAAGAAAATTGGCAAGACAAGAATCTAGAGTGAGAGTGAGAGAGAGAGAGAGAGATGGCTGAGATAAAATGTATACATATATTCAATGGACTAAATACAAGCCAAGGTTTCTTAGGTCATTATCAAATGTAAGATATTGGGTTATATCTCCTTAATTTCCCAGCTACTGTATATTTCCTTAGTATCTACCAATGACACCTCATAAGTACCATTGTTGATTAGAGAGATTCAGTACCATATTATGTCTCCTTATTATCTATACCCTGGAATTCACTTAGCCGACATTAACATTTACAAAATTATGCTTCATGGGAAGGGAACTGAATAGGAGTCTTAAAGGTTGGTGCCAGATTTCAAATACCCCACTATTAACAACTGGTCCCCAGAAATAAGCAGTCTTTTTGTTAAAAATAGTTGCTTCTGGCAATGGTCCCATGAATAAATATTTGCCATGTAGTCCCTCTGAAGAGTTAGTCTTTAAGGTGATCTTCTTCTTCTTCTTCTTCTTCTTCTTCTTCTTCTTCTTCATCATCATCATCATCATCATCATCATCATCATCATCATCATCATCATCATCAATCATCATCATCATCATCATCATCTATATAAATAAAAATGTAAATGTTTGTTTGTGCAAAATCTTAACACTCTAAAGTTCTTCACCAATTGGTTTGAAATTTTGACATGTTTAATCACATATGCACATGTTTTTATATATAGATGTCACACCTGCACCATCTGTTGGACATAAAAACAACACACACTGCCCAGAGACCACCTGGTAGTGGGGCGACAAAAAAATCTTATATATAAATAAATAAATAAATAAATAAATAAATAAATAAATAAATAAATAAATAAATAAATAAATAAAGACTCAACTATATTATCACCACAAGCACATAGTCGCTTAGCATAGGGACTATTACAATAGCGACCTTCTAAAACAGCTGAGGGGAGACAATTAAACCTGGCTTTGGAAAACGCATAACGATATTTTGGGATAGTAAGTTTGTCGAAGTATCCTGCATACTTAGGAAACTCCCAATTTAATCTAAAGAAATTAGGTGAGCAAGGACCTTGAGCCCTTGATAAGGAATACTGGAGATCAATATCTCTAATTCTTTTCTCTATAATTGGTTTAATTTTATGAAAAGTCTGTTTGTAAAGAAACTCAAGGGAAAACCCTAATAACTGTAGTTTTGGTATAAAACCCTTAAACCAAGTGCTAATAAAAACATCTCTACTCAAATGATAAAGGTATCCAGATGTTGGGTCAGCATACACCACTTTTAACCAGTAACGAAAGGCAAGGGACCAAGCTCTACATTCTACAGATATGAGTCCTGCCTCTAGACGCAAGCCTGCAGATGACACACATCTTGACATACCAAAAAGGGAGCGTAACAAATTAGACGGAACAATCTCGATAGCTGAATTGAATCCATGGATCCATATTGGGATACCATACAACAGCTGATTTAAAACCTTGATTTTAACTACCTGCAAAGCAGCAGGAATGATCTGTCCCCCTTTAGAGTAAAAAATCGAATAACTGCTTTGCTTGTGTTGTGAGCTATTTGAAGTGCTGATTGTCTTCGACTGTTCCAAGATAAAGTGTAGGAAAACACCATGCTCAAATATCAGAACTTCCTAACCTGTTCAATATTATGTCCCGCAATTGTCCAGTTGTTTACCTGGTGACGTCTAGAAAAAAAATCATGATTTTAGTTTTCCCATAGTTAATTGTCAATCCATTGTATTTACAGCAGGCCTGTCCAAAGTCTGGCCTGGGGGCCAAATCCAGCCCATCAGGCCATTCTGAGTGGCCCACGGCTGGCTGGCCCACCCCTCCCTCCCCCTCCTTTGCCCCATGTTTTTTTTTTAAAATTCTGCCAACACTGACACCGCTGGGAATCTTGGGCGGACAGGCGGTCTGCCGCCACTGGCACTTCAGGGGAAAGTGTGGGGGTGGGCAGGCCAGTGGGCCTCTGCCACCACCAAGGAGCTTTGGGGTGGGCTGGCGGGTGAGCCGTCGCCACCGCTGGGGAGCTTGGGGGGTGCAAGGTCGCACAGATCGCCTCTTCCAAGGGGCGAGCTGTGGCCATGGCTTCCTGTGCTTCCTTTGGTCCCCACCTTCCTTCTTTCCTCCTTCCCTTGGTCCCCACCTTCCTTCATTCCTCCCTCCCTCCCTTGGTCCCCACCTCCCTTCCTCCCTCCCTCCCTCCCTTCCTTGTTCCCCACCTCCCTTCCTTCCTCTCTTGGTTTCCACCTCCCTCCCTCCCTCCCTTGGTCCCCACCTTCCTTCCTGTGGGTGGGGTTGCAAGGGGTC
The DNA here is from genome assembly GCA_023846285.1 of Phrynocephalus versicolor. Taxonomy (NCBI): domain Eukaryota; kingdom Metazoa; phylum Chordata; class Lepidosauria; order Squamata; family Agamidae; genus Phrynocephalus; species Phrynocephalus versicolor. The sequence goes on along the minus strand of JAHTLZ010000010.1, from coordinate 65,513,725 downwards.
AGTGGGTGGGGCTTATGGGTCAGTGGGTGGGGCTTGCAGTGGGGTGGCAGGGCTGTGGAGCAACCGGCCCCTGACACATTCTCAGCCACCAAATCTGGCCCTCCTTACAAAAAGTTTGGGCAACCCTGATTTACAGTATTCCATAAAGACTCGGAATAGCCGCCTAAGTCATACCCTTGACAGAGACATAAAGACAGCATTGTCTGCATATAATAGCAATGGAACCCTGGTCTCTGCTAATTTAGGTGCATGAAATTCTGGTGCCAAACACTTATTGATCAGGTCATTAAGATAAAGATTAAATAATGTAGGAGCTAAGATGCAGCCTTGTCGAACACCCTTAGTTGCAGGGATCGGATTTGTTAGACTACCATCTGGTCCGCATCTTACTCTAATTGTATTTTGCAGATATAGACATCTAATAAGATGAAGAAGTCTTTTGTCAATAGAAGATTGAAGTAATTTGTCCCATAACTTGTCTCTCGGGATTGAATCAAAGGCCGATTTTAGGTCGATAAATACTGCAAACAGCCCATCTCCATAAGAACTCATATATTTCTCAGCCAAGTGGCTGAATACTAAACAGTGGTCCAGGGCGGAATGGCCCTTCCTGAAACCCACTTGTTCCTCCTCCAAAACATTCTCCTCTTCAATCCATGTATTAAGTCTAATATTTAAATAGCTAGCATATAATTTACCAACTGTGGACAGAAGACTAATTGGCCTGTACCTTGTGGGATCTTCCCTGTCACCTTTTTTAAAAATTGGAATTACGATGGCCTCTAACCAGGTCAAAGGAAGTTGACAGGAATTATTAATATAAGTAAATAAATCTGCTAACAGAGGTGCCTACCAGTCCATATTAATTTTCAAAATTTCAGATGGAATTATATCAGGGCCTGGGGATTTACTGTTTTTTAATTGAGATACCAAAGATCTTATTTCAGAGACAGTTACTGGCTCCCACTTGGGAAAATTATTTAGATTGGGTGAAAATAAATTTTGAAATGGTTGCAGACTAGATTCATTACAATTTTTGAGAAATTTATCTCCAAACACCATCCAGAAAATTTCCAGCCTTTCTTATGAAGAATTACTTTCCTGTGTGAATCAGGCAAACCAAGGTCCACCTTCAATTTATAGAAAGGACGGATAAAGTGAATGAGGAATTAATTCATCAAAGTCATGCTGAGGAGATTATGCCAAATAAGCCTCAAAAAATAAAAAGTCAACTAGCTTCACAGCAAAATCAAACAGGATGGTTAAAAAGGGCAAAAAAGATAAGAAGGGTGTTAAACATCCTACCAAAAAGGGGGAGAAGAATGGATTTCAAACCCCTATTTCAAATACTAGAGGTAACCCAAGCTGACCAAAGGAATAAAGACAATCAAATAACTCAACAGCAAGGAAAAGGTAAAGAAAGAGAATCGACCGCAAAAGAAGGAATCCAATGGAATACATCCAAAACAGGAGAAAAAGACAAAAAGGCACCAATAGGGAAGGGGGAAGTTCCTGTACAGAAGAACAGACTAGTTAACAAGCAGCCCTTAAAGATTCTAACTTCAAACATACACTCCCAATCTAATGGAAATACAGAGATGAGTACAGCCAGAGTGGACAGTAATGAAATGGGGGAAATCACTGGAGGGCCAATCCCAGTGTTGATACGAGACAGAAACACCACAGCTAAAAAAGGAAGGAGACATCATAAGATCCCCACATATATGTATAGAAATATAAATTACTCTGCCAACTATAGAGAAAATCCCAGGGTGGACAATCACCAAAGTGTAGAACTCGATTGACTGTCAGAACATAAAGTCCCATATCTACATGGAGTCCCTGCCCCCCTTCTTGATGATTGGTCTAGACATAACCAGAAAGAAAAAGCAAGAACCAAACCAGTTACTGACCGGCTAGAACAAGTCTACGTGGAAGCCATTTCTGGTGAATGTGAAACCCCATTCTGCTTCTACCAGAAGGGATTCCCAAAGATAGTGTGCAGTGCAGCTCTAGGTGGTGAGAGAGGTGGCAGTTTTGTGGCTGTGCAATCATTGTCCTTCTGGTGAGCCAGCTCTTAGCTGGGATTAGCAATCTTTCACTCCTCTTTTCATGTGCCAATGGGAACCATGGAGTGAAATTAAGGAGGTTTATAAAAGAGAAACAAACAAACAAACAAACAAATTTGCTGTCAGTTGAGAAACAGCCTAAAGGGTAAAAAGAGAGAAGAAATGTAGGGGAGTAAACATAGAAGAGGAATGAAGAGGAAGGTGAAAGGCTGGGCTAGAAATCATAAAATCATAGAATTATTGAGTAGGAAGGGATATAGGACCTATGAAGCCATTGACTCCAGTCCCCTCCTTGGTGCCGGAATCCAGAACAAAGCAGTCCAGATAAATAAACGGTTCTTCAATTTTCCCTTGAATGCCTCCAGCGTTCTAGTGCTCACCATCTCCCCAGGTAACTGGTTCCAGGAAAAACAAAATAAAATGAGTACAGATGCCCTGGCAAGGCTGGAAGAAAAAAGAGCCCACGTGGTAGCGCTGAGCCACAAGCTATCTAAAACAGAGAGGTAGGAAGCCAGACTGCTGGTATAGAGTGAAAGGTTTACTCAAAACCAAACGAAACCAAAGACAGACACCTCTTCCAACATTACTTGTCTCCTGATCAGTGTAGTGACTTGGATAATTCAGTTTGTGGATTCTTCCTATGCAGCACTCAAAGAATATGATTTAGAGGAGATTTTCTTCATAGTTGTTTTGAATGACTCCTATAAATTCTGTAAAAACTGAGTTCCCTCTCATACCCACCAAGTCACCTCCTTCCCATTGCCTCCCTACTTTAGTCACTGGCACCACCAGTGCATGGGCCACCACCACCACCACCACCACCATATTTGCAAAGATAGCTGCATGGTTTCCATGAGGGCCCAAGGAAATCGGGCCACTCGTGGAAAAGGCTGTAGCAGTTGCTTCATTTAGGTCAAAGGGAAGCTGCTGCTGCCATCCCTGCAACAGCTGGTGCTCTTTCCTGAGGGCCTAAGGGAAATTGGGCAGCCATTTTTGTAGAGATGGAGGCAGTGGCCTGGGCACTGCTGGAGGCAGCAACTTAGGTAGGGAGATGATGGGGGATTCTTTTTGTTTTTATTTTTAAAGATAGCCACAAGTTATCTAAAAAACTTCCTGCCACAGGTTGTCTAACCCTCTCCTCCCTATCCATCAGTTTGTTTGTCCACGGGTGGTTGTTCATGGTTAGAGATGGGACGAAACGAACAATTTTTCGTTTCCGTTTTTGTTTTTTTCATTTTGTTAGCTAACGAAACGACAAATGAATTTTATCTTTAACATGAAATGAAACGAACAGAAACACCGGAAATTTTGTCGTGCGCTTCGTTTCTATTACTGCAATATGAGTGAATTGCTTAAAATCCTTTAAAAATCACAAAAAAAACTGAAATAAATGGTAATGAAATGGTAACAAACGAACGAAAACAAAAACGAATATTTTGCAAAAAGTCACGAAAAATGGAAACGAACTGAAACGGACCCTCCAAATGACAAACGAAATGCCATTTTTTTGATTCGTGCCCATCTCTATTCATGGTTTATCAACCTTGATGAACCATGAACCATGGTGAATGGCTATTTTAGTGATTTGCACCTGTCTCTCTGGGTCACAAGTGAGTCATTAATTTGTTAGCTTACCCTACTTAAAAATTGCCTTTCTGAGGTATTTTGCAGTTTGCTGGATTTGTTCCCTCTAGTCTGACAGTCATTTCCCACTGGTTTATAAGAGTTGAGAACAAGACATTTGAGATCATAGTGTTGCCATAGATCAGCCATGACTTGACAGCACATAGCAACAGGAGTCTGAGAGAACAGCTGGATTTTATTTTGTTTTCCTTCTCATTGAGGGTTGTTTTGGACTGTTTTGGGCAATATTGATTTTCTACCCAGAGCAAGTACTGGAATGTAGCTCCTGAGAGTGTTTTGAGATATGTTACATCAGTCCTCTCGAGTCTAATGGAATGGGTGAATTTTGTTGGGCTCTTCTATTTGGAAGTAATTGTTTGGGGCTGTTTTGCAGAGTATCAATTTTTCTGTCTGGAATGGATACTGGAATGTTGTTCCTGGGGAACAGGTTGCATCAAATATGCTTTCGTTGCATGCATATTGTGAATTTGGTTGTTTAATCTTACTCAGAAATGGCTGCTCCAGGCCATTCTATTCCCAATGCTTTGGGAGGCATTAAAGAGTTATTGAAAGAGTAGTATTTAATGGGTTTGATGTTTTAAATATTTTGCAGTCCAGAAATTCTGCCTTGAACAAAAAAAAAAAACTGAGGAAATTTGTGGTGATTCCTGGCATATCGGATAACACACTAATCACATTGCTCTGTTTTTTCCAGATACAATCATATTTCAGGCATTGTAGCCCCACCTCTTCACTTTCCTAATTGGATAATCAGGCTCTTTCCCTGAATTCCATATGGATAAAGCCATGCTCTGAATTATAAACTCTCTTTGATTATCTGCTTTTAAAGTGTGGCCAGAAACGGCATCAGTGTTCTGTGTGGAACAAGGAAGACCCTAGAGAGTTGCAACTAGCCTTTCTATGCATAGTTCTCACTTTACTACAGAATTTGCTCACGGCTAAGAAGCAACTTTGGATTCCTGAACCTGGCAGCACAAAATCATAAACGTTGGAAGGGGCTTACGAGACCATGAAACCTTCTGAAATTTGATTTCAAAATGGAAGGATGTATGGGAAAATAGGAAAAAGCAGGCACATTGTTGAGATTTTCAATCTTTATATATATATATTTTAATCTCTACATAGAAACATTAATTGAATATGTTGTATAAAATTGAAGTAAATTCCTGAGTCATGTTGGACTAAATCAGGCACGCCCAAATTCTGGCCCAGGGGCCAAATGCAGCCCATTTAAAAGTTTTGAACGGCCCTCAGCCTCTTCTCTCTGGCGGCTCATCCAGTCACTGCACCAGCTGAAAACATCAGCCTGCAATTTTATGGTTTGCCTGCCCTTCTTTCCTCCTTCTGTCCCACCCAGCTCAATTGCTGCAGCATCCTTGTCACCTCCTTGTGAGAGAGGGCAGCATATGCAAGCAGTGGTGTATCTTGGGTGCATATCGGCCAATTCACAAGCCCTTGGAGACCTTGAAACTGGAGCATTTGTGGCTGTTGCCACGCTCGCAGCCCATGCCCTTTCTCTCCATTTCAGGCTGAATACTTGGCCCCCACATATTTTTACCTCACCAAATCTGGCCCTCCTTGCAAAAAGTTTGGATACCCCTGGACTAAATGGTTGAAAGGTGCTGGGTCATGTAGAAATTTGTATTTCAGTGTCTCTAAGACCTAACACGTCTCAGGTGTAATTATGTGGTGTGTGGTGCAATCTGATTGGTCATGGGAAGTATAAGATATTCATTTGAAAATAAAAGTCATCTGCTGTAAGTCAGATCACTTGACTCTGTCACATTATGCCGTCGTGTTATGTTGCTATGCTGCTTGTCTCCATGTTTCTCTGTGCACATTGTAATATACGTTCCACAGTTACATCTCCATTTGTCATCAATACACACAACCAAAGAAGCAAGTTTTTCTTCAAGAACCATGAGCACTGTGCCTTCACAGCAATACAGCCAGAAACAAGATTAAAACAAAGTTATTTGTCCATGGCAGGTTCATGCCTGTTTGCAGCTAAATCTGCTGTAAATATATATATTTTTTTCTGGCTTACCACAAACATGTAGTTACAACTCTGATGTATGACCATCACATCCTGTTAGCTTTGGCACCAGTTTTCATTAACAAGTGCCTTGTTCTGGCTTGTACTGTTCCTCCCTATTTCCAAATTTTAAATCTCTTTCTGTGGTGTTTTAGTAGTGATTCCTCTGTTTTCCGACTATTTTGTTGTTCCTGATTATTGCTCTGAGGCCCACAACTCACAGGCAAGATAAAAATATTTTAAATAATTCATTCAAAGCAATGTTGTGAGAAAAAATAAATGTTTGCAATGAGAAGATAATTTGGATTATATTTATAGTAGTCTAGACTATGCATGCTTTGCTTTACTTTTAACAAAATACGTTTTTCACTGTTGTATAGGCACACAACCTCCAGTTTCTTTTCTTGGAAATGAGGCAGGATATAAGTTTTAAAAATAAGTAAATAAAATTGTAAAAATTACCAATGGCCAATATAGATCAGGTTTCACATTAGCTGTATACAGAATAACAGAGAGAGCAGAGAGATGGGTGGGCGGGGGATGAGGAGAGAAGAGATATAATTTAAATAAGCAATAAGTGTTCTTCTGGAGAGCTAATGTAGTATTGCTTACAATGGCAGCTACGCGCTTTGTCAGGAAAATGGCTGGGTAGTGGCCTGATGTTTAATGGTATCTCCCTGGGATTTAATTAGAAGCCCTGGAAATTAAACCACCTGGGCCCAAATCATGTTGGGGAAACCATGCATATAAAGGCATTCAAGCAAGTGGCTTCACCATTTGCTGTCTGTCATGTAGCCAGGTGTGTGACCAGGAGTGCTGTCATTTGTGCTAACTATGTGTGCGGGGGAGCATGATAGATTGAGCAGTCATCCTTATGTGATCCCTATAGGGCAAAAGGAATCTGGACATAAAGAACAGGGGTCTTTGATGTTCTAAAATTTGCTATTTGGAGAAGGACTGTGTTGTTTGGCTCTGTCTTTTGTCCCCTTTTTGAACTACGAGTAGTGATGATGGTGATGCAATATGTCTCCATAGTGATCTCTTTTCCAGAATAACCCAAGCCCAACGAAGTGCTGCGTCAACTCTTTGTTTCTATGGGAAGTAGGAACAGTGTAGTGTAATGGCTAGATGGCAGTATATTAATCAATCAATCAATTAATTAATTAATTAACAATATTATTTTCTAGAAAATTGTGGATCCAGAAAATATTTCTAAAGACCAGGTTAGCATGACTCCTTCGAAATCACCAGCTGCGCTGGCCTGGATTTATGGGAGTTGTAGCCCAAAAACATCTGGAGACCCAAGGTTGCAAACTGCTGCTCTAAGCAGAATCCAAGGCACAGTTACACAGAAGTGTGTGCCACGAAACTCTGAATGAATTACTTCCTAGTAAGATGGCATCGAAGCACAAGCTTGTTTTGTAACATTGACCTTGCATGCTGCATGCTGCTTCCAATGCCTTTTTTTGGTGGTCCAGATCTCTCCCTGTCCTCTAAAACATGCCACCAATTTTGGTTAGTAAGATGAGAAAAAGGCCATTAAAAGGGGTGTCTATTGGATGCTTCATAAAGTTCTTTGTGGCTTGTAAACAAGAGAAGGTGTTGCAGTTGGGGTTGGGGAAGCATGGTGGGGTCTATATAATACTGTACAGGGCTGCCTTGGGTCCTTTGCCAAGGAGACAGGTGAGGTAAAATGCTCTAAAACAATAAATAAATAAATAAATAAATAAATAAATAAATAAATAAATAATAACACACACACTGAAGCTGTCCATCCCTCTGGAGGTTTATATAACTCATCTCCAAGTCTCAATTGATGCAGCTCTGCTAGTTTTGTTAGCCAGGTTTGGTGTCATTTCGTTTTCTAGGAAAAAATCCCTAGTCTTTGTGATTTCTGTGCAGAATGATGCCCATATTCTCCAAGCCCAGTGGTTTGATCATAAGCTGACCACAGCAGCGGCTGCAAACATGGATCCCCTCCCATGATATCGAGAGTTTTATTTTCAAAATGTCTGTGATTACCTGCTGTGTCCCTTCCTTCACCCCCTTTCTGACTCTTTTGCATTGTACCAATTGCATGCACAGCCTGGGGGGGGGGGTATGGATGCAGAAGAAAACCAATGCTGACCTGGAGAGAAAGGTTCCAGAAAAGGTGACAGCAATGGCAAAAAAGCAGTTCACTTTTCTGAAGTGGCCATGTTTATTTCTGGTATTTACATTACTCTTGCACTTTGGGTCAACTCTAGCCGGTATGATCACAGCAGCTAGATTTGTGCTGTATTCCCATATAAAGCAGGTACTTGGTGGTGGTGGGGAACCCACAGCCCTGCTACTGTACCAAAAGAGTCTAGCTGTTGACTAGTATTTGGGCTAGAGCAGTGGTGGTGAACCTTCGGCACTCCAGATGTTTTGGACCACAACTCCCACAGTCCTTTGTCATCTAGGCTCAGAATTCTGGGAGTTGTGGTTCAAAACATCTGGAGTGCTTAAGGTTTGCCACCGCTGGGCTAGAGCAGCACTGCACATACGTCGTATGATTGCTGGGGAAAGGCTCACACTGGGCCATGCCACAAGCAGTCCAAAATGTGGGCCGGAGTCCTGGGAAATCACACTCTTTCTTACATCTGTCACACAACCAAACATGCAGTTGATATTAAAATGTGGTTCTTCTCCGCTACTGGTCACGTGATCTAAGAGGCACATTTTCCATCCCCACAACTGCATTTTATGTGCCCCCATTACAGAAAAGCACATCAAACATCCCTCTTATCTTCCCCCAGTTGGTAGCCTGAGGTCCCTCATGGGAGGAAGGTGTTCCTTGCACTGATCCTGATGCCTTCTCTCTCCCCTCCACCGTCCTGATCCCTGCAGATTTTGTGTGCTTGCTTGCTCGTGCTCTCTCTCTCTCTCTCTCTCTCTCTCTCTCTCTCTCTCTCTCTCACACACACACACACACACACACACACACACACCCTTCCCAAGCATTGATATTCCTCCCAGCCCAGCTTGTTCTTCTTGCGTTGCTATGGAGTGAGGAGTTTCCAAGGGGCATGCCAGGCAGCACCTGTGGCTGAAGCTGCCTCAGTTCAGTCTCCAGCCGAGCCAGCCTGCAGGGAGGGATGGAGGGGGACTGAGCTATCCACCACCGACACCCACCCCCCACTGCCCACATGTCACAGGAGCAAGAGGGCCAGCACGGGAGGGGTGAGGTGGAGGAGTACACATCCCCTGTCACCTTCCTTCATGGCTGGCCTTGACTTACACACGGGGCAGCTTAGCACCCTGGTTAATATCCTTTGGCACAACAAGTTTGCTCTACCTTCCCTCCGCCCCTCCCCAATTCTCCACCGCCCAGGCACTGTATATCCTCTCCTCTACAACCCCTCCACTCCAGTTTCCCTCCCATTCCCTGCCTTAGATAAAAAGAGATAAAAGGGGGGGGGGAGAAGGGGAACGAAAGGAATAAGAAGTGGTTCTTCTTGACCCCATTACCATTTGCTTCAGCTTTTGTTCCCCATTAGATGTGGTCAAATAATTACTACCACAGGAGCCAGGAACAGGAAAACGCAATGGGTTGTGCCTACGGGGACATGTTTGAGGCTTATTTTTGAACCAGCTCCTGGTGGGGACAAGATTTTTGTATGCGGTTTTTCAATAAATAAAAAGCAATATTTAAGGATTGTGGGATAGAGGTCTTAGTAGTGCATGTTGCCCCCTATTAAGTTCCTGTTTTGGAATCATAGAAAAACATTGAAGTGCCAGTAGTAAAACCACCTGTAGTGGGCAGCACTCTGTCTCTACAACAGCCTAATGATGATTGAGCAGGCTCAGTAGCTACAGAATGTTCAGTCATCAGAAAACTAAGCGGGGGGGGGGGGAGAATGGAGTTGGCCAATGGAAGGACTAGCTGATACAGGGGGCAAGGATTACAGAAGGAGTAAGGAGGGGGGGTAAAGGAAGGTTATATCTCTGTGTCTTCCCTACATTATTGCAGAAAAGACAGGATCCTGTTAGAATCAACCTGCTTGCACAGTGGACAGAGCACAAGAAATTTGATGTTTTCGCCATTTGCACAAGGCAATATCTAGCAACTCCTTATGCAAGTGCAAGCTGGCTATTCTGAATTGGCAGTTTGCTTGCATGATGGCACCACTTGTGTAGATGAGAGAGCTGGTGTCACTGTACTAGTGGAATGGGGTGGTCCATTGGAGACCATTGGTCTCAACAGTATCTTGGCCATATATATAAGAGGCTGAGAGAGCCACTGCATTGTTTGGACAAATAATTCTAGAACTCAGGAGAGAAATCCAGGGGTTTTATATATTTCTGACATGTATGTATCCTATCTACCCATAAAGCTAGATCACACTAGCAAAGTGAAGAGCTCTTTTCACTTTCATTCAGGGTTTACTTAATGTGAAACCCAGCAGATTCCCAACTAATATTGAATACTGAATACTAATACTGTAGTGCAGGGCTGTCCAACTTTGAATAGGCCAAGGTCTACTTTTTCCAGCCCAAAGTGCCTGAGGGCTACTAGACTAAATTTATTTATTTATTTATTTATTATTGAATTTGTACTCCGCCCATCTTCCCAAGGGAACTCTGGGTGGCTTACAAGCTGAGGATCCAACAGCGATCAAAGATACAAACACAAAGAGACACATAGACAATTATCATAAAAATGAAAGATAAAAACATATGGCACCCTTGTAAAACCTCATCTCATTCAAAGAGATCTAGCAGTGGAAATAACCACAACAGATGGCGGAAAACAAAAAAATAATAATATTTAGACTAGGTCACCAAAGGCCTTGCGGAATAAGATGGTCTTCACCGCTCTGCAAAAGGCCAGCAGGGACTCTGCAGAGCGCACTTCGCTGGGGAGGCTGTTCCACAATGATGGGGCAGCCACTGAGAAAGCCCGATTACGGGTGGAGGTTCGTCTGGCCTCTTGGGGGGTTGCAACCCGGACTGAGTGCGCTCGCGACTGCCGAACTGGTCGGGCCGAGGTTGATCGCTGGGCGATCCGCTCTGCCATGTAGTCCAGGCCCAAGCCATGGAGGGTTTTATAAACTAAAACCAGGACCTTGAATCTGATCCGGGATGCAACGGGCAACCAGTGCAGCTGAGCCAGGACTGGGGTGATGCAGTCAAAGTGATGCGCACCCACCACCAGTCTGGCTGCTGCATTTTGTACCCGCTGCAGTCGCTGGAGGAGAGTCAAGGGCAACCCCATGTTGAGGGTGTTGTAATAGTCCAGCCTCGAGATCACCAGCGCCTGTACCACTGTTCTCAGAGAGTCACCATCTAGATATGGGCGGATCTGGGCAATTTGTCGTAGATGGTAAAACACGGTCCGGGTCACAGCGGTCACCTGGGCATCCAGGGACAACGCTGGATCCAGGACCATGCTCAGATTCCTAACCCTGTCTGCCAACTGGAGAGAAACTCCCTCCAAGTTGGGGAGAGGGCCTCCATACCCAGACGGCGAATTCCCAAAGAACATCACCTCAATCTTCTTGGGATTGAGCCTGAGCCTGTTGGCCCTGGTCCAGGCCATGACCGCCTCCAGGCACTGGTCGAGGGTCTGGACAGCTTCCACTGCAGAGGTGGAAAAGGAGAGATAGAGCTGCGTGTCATCAGCGTACTGCTGACAGCAGACTCCAAATCTCCGAATGACCCCAGCCAGCGGCACGGACGGCACAGGAAAAAACTTTTAAACTCTCCCCCCACC
>JAHTLZ010000010.1:65488194-65502230 GCA_023846285.1 Phrynocephalus versicolor | reverse complement strand
ATTCCCGGGCCAAAAAGCAGGCGGAAAAATGCCTGCTTGACTAAGGGTGCAGGGCACGTACCGGAGGGGTGGTTTCTGGTCTGGAGGGGGGGGTCCCGCCTCCCCCCCCGTCCTGGGCAGCCGGACTCGCCATGCCATGCGGTGCGGGCGGGGGATCCAAAATGGGGCGGCAAACGCAATATTGTTTTTGAAATCGTGGTCCAAAAACACACAAGCACAACAGAAACACGCGAAAATTTATAAACTGCCAGATTTTTCACAGTAGCAGTGGTTTTTTTTCTTTCAACAAAATCTCTCTCCTCTCCTCCTCTGTCCTCCATTGATTTTATTTTATTTTATTTTATCTACACCTGCGCAGTGCGCAATGATGGGCTGGCCCAGTGGCCTGGCCAGCCATGTGGGAGTGGACGACCATGCAAATTTTTGGAGCCATCCCACCAATCGCATGGCCACTTGGCCATGGAGACTTCTGGGATGTGCCAAAAATCCCCTAAAACCTGCCCTAGCCCCCTAGCCCCCTAACCCTAATCCTTGACTCCTTACCCATACGTCACAGACTGTCTTCTTAGTGGGTCAGAGAGGCACCCAGAGGTGCAACCCAATAGCCCACCGTAACCTTACCCGTCAGTAGCCTAACCCTAGCCCTTGCACTAACCCACCCTAACCCTAAGCCAGATCTACTTGCATTGCACTACACGCAAGTACGATTCCCTTCTTTGTGAGACATGGCAGGTGCGACCCAGTCCTGATGGAGGGTCGTACCAGTGGCCCAGGTCTCACTGTCTGGCTGGTATGCATATCCATATATGGTTATGCATGCCATTTTGCAGCAGCAGGTGAGGAGGGGAGACCCCCATGTTGAGGGGTCTCTTGGAGCCTGCTGCTGCCCCTTCCTACAGTGGGTGAGGATAGGAGGCACCCACGGGTGCCTCCAGGAGCCCGCTTTCCCTTTATAGCGGGCCAGAGGAGGCACCCACCCCACAAAGGTGCCTCCAGGAGCCCGCTACCCCCCCAAAAAACCAGTACTAATGACAATGAAAAAACGAAAAAACGAACCGCCTAATTTTTGCGTTTTTTCGCGAAAAACAGAAACGAGCCAAAACGGGCTGCCTCCGACACACGACAACTCGAAAACGTCATTTTCCCTAGTCATGCCCATCTCTGTTCCTGATCGCTTGCACGTAGTGCCTAGTCTGGATAACAACAGCAGTCTTATTAGTAACCGTCCAGCTCTGGCTCCAGCTGCTCTCTAGCCTCCTCCGCTCATGCTTCATTGCTCTTAACCCTGCCGTGAACCATGGTGAAGATTGAGCTCTGCCACGGAGGAGGCACTTGGGGGTGATTCGGTCAATGGCAGAGGAGGCTGACTCAAACCATCGGTCAGCTATGGACTTGGCCGAATCATCAGTCAGACCACCTGGAAGCTCTCCAAACGCTTCACAGAACCGGGAGGGGTCCAGAAGCCTCTGGGGGCGGGCCCAGACAAGGGGCCGGTGGTCCCTGCGGGGGGCAGCGATTGACAGGGAAAAGGACAACAGGTGGTGGTCTGACCATGACACAGGTAAGGAGACAATGTCCCCCACCTCCAGACTGAAAGCCCCCGACACGGAGGTAAATACCAGGTCCAAGGTATGCCCACAGCTGTGGGTAGGGCAAGAAACATGCTGAGATAGACCCATGGAGGTCATGGACTCCATGAATTCCAGAGCTGCACCAGATAGCCCATCGCCAGCATGCACACTGAAGTCCCTGATGACTAAAAGCTGGGGGGACTTCAACAGTGCCACGGCGATGAACTCTGAGAGCTCTGGTAGGGATTGTGCTGGGTGGCGGGCAGCACGGTAACCCAGCACAATGCCAAATCTATCTCGCTGACCTACCAGCAGGTGGAGGCATTCTAACCCTGGACTAACCAATGTCGAGGCCCTGGTCACGGAAAGTGTTTCCCTGTAAACAATGGCAACCCCCCTTCTGACCCTCCAATCTGCCCAGTCCCTGAACCAGAAACCCAGATGGGCACAGCTGGGCGAGCGAAGCTCCCCCCTCGGTGCCCACCCAGGTTTCCGTGATACAGGCCAGGTCGGCCCTCCCATCAGTGATGGTGTCATAGATGACGGGGGTCTTATTATGGACTGACCTGGCATTCAAAAGGAGGCAGGACAGGTTGGAGGCGCTGGTGGGATGACTCGAGGACACGTGACAGTGAGTCGGAGGGTCAGAACGTGGGACAGGCACCAACTGCCTGACCCAGGTTCTTCTTATCCGACTAACCCTCCGACTCCAAGCGGATCAACCACGGCCCAACACAGTCGGTATAGGAGCCCCTGCCAACATGGTGACCTAGGGGAGGGGAAAAAAAACAAACAATAATCAAACACACCAGTAAAAATACAAATCAATCTAATAAAGTGGTTACAATCAGGGTAAAACAAATTAAACAAAATAAAATAAAACAAGGTGAAGCACAGCAAAGCACAACAAAATAAACTAAAAAAGCACATAGGCCAGGGCGCCGGTACCAGGTTGGGGGGGGAGGGGCAGGTGGAAGAGTCCCAACACCACCTCTCAGGGGTAAGTGGCTGATCTTGCCTGAGCCGTACGGCGAGGCAGTGGTGGTAAGGTAATGGTTTACCCCCCCGCCCCCCCAACCCCATGTTCTACAACCAGGCCCAGATGCTCAAACGCGGGACCCCGAAGAGGGGGTCCAGGTCCAAGGTGGGCAGCGGATGGGTGAATGGGGGGGGGCACTGGCAATGGACAAGTGAGGGAACCGCGACCTAGGAAAAAGGTGGAAGAGACGCCAGTGACCGCCGCCACCAAGAGAACAAAGCGCCGGAGGCCGTTCCGCCGCCCAAGCACCAGCAGGCCGCCGCCATCTTGAGCACCGGCGGCCGACCTGCCGCCCAAAATCGAAGCTGGTAGTCAAAGAGGATGGCGGCGGAGAAAGGCGGCTGGAGAGTAGCAATAGTCCAGGTGTCAGTCCCTCTCTCAGGCTGACAAAGAGAGAGCTCCCCGACGGCCGATCCACTGCCTGAGCATCCGAACCAGCGACCGGGTAGATGCCGATTGCAGGGTCATCGAGCGGGAGGCCCCCCAAGTCCCGGGGGGAGGGGAAATGACCAGCTGGGTGCCAGCATCCGACCGCCGCCGGGTCCCACTACGGCAGGTGGGGAGATGCCGATGTTAGTGGGACGGCTGGTAAATACGCTGCTGGCCAGGAGGATGGAAGGACTCCGGTCGCCGTCCCGCTGCCTGAGCGCCAGGGCCGGCACCCGGCCGGACACTGGCGGACGCCCTGCCGCTCGAGCTTTGGGTCCGCTTGCCGGGGCCAGAGAGATGGAGATTCTCCGGCAGCCGATCTACCACCCCAGGGCCAAGGCCGGCAACTGGCCAAACACCGACGGCCAACCCGCCACCTGGGCTCCGGGTCCACATGAACCGGCCGAAGGGGGGAGGGGTCTGGACGACAGAAGAGGGGTGCCCACAGTCGGCGTATCACCCAGAGTCCCACTACTTCTTCCAGCCCATTAGTCCAAAGAAGGGGGCAGCTGTCTGCCATAGTCGGTGGAATCAGAAGGCAGGTCCCCCGCGGTCAGTGGTCGAGCCTGGCTCTGGCTCGCACCAGCCCCCGGGGAAGGAGGCAAGATGGCGACTGCGGTCCACGATCCCCGAGTCTTTGAGACCGTCAGGGAGAGTCAGCCATGCTGCACCCGGACTCCTCGCCACATCAGGGAGCTGGCAGATGGATCCGCAACCAGCCAGGTAAGCCGCCAAAAAGATGTAAACGTGGTGGGGAAGACAGGAGGGGGAGGGACACTCAGTAGGGTTACATACCGTCGGTGAGGGAAAGTGCTCCAGGGTCTCGAGTTGTAGCCTCGAGCAGATGTTCAGCCTCCCGCATATGTTTAGCCTCCCGCTATAGGACTGGAACCTCCTAGCTGAGTCCCTTAGAAGCCCCCTCGATCCCCTGGTATCTGCCCTGGCCGGGCCACTAAAAATTAAATAAAAAACATAGGGTGAGGCAGAGCTACACGAGAAAATAAAAGAGCACAAGGGTGCACCGGCTCACAGACGCTGCTGCCTCCCGCCATCTATTTATGAATTTTATCTGTTCTGAGCACATGCTCATAAGTAAAAAAAAATGTAAGTAGAGCAGTTTCCCATAGAAATGCATTGAAAATCAATTGGAGGGAACATAGTTCAATGCTTTCCTATGGGAAGGCTGACCATTCACATGCTTCCTTTTCACCCACTTGAGATGGTGTGGGAGGGTCCAAGGGAGGCGTGTGCATGCTTGCCCAGGCTGCTGGAAGACTTTTAAAAAAAGGTGCGCCTTCCCTCTCAACCCGCCTGGGACCTGACTCGACTCTCCTCCCCCTCCGGCCTCCTCCTCTTTTCCCCCTTTTCCCTTCCAGCTACTGCCGCTGCCTCCAGCAGCTCTCACTCACCTCTGCCATGTTCACTACACAGCTGGGGTGGGCTGAGCCAACAGCATGGCAATCACATTGCCACAGCAGCACAAGAAGGAGGGAATGGCTCAGAAGGGGAGCAGGAGGAGGAGGAGCGGCGGTGGTGGGGCATGGTCTCTGTGAGGCAGCCATGGGGGTGGGAGGAGGTGGGAAGGAGGAGGAGGGAAGAGTGGGAGGAAGGAATTCTCCAGGGCAGAAGACGAGGGGAGACATCACCATGCAAAGGAGGTGGACACATCTGCAACCCCGCCTCTCACTGTCTCCTCCTCTCCCTCTGCTCCACATGAGCAACTCCACTGGTCACAAGACAGTGGCATGCTGATCTTCTGGCCGGGAGGGGGAGCAAGGGACTGTGCCATGGCCCTTGAGCTGCCCTACTTGGCTGAGACAGTGGGCTGGCAGACCCAGAACTTTGCTGGAGCAGTGGTGGTCCTTGGGGTGGGGGAGGGAGAGGTGGAGAACTTATCCCCTCACTTTTTTAATTCATGGCCGGTGGGCTACTTTTGAACCCTTTGCAGGCTACTGGTAGCCCACGGTCTACCTGTTGGGCAGGCCTGCTGTACTGAATACTGAATATGTGACAGGCAAACCAATGCCCCCCTGTCTCTTTGTACTTATCTTCCTAGATCTGAACTAGTACTCTGTTGGACCCAGAGAATGAAACCCCAAGTAAGCTCACAGACAGCCATTACTGGTACAACACTATTTATTGAATGGCCATATAGAAAAGGGGAATTTCTCACTGTTTCTTCCTCTCATTCTCCACAATCACACTCATCACCTCACAACTCACAATCACAACTCATCAAGGAGTTTAACTCTCTGCCGGACTGACTAGTTCTTACAAGAGCTGTGGACAACAGCCGTTGCAGCACTGATGAGCCTGGCATATTTGGACCTTGAAATTCCCTGGAGCTATATAGCTTGTTGATCAGTTCCACTTCCTGGTGTTACACAATAAATTTCCTGGTATTGCACGGTTGTGCTCTTAATTCTTGTAGTTTTTTTTTATCATAGTTCTTGCCAAACTGAATGAGCTAGCAGTTCTCTGCTTCCTGATGGGTCCAGGCCCCTTCCATCATGCACTGTGGTTCACCGTCTTCTAAGTGGAGTTCTTCAACCAAATCAAAGGCCCCCATTCAAACTATATCATGTAGAGATGGGCACGAAATGAACATTTTTTCGTTTCCGTTATTCGTTATTCATTCTGTTACGTAACGAAACGACTAACGAAAATTGTGATGAAAATGGAATGAAACAAACAGAACCAAGAAAATTGGGTTCGTTATGTTTCGTTTTCGTTAATGGTGATGCGCAATGAAATGAGCTGTTTTAAATGTTAAAAAATGCACTGGACATCCATAAAAATGCAGTGATAATTATTTATACTGTCTGATAATACCTACCGGGGGGGGGGTCCTTAAAATGTGCATTTATGTCTCTTCTCAGATCACTGCATTTTTTTCCTTTAAGGGGAGTTAGGGGACATCGACCCAAAATGGCTCCCAGATGCCTAATATTGATTTCTTGGATATTAAAATGCCCTGGACATGCATAAAAATGCAGCGATAATGCAATAATTATTTGAAATTATTACCTACCAGGGGGTTGGGGTCCTTAAAATGTTTCTTTTTGTCTTCTCCCATCGCGATGTATTTTTCTTTTCCCTTTAAGGGTGACAAAATGGATGTCGCCAGCCACAAAATGGAGGCAAGCCATGTCATGGAATCATGTTCAACCAATAGCATGCCCAGGTTGCAGACTGGGCAGGTCTGGCAGCCACAGAAGGCATAAAAAGCTCTGGCAGCCCCCGTCCTCCTTGCAGTCTCCGGTGGGAGTTAGGGTGGGATTGCTGTCTCTGCTACTCTAGCTTCAGTCCTGCAGCCTCCCTGTGTACATGTGTGCATACGTCTCGGTGAGTACCCTCCCCTGCCCCGCAGTTCAGTCACTTTGCGGCTGCCTTGCACCCTAGTCAATGCCCGCCGCTGCCTTTGCAGCCTCCCTGCGTACCTAGTCTATACTGTGTCTCTGCCAGCATCATTTTTTTTACTGTTTTCCCTCTGGTCTGGGGTGTTGGGGGACGCCCACACACGGAAATGCTTTAAAAATCACACAAAAAGCAGGTAGAAATGAAAAAACAAAAAAAATGAAATTTTTCCAAAAATTCACGAAAAACAGAAACAAACCAAAACGGACCTCTCACCGAAAAACGAAAAACCGAACCACCATTTTTTTAATTCGTGCCCATCTCTAATATCATGTATTACATAACGGCTTAAGATGACTTTGAAGAGCCATTTATATTTATCTATTATTTACCACCCCATTCATGCACAGCACTATTCTCGGTGGCATACATATGAAACCAATGAAGTAACACAAGCAAAACAAGGTATAAAAACCAATCCACTCAATGGAAGTAGTACAAACTGTTTAAAATGAAAATTTGCCACTTGGGCTCTGAACATTCAATTATGTATACCGACACGGGAATAGCTTTTTCTGATTAAAGGTTTAACCAACATGATGATAATGATGATGGTGGTGGTGATGGTGATGGTGATGGATATGGTGGTGGACATCTATGGTAAGGCTCTGGGATATTCTTAGAGACCCCACAAATGTAGCTCATAGGCTGCATCTGGTCTGCATTTGCTTTTCAGTAACCTGCACTGTTTTCCCGAAGTTTTGGGACCTGTTGCAAGTGATGCTGACGTTGAACAAGCACTTTACATCCCCTCTACCGTGCTAACCATGGTTTCCAGTGCAGATTAGCCTGTAATGGGATCCCATCATTCATGCAGTGGGGGAGGCCACTGCATCCTGCAAGCCCTGTGTAGACAATGACCTATCATTGCTGAAAAACAAGGATACAGGAAGCCTGAATGCAGGTCAGTTCTACTTCTGTGTTGCAGCCTGGAGGACTATGCCAAGAGACAGTGGCTTGCTAGAGCATTGCACAGCCTTCCACTGCGAACAGGCTATGTCGGTAGTAGGGTTTGGATTCCCCAACAGAAATCCCCCATACTCATCAAGCTTCAGCAAAGGTCCAGATTAATTAAATTGCCTCCTCCCAGGCCGAATCATTCACCTTCAGTAGCATATGGGGAGCCTTGTGTTCCAAGGATGTGTTTACAGACTTGCATTTCTAAATGAAGCACCTGTTGTACTTCTCGAGAAAAAAAGAAAAGACAAGAAAAGAAAAGAAAAGAAAAGAAATCCCAGAAAATAACCTTTAAATAAGTGATTCCTGCCTTTGGTACCAAATTTTATTTTTACAATCCTAGCAGCTGCAGGGTAAGAGTGACACATGCACATGAAGGGGACTCTTTGTGGCTGCACTCTTGTATATTTCTAACCAGAATATAAAGATGTGTACAGAGACCACGACTCTCTCTCTCTCTCTCTCTGTATGCTTGTTACGACTGTTTTCTTTTTTCTTTTAAAGGAATCAACTGTTGGCCAGATGAATGATGAGAAGGTGGGGGGGGGGAAGCAGGGTCCTGTTTCACACATAAGGAGAACACAGTCATAAAACACAACTGCAGTCTAAAAATAAAAGAAACAAAAAGCTATGATTTTAAAGCAACATATCATTTTCTCCACATCACCAATTGCTGAAAGCTCTCCAAGTCCTTTCCTTGCAAAATGCTAGGGAACAAAATAATTGCATAATTAGTAATGAATTTCACACATCATGGGACTTTTAAAAAAAACACAGAAAAAATCTCAGGGCAAGTACAAGATGTTTCGCTTCACTCTTTTCAATTGCCAGTACCGTGTTACAATATAAAAAGAAAGAAATGAAAATCTAGTCCCATCCATTGTTATATTTTAAAATTTTAATCCCCCCCATACATAGGTAGCCCATAATCCCAACAGGGAAAACCTTCACCCCAAAATCCAGCTAGAAAGACTCATAACCCTGCTTTGGACCACAATCCACCTCCCTTTATGTGTTTTCTTGGCAACACTGCATTCTGTTGCCTTTCTAAGAAGCATAGTTTTGAATAATAATAATAATAATTAAAAAGCCAAACCAAACCATGCAGTTTGTTTCATATACCCAGTTGCTGTTTTGACACCCATTTCTCCATGAGCACTTCCCCATGCCATGCTCTCAACAGCTTCGATTTGCAAGCTCCACTTATGATAACTGCAGTTGGATGTTGCTATTCTGAACATAAAAGCCACTCTCCACCCCTATTTGGGTTTCTGCAAAAGCTGCCCATGGCCATGCTTCCTGTCGATCCCAGGAGTTTTAGTATAGGAAGGAATTAATGATAGCACCCCTGAGAATTACTGACAGTCCTTTTGATTCTTGGAATTAATGATAGGATGTTGTTAATTTTTAGGGTCGCTGTAAGTTAGAGATGGCTTGATGATGCCTAACAATGATGCTCCCACCTCTCCTGCAAGTCACACTGCCAAGCTCTGTCATGGCCAAAGCAATTCTGTGGATCCCTGACAGACTGAAGAACCAGGATAAATGGCAAAACAAATGGAACGTTCAACCTAATTATGCAACAGCTAAGACCGAGATTCATTTAACTGTATTCCAGCAATTATGCAAAGGGAGATTCTGGTTGGATACCAGTTGAGGATTAAGTGAGAATGTAGTCATTGTTTAAGGCGCCCTAGATCAAATCAAGTCTGAAGTATCTCTGTGGAGGCAAAAAAATGTTGAAACTGGGGCCATTCTACTTTGGGCACATCATAAGGAGACAGGCTTTTCTAGAAAAGACAATGATGCTGGCAAAAATGGAAGGCAGCAAGGAAAGAGGAAGACCAAACATGAGATGAACTGAATCTCTAAATGAAGCCCCAGGCTTGAGTTGACAAAGCTGTGTAAGGCTGTTGAGGATGGGACATTTCTCATTCGTATGGTTGCCATGAATTGGAGGTGGCTTGACGGCCCGTAAACAACTTTCAGGGTACTTTCATGATACATGCATTTTTTTAAAAAAACATAGTGCATTCATACCTCATACGTTTAGATGGGCACTTAGGTAACTCTGGTGTGCACACCCAAAATGAAATGTGAGAGGAAGTCCCCAGATCAACCTTGTCTATCCCATTCAGTAAGATGGACTAGGCCAGGGATGGTGAACTTTTTTGGCACCGGGTGCCCAAACTTGGTGATGGGGAGAGCGGTGGCAGGGGGGTCAGGATCGGCGGCAGTGGGCGTGCAGGGGGGAGAAGGCAGCAAGGGCGATGGGGGCGTTGGGGTCAGGGTAATTGGTGGTGGCAATGGGAGGGGCAGGGATGGCGGTGGTGATGGCGGAGGAGGCGGGGTTGGCAGCGGCACGGGCGGAACGGGCGGCAAGGGCGATGGTGATGACGGCAGTGGGGGGGTCGGGATTGGCAGCGGCGGTGGGGGCAGGGGTGGGGGCAAAGGCAAGAGTGGCAAGCGTTATGGGGGCGGTGGGGTCAGGGTCATCGGAAGCAGCGGCGGGAGGGGCAGGGATGGCGTCGGTGATGGCATTGACGGTGGCGGAGGTGGGGCAGTGGCGGCAGGGGGTTGGGGTGATGACAATGGCAATGGCGATGGGGACGGCAGCGGCAGGGTCGGCCTGGCATGCAACATACTCCTGCCCCCCCCACTTCCCCCTCCGCAAATTCCTCATGGCTGGTCAAGCAGAGGGGGAAGTGGGGGGGCAGGGAGCATGTTGCGTGCCAGGCGAAAGCTCTTTGTGTGCCACCTTTGGCACACATGCCATAGGTTTGCCATCCGCGGACTAGGCAGAAGTACAGTACTTAAAATAGACTCTTTGAAAGCAACAATATTTTAAGGTAGTTGTGCCTAAACTTAAATCCTGCTTATTTCAACAACCTGGATTGGTTCTAGTGATGTTATTGCACTAATACAATACATATATGTGATAGTGGCTGTGTATCTTTAGAACCAGTGCAAGGAGGGTGTCCGGTGCAATTTTGTGCCAGCAGTTTCATATGATTTAATGTCTTCTTGAAGCTTTGTATGAATTTGTGCCAGACCAAACACCATCGTGCTAGTGGGGATTTTCGCTCTGCTTACTTTATATGAAAATGTAGGCTAATGGTTCTTCTATAAGTGTGATAAAAACCTGGATTCAAGCAAGTAGGTTCATATTGCTTCTGAGAGAAGGCCAATAATTAGGAAGCTTCATTCCCAAGTCATTGATGTGGTTTTCTTTGGGAACAGAATTACAGATCAGAAGTAGCCATCATGGAAAATTATGCCAAACACTGTAGAGTCGTAAAATGGATACACTTTCAAACTAAAACAGGGGATAAGTATTAACACGTGTAAACACTGTCTCAACTCAAGGGCTGGGACATACAGAGATGGATATCTTCAAGGCATGTAGCAGTTCTCAAGACTGGCTGCTTTGAGTATCTTGTTCCATACAATAGAGGTACAGTAGTCTGGACAATTTAAATAAAGAAGATAGGATGGAACTGCACAATGGATCTCTACTGAATACCCAGATTACTGATACTTTGAGAATGGCTGGGTAGAGTGCCAACGTGGCTATACCGTATCTGTACTATTTCCACCATAGGAATGTCTCCAGAAAAGGGGCTCACAACTTTTTGAGATGCTTTCCACATTGAAGCGTTAAACCGCAACAACACCTAGGTCAACATGCCCTGATTCTGATAATGTCAATGTCTCAGTGTGGCAGCTTTAAGTAGAGTCATCAGGCATTTCAGACCATCTATGGAAGCATTATAGGAATCATGCCATGTTTTTAGGCTTATGCCCAAGTCAGCTCCAAACTAAGAAGGACTCTGCACAGGCAATAGAACGTCTGTGAGGGACTCACTCAACACACAGATTGATGGGACCGGATGAAGCATCTCTACGTTAGTGCTCATTATAAGTGGGATCACTAGCACCAAATTAAAGGTCTGCTACTGGATATGTTCTGGCAATGCATGTGATTGGATGGCATGTACCAAATGCAAAATGTAGGTTACTCAAAGTGGCATTGTCTTGCAAGAACAGGCTACCTGAGAAATGGAGCTCAGATTAAGGGTTCAGACAGGCCAATCTTTTCCTGTGTCATCACCTTGCCTGGTTTATGTAAGTTTATAGGGATCTGTTCTGAGAAAATACATACTTTTGTAGGAACATTTGCAAATATATCATGTGGTAACTGGGGGGGGGGGAGGGCTCCAGATATCACATTGGCCAGAAATGTGCAACCCATCCTTTGCTACTGCTTCCATTATCATTTTTGAGTGGGTGGGTGGAAGTACTTATATTAATTAATTAATTCCATTTATAGACCACCTATCTAGCCAAGAGATACTCAGAGTCAGGATAGTGTGTAGCAAAATATAAAACATGCATTGGATAATTAATATAAATACTAGACAATTCCACAAGCAGCAAGAAAATATTCTTACCATTCTTACCATTCTTGGTTTGGACCACAACATGGAAAGAATTAAATGTGAAGATCCTGTGTACATGCTAACTCATAATCAGTAAGCACCAATCACATAGATTTTACATGATGTTGCTCTCATTGAGGCAACAGGACGATTTTCTGTCTTGGAAAAAAACATTGCTCTTGACAGAGAGCAGTGTCAGGATTTCCCCCTTGATTTTTCTTTTTGTCTCTTGTGTGGGAGAATGTTATATACTTTGCTTCTTTAACTCCTGTTTTCCAGAAGGGGGAGTGGGAGGACTGCCGACTTGAGTATGATTGAGGAACTGTTCAGACACCATTTTTCCTTTCCGTTGAAAACCAAGCACTTGTACTGTCAGCTCTGGAGCTGAGAACACAAAGCAGGCATGACTGAGCTGAAGGAGGTACGGCTTGCCTTCGTGCGTGGGGGGGGGGAAGCAGGGAGAAAGAGAAATGCTATATTTTGCTTCTCTTTTTTTAAAATAAATTTTATTTCTAATAATTAAGACATACAAACAAATAACAATACTATATTTTGCTTCTCACTTGGGGGGGGAGGGCAGGAGACGGGGTGCCAGGCTGCCAATTTATACAGAACTTCAAACTTTTACAAACATATTTGATCAATAAGAGCAATGAAAAAGTTGGCATTTGCTTCAGGTCATTTTGAGGCACAACTGCGAGGCATTCTGGAAAAGAGTTATTTATGTTATCACTGCCACTGCTGCCACTACTACCACCCACTTATTTTTTGAAAAGCTGCTTTCTGCTTCTCCCTATTACTGCTGCTGTTCCTTCTTGTGAGAGAAACATGCTCTCTCGCTCTCTCGCTCTCTCTCTCCAGCAGATGCACACATTTTGTCTGCTTCTGAGTTCCACTTCCGATTTTTAGGAAGCCTCTATATGGACATCAGCTGTTACCACACAACAAGTCTCAGGGGTGGCCTCAGACTTTTTGTGTGAGTATCTCCTTCCATCCATTCAGTTTTTTTCCAACTCTTGGTCACTTTGTGGATCAATGCTCTCCATGCCTTTCTATCTCTTACCATTTATTTTAGTTCTGTCAAAGTCATCGAGTGTCCCGGTGTCCCAAAAGACCCAATGCCAAAACACCAGACGAGCAATGTAGTATATGCAGTTCAGTGCAGTGAGGAGTGAGTGTGCAGAGCTCTACACTGGATAAACCAAAAAGCCACTAAACAGGAGGGGCAACAGCTCAGGACCAGAATCAGCAGTATACCTCCATTTGAAGGACAAAGGGCACTCATTCAAAGATGAGGATGTATGCATTTTAGACAGATAATTTAGGTGGTTCAAGAGAGGGATCAAGGAAGCCATTCATGTGTGTATTAAAAATCCCTCTCTCAACAGATCTCTCTACTTATCAAGCTGCCCTTTCATCAAACCCCAAACAAATCAGAAGCACTTCATACCTCCACCAGCGAGGCCACGGCTAACGGCCCATACTTAATGGGTGTTGACAAGGGTTGGACAGGTGGAACTTTCACACACACCAGGGCATTGTACATCTAATGAGCCTATTCAGGTCATCATCCACCTAACAAACCTATTCTGGCCACTGTGCACCTAAGGAGCCTATTCAGACCATGGTGGTGTGAAACCAAGGTGAACTATAAATTGGAAGCCTCCCACCAACTTTTTCTCAGACTGAAGAAACTACTTGGATAAGTAGCAAAACATTTTGATCTCATAAGAAAAGAAGTCCAGTTGCCATATGACTCAGCTTCCGAATAACCTCATCTGGATGACTGAGAATCTACACAAACAAGTTGCATTGCCATTCTTCAAAGTACTATACATCTTTTGATCTCTGGGCTGTATTCACTTGTTTTGATTAATTTTAGAGCCAAGGAAATTAAACTCCTTTACTGCTTCAATTACCTCAGTGTTGATCTTAACACTGACTTGCACATGTTCTGCCACTGTCATTATTTTTGTTTTCTTGGTATTGAGGCAGGATCCAAGTTTTTCACTTTCATCTTTGACTATTAGTATTTGCTGTTCTAGATCTTTCTTACTTTCCAACAGCAGTGTTTCACCATCTGCATACCAAAGATTGTTGATGTCTCTACTACCAATTTTAACCCCATTAGGAGATTCTTCCAGATGTGCCTTTCTTATGACCACTTCTACGTAAATGTTAAAT
>JAHTLZ010000010.1:65450342-65478404 GCA_023846285.1 Phrynocephalus versicolor | reverse complement strand
AAATAAATAAATAAATAAATAAATAAATAAATAAATAAATAAATAAAAAAATAAAAAAATAAAAAAAAAGTATAGATATTGTCATGAAACAACAGTCGTCACGATACCATCAATCATGCCCGTGGGTAAATGGAAACAGGGACAGAACTGGGACAAGACCATGTGACCGCAAATGGCGTTATCATGAAATGAATGTAATCTCGGAACAAGGAAGGACATGAAGTAACTGCCTTGGTCCCATGTCATGGCCTGAACCCAGACTGGAATGGATCCAGAACACACTCTTTCTCCTTGAACAACTGGAGCCTGACCGCAACAACCCACTTGATCACCTTGCCCAGAAAGGGAACATTGGCTACTGGCCAATAGTTTGACAAATCTTCAGCAGCCAAGCCAGGTGTTTTAAAGAATGGGCCAGATCATGGCAAGCGGTGATGCTGATCCATGAAACTGAGGACATTGCATAAAGCCTTATCTCCACCTCAAGTCATAGGTTCTTTATGCTTTCCCCGTTTATGGAAACTGGGTTTTCATAAAGATCCAGAAACCGCAAATATTGTCATAAATCTGGACAAAGATTGGGGTGGAAGGTTACTAAAATGGTAGAGGGTGAGTAAGACACCCATCTAGGTGCTTTAAGTTCAGATACTTGAGGGGCGGTTTGCCACTGTTTTGAAATCAGTGAGACATGCACCTGAATAATAGTGTTGTTTTGCAATCTAAATAAAACTAAAGTTTATTTTTTTCATTTGGCATATATCAATAGATGCACAAAAATTGAAAAAGCAAAAATGTTGGTATCCGAACCCAATGGTGCATCATGATATTTTATGCCTTGCTTAGTTTGACACAAGAATAGTCCACTGTGGTGTGTCATCTCACATCTGTATCATCACAAAATGCCAATAGCGTTAAACAGGTAAATAATGCAGCATATATTGAATCACTGCATAAAACCTTGACTTCTCTGTAAGAATAGTCAATGTTAAACATAAAACATTACTGTGGTGCCTATCTGGTTGTTATTTGTGACTCTTCTGCATGTTGGAGTCACTAGTACCAAATAGGATGAATAGCTCAATGACTTAGGAGTCTGGCTGGAGAGCCAGGAGTTGGGAGTGTATTTCCCCAGTGGGCCTCCTGGGAAAAGAGGCAGCCTCTGTGGCTCTGGAAAAGCTGCACAGTCTCAGGATACCCCTAGAAGAAGAAACGGTAAACCACTTCTGTGCATTCTTTCCTTAGAAAACCCTGAAATCAGGGTTGGAATCAACTTGATGGCATTGTCCAGGCACAGCTGCTTGGATGAGCAGCGAAACGTTTTGATCTCCCAAGAAAAAGAAGCCCAGTTGCTATGACTCAGCTTCCAGGTATACTCACCTGGATGGCTGAGAATCTTCACAGACATCTTGTCCACGCACAGTGTTTCTATCAAGGGTTCAATCACATGATAACCCAATCTAGTGAGTGATCAACTGTTCAGAAAGACACAAGAAGTTCCTTGTCCTCCTTTAATACAGAAAAAGGCACCTCTAGCTCCCTGTGACCAGCAGATGATCTTCTAGCTGTTGTAGGTAGGCCAGTAAACCAACGCCAAGGGACAGACCCAGAATGGAGAAGATTGGTGCTGTGAACATCCATCGGTAACTTCAGAACGAACCCAGTCCTCCTGTAGGATGACTATCTATTCTCATTACTTTGCATGCCTAGCATGTGAGCTAGTGAGGCAGTAAAAGGTAATCACTAGTCTATTTGCACTCTGACTTGTTTTCTAAAGGCAGCTTCCATGCTTAAGAGTAGAGATGGGCACGACTTAGCGAAATTTTCGTTTCCGTTTTCGTTTTTCATTTCCGTTACGTAATGAAACGAAAAACGAAAAACGGCTCAAAACTGGAACGAAAACAGAAACGAAACGACTAATTTCGAGCCAATTTTCGTTTTTCGTTACTGGAAAAGCACTTAACGGAGCTAAATGGGAAGAAACGAAAAAAATTTCATTTTCGTTTTCGTTTGTCGTTTTCGTTATGCAACGAAACAAAAACGAAAAATTTTGAAAATTAGCTCACGAAAACGGAAACGAGCCGAAACGGACCCCTAGACGAAAACAAAAACGAAAACGAACAATTTTTCTGAGTCGTGCCCATCTCTACTTAAGAGTAATATAAAACTTAGATCTAATCAGAACAATACAGCAAAACCTAATCCACGGACATTTCTCCAGTAATCCACACCCAGCCCGGCTTGTCAAGACTTGTCAACCCAAAACGATTTTGCCCCCACACTCCAGACCCTCCACCTTCCTGCCACTTTGTTTTTATCACTCCCACTCTAATGATGCTTGAGATGCAAGCCTGTTCTCTCTTTCAAGATCAAGGATGAAAAACCAGGAAGGTCACCAGATGCCTCTTCCTTTCATGTATCTTTGTTCGCCATCCTCTCCCTTTGCCCGGCCCTGTGCCCCACACGATCCCTGTCTTTTGATGAGCCACATTTTTATTAGTAGCGATGGGGATTTGTTCTGAGTCATTTTAAAAGGTCCAGGGGCAGAAGCTTTAATTGCTGGATTTTTCACAGAGGGTGTTAACATTTATTAAAGTCAGTTTCTCTGATTTCCTTCTAATGAAATGACGACTGTGTGAGAGAGATAACATTAGGATCAGTTGGTGGGGGACTCACAGAAGGCTTAAAATAATCAGGGCTAAGGAGGGAGGGAAGGAGGGGGAAATCGCACACCACTTCTTAGAGAATTACTCCACTGCTTTGCTTGGCAGTTAGAAAGGATACTCGTTTTCAGGACGGCCAAGGCTGGTCAAGGCTTTGCATTTTATTTTCAAATGGCTCCTCTTGGAAAAAAGTAGCTTGGCAAGTTATTTATAAGGCACCTAAGCTTGATAAAAATAGTATATGATTAGATTGAAAAGTTGGTGTTTCCCCCATTTTTCTTTAAATAAATAAATAAAATGAAAATAAAAGTAGGACTACTTGGTATTTAGTCCTCACTTTTTCTTGCATAGTAGATCCCTTAAAGACTCCCGAGGAAAGAAGCTTCTCAGTCATATCTATCAAAATGGCATTATACAGAGAGCAAGAGGAACAGAAGAAGAAGAAGGGGGAAATGTAAAGGAGCAATCAGAGCTTGGATGAGTTATATTTAATGGGGACTTTGAGCTTCAGAATCCTGCACAGCCATCAATAATAGCTTGGTTCCTTACACTTCACATTTTCATCACAATCACACGTTTAAAAGGGAGGTGTCATCACAGAGGACATAGTGGGAGCCTTAACCCACCCAAAATAACTTTTTCAACCCCTGGGATAAATAAATTCTAAAGTGGAGCTCTGTACTAGCTCAGGCGAAAAGTGTACCAAACAGGGTACAAGGAGGGATAGTTGTGCCTTTCTAGATCAGGGGGATTTGGGAATAACAACTTGGTGACGTTTTCTGTATCACAAGTAGGAATTCCATGGATGAAGCCCCATCTACCCTCAAAAAAACCCCATACCTTCCTGTAAACTCAAATTGCTGAACCCTAGGATGGATTCAGACTAATTTAACTGGATTCTGGCTCCTCTTATGCACCCAAACAAGCAGCCATTTATGTATCTGGGCATGGCAGCAGGAGGGTGCTACATTGCTTTGCTAGATTTAACTGCGTGAGTGGTGAGATAATTTCCATAAGGATATGGTTTTGGAGGATCCATCAGGATCTGGTTTTGTCTCTTGGGCCAGATGAATTACACCCAAGGATATTAAAAAAACTGGTGGAAGTAATTTCAGAACCATTGGCAATAATCTTTGTGAAGTCCTGGAGAACAGCAGAAGTCCCCATCGATTGGAGGAGGGCTAATGTTGTCCCCATCTTCAAAAAGGGGGGAAAAGAGGACCCAAATAATTACTGCCCAGTCAGCTTGATTTCAATTCCTGGAAAGATCCTAGGGCAGATTATTAAACAGGCAGTCTGTTATTATTTAACAAACAATGCTGTCATTACAAGAAGTCGACACAGGTTTCTTAAAAGCAACTCATGCCAGACTAATTTGATCTCTTTCTTTGACAGAATTACAGGCCTTGTGGATGAGGGGAATGCTGTGGCTATTGTTTATCTGGACCTCAGTAAGGCCTTCGATAAGGTTCTGTTCTGGGTCCAGTACTGTTCAATAATTTTATTAATGACTTGGAGGAAGGAATAATGAGTATGCTGATTAAATTTGCAGATGATACCAAATTGGAAGGGGTTGTTAATTCCCTAGAGGATAGGATGAAAATCCAATATGACCTTGACAGATTAGCGTGCTGGGCCAAAGCTAACGGGATGGGTTTCAACAGAGGGAAATGTAGGGTGCTACATTTAGGTAAAAAAATGAATTGCACAGATATAGGATGGGATATACCTGGCTGGAAAATAGTACATGTGAAAGGGATCTGGGAGTCTTGGTGGACCACAAATTGAACATGAGTCAGCAGTGTGGCGTGGCAGCCAAGAAAGTCAATGCGATTCTTGGTTACATCAACAGAACCATAGAGTCTAGATCAAGGAAAGTGATAGTACCACTCTATTGTGCTCTGGCCAGACCCCACCTGGAGTACTGTGTTCACTTCTGTGCACCTCAATTTAAAAAGGATGTTGACAACCCATGCACGAGGCTACCCTGAATATATGCAGTGTGCAACAGTGGAAGTACACACAGAGAGACTCTATTATGCTGATCGTGCTACAGCAAATATTCTGGCCTGAGCCAGAGTTCAAACAACTCCAGAGCTAGCTGAAGCTTTTCTAACTGACATTAAATCCTGTATTTCATATCTGTTTCTTATGGCCGTACATATTTCAATAGTAGATCTCATAGAATAGAATCATAGAATCATAGAGTTGCTACAGTCCAACCCCCTGCCATACAGGAACCCCATCACAGGACTCCCGACAGATGGCCATCCAGCCTCTGCTTAAAAACCTCCAGAGAAGGAGACTCCACCACCCTCTGTGGCAGCGTATTCCACTGCCAAACAGCTCTAACCATCATGAAGTTCTTCCTAATGTTCAAATGGAATCTCTTTTCCTATAGTTTGAAACCATTACCCCACGTCCTAATCTCTGAAGCTATGGAAAACACACCTGTTCCCTCTTTGATGTGACATCCTTTCAGATATTTAGACATAGCTATCATATCCCCTTTTGGCCTTCTTTTTGAAAGGCTAAACATTTCCAGCTCCCTAAGCCATTCCTCATACTCATAAGACCTCATACTCATAAGACAATCCTCCTCCTCTGTACCCGCTCAGGTAAGAGGTTAGACTTAGCCTAACCTCTACAAATAAATTGTAAACTGTCCAGAGAGTGCTTTAAGCACTATGGGGCAGTATATAAGCTGTACACTTTGTTTTGCTTTGCTCTTTCTTGTCAAACATGGACTCCTTCAAAGAGTCAACAACATGACAGGCCAATAAAAATACTGTTGATGCCAAATGTGATACTGAAGTGTCTAGAGATTCTCATTTCAGTATGAATGCACTACCCCAAATGCACCTTGGTCCTTTTTAACTTGGTGTTCTTCTCATGGATTCATTAAGCTGGAAGGGGCCTGCAAGGCCATTGAGTCCAAGCCCCTGCTCCATGCAAGGAATTCTTAGCACCCGGAGCTAGACCATGGCCATGCAGGTCCACCTCATTGCCTTACTCAAGTAGGCAAAGCTAATGTTTCCAATTAATGAGATTTTTATTGCTGAGAGCAATAAGAGACAGTTCCTTTTGTGCAGGAAAATTAATTGAAATCTAAAAGTACATAGTGATTTTTGTTTTTTGAGAGCAGTTACCGTGCTTGGCCATTGCCCTACAAAGAAAATATTATACCTGTAGCTGATATTGATTTTTATTCAAGCATCCAAAATGTATGTGAGCAGTTCCTGTGCTACAACTAGCGGGTCGATAATTAATACTCCCATTAAAGCTCTTTAAAGCCATTTCAGAGAGACAGGAGAGCAAGGCGAACAAAGTTCATTCAGCTTTTGCTGAATGCTACTGCTGCTCCTCTGGTTGGTAATAGTAAGCAGGAGGAAAGTGACTGATCAGACATTACCCTAAAGCTCAGCAGAACACAACAAACCATCTGTCAGGAATTCTGGGCTCTGAAGCTGCTCAGGGTTATCCCGAATCTACTTCCAGCTTGGCTTATCCACACTGGGTCCCCTGCTGTACTCTGTAGACATGTTTCTACAGGGCTTATGGCTACCTCAGTGCTGCCAGGTTATTTTGGGGTTCAGAGCCTCCATGTTGGCTCCCTACAATTCTCCTGGATCTGTAGGCTTTTCCTCCCTTCCCCATCAATAAAAATTGATGGCAAAACAATCACCACCATGTGTGTGTGAGACACAATGTTGTTCTTTCTTTATGTATATGTACCAGTTGTGTACATAGTTGTTCTACATTGTTCATGTTTACCTGTTTTATGCCTCAAACAACTTTGTAAAACTGAGGCATAATCAAAACACTTGTACACAGTGCAAACCAAAACTGTGAAGTTGAATTCCTTAATACTGAACTCAGCCACCTGAATTGGGCCCTACAGGCAAATGGCTATTCCAAGAACGAAATCAAAAGAACCATCAAACCGAACAACACCAAACTGAAGAAAACCAGCATCCAACAAACAAAGTATTTCTGCCATACTGCATTGACAAAGTGTTGAAAAAACACAACCTACAAACAGTATTGTGAATAATATGCAAATCAGATACTTTGTATAATATGCCAATGCTTCTTAATCCATGTTGGAAGCAATTCAGTGGTGCTTCTGGAGTGCAAGGATCAGGTGACAGGGTGCTGTCTTTGTTCAGGGGAAGCCCAAATGTGCTCATAGTCTTCTCTTTCTTTGTAGTGTCTCCTTCCATGGACTGGAATTACTGGAATATGGCAAATTTGCCCTGGGCTGGATGTCTGTTTCCCTCTTTACAGGCTGCAATCGGCATTCTCTTCGTTTTCCATAAGAGGTCTGCCAAGGCAAGCCTTATCATTAGGAAGAGTGATGTGATCTCCTCAGGCAGCTGCTGTTCTAGTTCAGCTGCAGAAGTCTCCGGGCTCTTCCTGATAGACTCTCTGGCTGCTCCATTCTGTTGAAAGATCCCGCTCTGTATGCCACACAACCCGTCTTCAATCCATCTCTGGTTAACATGTAACTCAGGTGCGTTGGAAGCAGGACACACAAGAGTTTCTTTTTAAAACTAGCGGTGAAGCTACTTGGTGGACTTTGTGGATTTCAGTAAACAAACAAACAAAAACAGTGCTTCCAAGCTATCCCATTGTCACTGTTTAAGTGCATGGACTTGGGGGGGGGGAAGACCTATTACATCCTTCTTTTGAGATATTTCAGTGAAGGAAGTCTACTTTTCTGTGTCAGCTATGAGTTCGATGAAGATAGGAACAGATTATCCGACCAAGTGTGTGTGTGTGTGTGAATATCTGGTACTAGGACTCAACTACATTATGAATAATCAAATGCTGAACTAGACATTATAATTATATAATGTCCAAAGATTTGAATCATTTGAATTCCATTGAACTCAGTTGCACTAATTTCTAACTAGACTGCATACTGCTGTTTATTAAAGAAAACTTTGCATGTTATGGAAAGGAACAAGCTCAAGGCAAGCAAAGAACATTGAGAACTTAATGCAAAGTAAGTCTTCTATCTTGCAATGTTTGGGGCAAATGGAAACAAATTTATATTTTATTAAATTAGCAAGCATCAGCTCTCTTGTTCAGAATATCTCTGCTGTCTAAATCCTGTTGCAACAGGAGAGAATATATACAGGACAATCCTAAACAGACTTACCCAAAAGAAGTCCTACTGATTTGGACTTGATGGCCTTATAGACTTCTTCCAACTCAGTGATTCTATGATTCTATGGAAAGCCCAAATTTGGTTTGCTTATATTGATTCCTGAATGGTGGATGCAGGAATGCTTCTCCATCTCTTGGAGGTCTCCTTAGCACAATTACTCCTGCTCTGGATGCAAAATTTGTAGCGTGAAGGGCAGCCTGCTGAGATAAAAAATCCATGGCATTAATTGCCTCCACACATGCGGAGTGGATCCTCACCTTAGTTCTTGTGGGTGCCTTCTGAAAATGTATGTATAACTGATGTAGGTACCATCTGTATCAGCCCAGATGAATAGAATCCAGCAAGGCAGAGAAGCACTCGGCCAACATTTCTTCCATCCTTGATGCACAAAGTAGTCCACCACACAAGAGTAAGGCAATGAATGAGCATGTAGCTGATGGTATAGAAAAATCCAGTTCAAACATATGGCACAAACCCAACCAAGCCTTTCAAATTCAATTACAACGCGCAAGGCAAAACTCTCCTCTTGTTTATTTTGCTTCCTGGTGTTGTTTTGAAGATAATTTAAAGAAAGAGCAGAATTGGTTGGGCATCATTGTGCCAGACAAGAAGGGTAGAATTACTTGTCAAAAGATGTGGTTTAGGAAAGACAATGAAGGACAAATGAGAAAGTTGGTGTGTGTGTGTGAACAGCAATATTTTTCTCACTAGTAAATACTTCTACTTCTGTAGAAGTGACTAAACTATAGATCCAAATGACTAAACTATAGATACTATTCAGTTTGTGTCCTGCCAGCATAAGGTATCTATCAGAAGAAATCAATGCTAACCCCTTTGTATAGCCACTGATATCTTCAGTTTGTAGCTGTCTCCCCAGAGTAGATTTTCAGGGAAGACAGGAGAAATGACTTCTCTTCTTATTTCACTGATGCAAAGAGAAACCAGTTTGATGGAGACCTCTCTATGTCACAGCATTGATGGTTTCCAAATACATGATATAAAGAGTACAGATCTAAATAATCATATTTTGGAGTCTTAATTAATTACCTTCCCTTTATAGGTGTGTTGTTTGCTCGTTGGATTAACTCATGTTCATAGAACCCTGAATAAAATATTTTTCCCCAGATGATGTAATCAGTAACTCAATAAAGTCACGAAAATAATCAATAAAATCAACATAATAATAGATTAAGTACGTCAATCATAAAATTAAAATGCAATTTTCCTTCTCTGAGTGAATTTTTTCTAAAAAAAAGTAAATGTCTTAACTTGGAGCACAAGAGATAGTAAGGCAGGTACCAGATGAATTTGTGAAGGCAATTCTATAACTGAAGGAGAGAGGGAAGATGGATGAAGAAGACTTCCGTTTTGTTTCCACTTGCTTGGTCTTTGACCATGATGACCCTATGAGAAAAGCCTGAATGGAAGACCTTGAAGTGGTTGATGCTGGAGGAATATCCTGACCTTTGAAATAGGAAAAGGAGGACAGCTGCTAAGGCACTGCGGTGACGGACAGCTCTGAATGGCAAAAACCAATCTTACCCAGCTAAGTACACGTTGTCCTTACAAAACGTCCCAGATCCAATTATTCATATGTAGAGATGGACACGAAACAATTTTTTAAAAAATTCTTTTTTCGTTTTTCATTTTGTTTCCTAACAAGACAAAAAATGAAGTGCCTTTTAAAAAAGAAACAAAACGAAATGGAATTTTTTGTTTTGTTCCATTTTGTTTTTCATTTTTTTCATTTTTATTATTTATTTTGACAAGTGACAATCTCAGCACTTGTCAAAATAAATAATAAAAATAAGTGCCAATCAGAGATTGTAAAAAAAAAAAGCACCAATCACCAGTGGGGCCTCATGCACCAGCTGATTGGTGCTTGTAAAAAATAAAATAAAAACACTGATCAGCCATCAGGGCCCCAACTAGTTGTAAAAAAAAATAAATAAATGAAAAAAATGAAAACTGAAACAAACTGAAACAAAATGAAACAATGAAACAATTTTTTAAAAAAATCATTTCAAATGAAACAAAATGAAACAGAAACAATGAAAAATGAAACAAAATGCCATTTTTGCATTATGTGCCCATCTAATAAGAACATAAGAACATAGGAAGAGCCATGCTGGATCAGGCCAAAGGCCCATCTAGTCCAGCTTCTCACAGTAGCCCCACAAGATGCATTTGGGGGCACACGAGACTAGATATCTGTATCCTGATAGTACTCCCCTGCATCTGGCCCTTGAAGTACCCCAGTTTTAAGCCTGGAGATTACACATCTCCATCATGGTTTGTAACCTGTGATGGACTTTTCAATCCCCTTTTGAAGGCATCCAGGCCAGATGCCATCACCACATCCTGTGGCAGGGGGCTCCACAGACTAACAACGCACTGGGTGAAAAAAATATTTTCTTTTGTCTGTTCTTACTCTCCCAGTCCTCAGTTTGAGTGTATGTCCCCTAGTTCTGGTATTATGTGAGAGGGAGAAGAGTGTCCCTCTATCCACTCAATCATACCCCCCAGGCGCCTTTTTTTCCTAGAGTAAAGAGCCCCAAATGTTTTAGCCTTTCCTCATAAGGGAGGTGCCCCAGTCCAGTAATAATTTCAGTTGCTCTCTTCTGCATCTTTTCCAGTTCCACTATGTCTTTCTTGAGATGCGGTGACCAGAACTGTACACAATACTCCAGGTGTGGCCTTACTATCATTTTGTATAATGGCATTATAATGTTGGCTGTTTTATTTTCCATCCCCTTTTTGATAATCCTTAGCATGGAATTGGCCTTCTTCACCACTGACACATATTGTATAGACACCTTCATTGAGCTGTCCACCAACACATCAAGATCTCTTTCCTCATCCGTCACAGATAGCTCAGAGCCCATGAGTTGATAGATAAAGTTTTGATTTTTTTGCCCCAATATGCATTACTTTACATTTGGCTACATTAAAACACATTTGTAATTTTGCAGCCCATTCCCCCAGTTTGGAGAGATCCCTCTGGAGCTCTTCACAATCTTCTCTGGTTTTTACCACACGGAAAAGTTTTGTGTTATCTGCAAACTTGGCCACCTCACTGCTCATCCCTGTCTCCATGTTATTTATGAACAGACATAGTCCCTCACCAAAGGCTGCTGAAAAAACTGCACAGTCAGGGGATAAAAGGGCAGGTCCTCTTATGGACTGAGAACTGGTTGAGATCCAGGAAAGGAAGAGTAGGTGTCAATGGGAAATTTTCACAATGGAGAGAAGTAAAAAGTGGTGTGCCCCAGGGATCTGTCCTGGGACCGGTGCTTCTATTCATATGGTTTTTTTTAAAGGACTGAGACAAAAAAGAGGGATTCCTTCAAGTTTTAGAGAGCCATTGCTTCTCAGTGTCAACACTAGTACCAAAGGTATGCAGAACAAAAAAGTAAAATAAAATATAAATACAATAAAATAATAATAATCTTTATTTTTATGCCGCCTTTCTTTCCGAGGGGACCCAAGGAATAGGAATAGGAATAGGAATCTGTATTGTCATTGCCGCCTTGCAGGAACAATGAAATTTCAACAACAACAACAACAAATTCAACATACACAATATTAAAATATCAAAGTCAATGTTTAAAAACAACCATAAATACACAATAAAAACAATATTAAAAACAGCAGAAGCATCAGAATTTAAAAGGCTTAAGATGTTAAAAATAAAGAATTTATAAAAGGCTGGAGGCTCAGAAAGCTTGCCTAAATGTCTTGATGCCTTGGTTAAATGTTTCCAGGGAGGAGGCAGTTCTTAGCTCAAAATGGAGGGAATTCCAGGTGCCACTACTGAGAAGGCCCTGTTTCTTGCCACCACCCCATGCACCTCCCTGGGCAGTGGCACTCATAGAAGGGCCTTCTCTGATGACCTAAGGGGAAGGACCAGATTATATGGAAATAGACCAGATATCCTGGTCCCGAGCTGAACAGGGCCTTAAAGGTCATAACCAGCACCTTTAATTGGATCCAGAAATGAATGGACATCCAATGCAGTTGCTGGAGAAGCAACCCAACAGAGTCAAACAACTTAGCTCGAGTAACTACACGGGCCACCACATTCTGTAACAGTTGTAGTTTCTGAACCATCTTCAAGAGAAGCCCCACATAGAACGTGTTGCAATAGTCTAACCTTGATGTCACTGTGGCATGGATCAATAGTGCTCTCTATTTTAGGATATAACAGGAATGGCAAACCTTTTAGAGATCAAGTGCCCAATCTGCAATTCAAAACCTACTTATTTTTCACAAAGTGCAAATCCGGCAATTTAACCGGAATACAGTGGTACCTCGGGTTACAAATACTTTGGGTGCTACCTTTTGGGAAAGCGAGGATCGAAGAGCAGGCTTTTGAATTTCCCTTGCTATGGCCATGGGAAATTCAAAACCCTGCTCTTCGATCCATTCTTTCCCAAAGAGTAGCACCCCATCCCTGGCAGAGAGGCAGATGGGATCATCCAGCTCTCTGCACAGAGCACAGTGGCATGCTCCAAGTGGAGAGGGAAGTGCTGTAGCTATGAGGGAGCGATGTCATGTGCCCACTAGAGATGGGCACGAATAAAAAAAATGGCTTTTCGTTTTTCATTTAGGGGGTCCGTTTCAGTTCGTTTTCGTTTTTTGCGAATTTTTGCAAAAAAATCATTTTCATTTTCGTTTGTTTTGTTACCGTTTCATTACCATTTATTTCATTTTTTTGTGATTTTTTTTAGCATTTAAAGCAATTCAATGTATTGCCGTAACGAAAACGAAACGGACGACAAAATTTCTGGTGTTTCTGTTCGTTTCATTTCATTTGGGAGGCAAAAATTTGTTGTCGTTTCATTACATAACGAAACAAAAAATGAAAACAAAAACCAAAAGTTGTTCATTTCGTGCCCATCTCTAGTGCCCACAGAAAGGGCTCTGCAGGCCACCTTTGGCACCCATGCCATAGATTCACCAACACTGGAAGAGAGGAAATATTTATGGTAGAAACATTTCCCTTTATTTAGATATAGGGAAACATTTGCAAGAAAACACGAAACCCAGCACAGAGAAAGATCTCCTGGCCAAAGAGTAATGGCATTACTGCATCATATTTCTGTTAAAAGTATTGGTCTTAGGCTTGTCACGGCAGCAAAACTACCATGCCAGATGAACAAGCTGTGGATGTTTTTGAAATTCTCGAACTCCTTCCCCCACATACAGCCGCCCCATCCCCAGCTAATTGCTTCAGAGCTTGCTGAGGGAGCGTTTGCAGGTGTCATCTTCCTGATTTCCATACAAATGAACCTTTCAGAGTCTGGATCTCTGCATGCCTGCCAAGGGAACAATGAGAGAGAGTGCGCATCATTGTGACACGGCGACAGAAGGAAGTACCCTTGCAGAACAGAGCCCTCAGACTCGGGGAATCTGGAAATTGTGCATGCTATCACTTGCTGTTTTCAAGACTCACTAACAATGAGAGGCTAAGAATGGCTTCGCAGCAGGATTACAGGGTTGGCACTTTCAAAGGGAAGCAGTCATTAAGCCTCCAAGGCTCATTAAGAGTTAGGAAATATAACACATGCAAGAGCTACAAATAGCACTTGCTCTCTCCCCATTTGGCTGCTTTCCCTATTAATTTATAATGTGCCACACTTGCCCTTTGCTCTCCCTCCTTTGAAAATGATCTCTTGAAAACCTTTTGAATTTCAGAAAAAGGTTACATCAAAATCTCATTATTTTGTAGCTATCCATACAGACAAATGTTCTGTACAATTATTCCCCCTTTGCTTGGTTTTACATCCATTTCCATCTGTTTCTTGGCTTCAGTCAAGGTCTTGCTTTCTGATTATGCCTTTTAAAATGTTCCCTTTTCTCTAAACCTCTTACAACTCTATCTTCTGTTTGTGTGCAAATGGAAGATGCAGTAGCAAAATCAACTCTTGAAAGCCTAGGCGAAGGCGAATATAAAAAGGGACAGGCCAGCAACTTGCCATGTTCTTGTCCTGAGCAGGCTCTCCAGATGTTGGTGGAGTATAACTCCCATGATTCCTCATGAGCGGAGCCAATGGTACATACAGCCCATGATCAGAGTGGGAGGGGGCAGCCTACCTACAACTCAGGGTATTTTCACTACTTTGACTACAGGTTATCCCTAGGCATTTGTTAGGGAGGATGAGAACAGCAGGCCAACAACATCTGGAAAGCATTTCCCATCCCTACCCTAGATATTACAGAAAACATGTTTTCATGTAAAATCTAGGTGATGGAAATGAGGGCTATTTCTGCTTTTTAAGTTGTACATCTGGAATCCCTTTGGGGAGAAAGGCGGCATAAAAATAAAGTTATTATTATTCATTAGTTATTATTATCTGCTGATATGTCTCAGTCTCTATGAAAACATGGGGACATAAGACAGAAGCATTTCCCTCTTTCTTTCACTGCCCCTGTTAGAATCATAGGATCATAGGATCATAGAGTTGGAAGAGACCTCAAGGGCCATCCAGACCAACCCCCTGCCATCCAGGAACCCCATCACAGGACTCCCGACAGATGGCCATCCAGACTCTGCTTAAAAACCTCCAAGTAAGGAGACTCCACCACCATCCATGGCAGCATATTCCACTGCTGAACAGCTCTAACCGTCATGAAGTTCTTCCAAATGTTTAAATTGAATCTGTTTTCCTGTAGTTTGAGACCATTGCCCTGCGTCCTCGTCTCTGAAGCCATAGAAAACAAACCAGTCCCTTCTTCAATGTGACATCCTTTCAAATATTTAAACATAGCTATCATATCCCCTCCCAGCCTTCTTTTTGTAAGGCTAAACATTACCAGATCCCTAAGTTGCTCTTTGTAAGACATTTCTTCCAGAACATCGGTCATCTTTTTTACCCTCCTCTGGACTCATTCAACATCCTTTTTAAATTGAGGTGAACAGAACTGAACACAGTACTCCAGGTTCTGTGATGTCTTTTTAATTCTGGATGGGAAAATGGTGTAATGATAGATTTGGAAGTGGAAATAATAACCCCCATGGGCACATTATTGGAGTTCTTCAGAAGCTGGCATTATCCCCAGTGCTGTTTAACATTTTTATTTATTTATTTATTTTAGAGTATTTTTACTCCGCCTTTCTCCTTGGAAAAGGACCCAAGGCGGCTTACAGTAATGAGGGATAATATACAGTCCGGTACAATTAAGACATGTTCAAGTAATTGAGAACAAGGAATTGAGTGACATTTTACAGCATTAAGAGACAACATTACATTAAAGCTACAAGGTTACAGTATAAGTAGTTGTAAACACAAAGTCTATGTGAACCTATAGATTCATATAAAAGACACATAATGGTAGTCCATAATTCAGGGGAAGCTTGCCTGAAGAGAAAGGTCTTTGCCTGTTTCTGGAAGGACGACAGAGATGAGGCAGCCCTGGCCTCCAGTGGGAGTGAGTTTCAGATTCTGGGCACAGCAGTCAAGAAGGCCATTTCATGGGTTTCCATGAGACATACCTGTGAGGGTGGTGGGAGGGTGGTGGGATGGAGAGAAGGGCCTCTCCTGATGACCTTAATACCCAAGTAGGTTCATACTGTGAGTTTCGATCCTTGAGGTAGCTAGGACCCAAGTCATATAGTGCTTTGTAGGTCAAGGTCAGCACCTTGAATTGTGCCCAATAGTTGATTGGCAGCCAGTGGAGCTGTTTTAATAGGGGGTGTAATGTGATCTCTATAGCCTGCCCCAGTCAGCAGTCCCTTGCCTGGATGGTATTGCTTTCCTATTGAGGGACCAAGTCCACAATTTGGGCATTCTTCTGGATCGGTCTCTTCTTGGGAGTCCCAGATTGCAGCTGTGTTCAGATCAGCCTTTATCGAGCTTAGGCTAATCGCCCAGCTCTGCCTGTACCTAGATAAGGATTCCCTCAGGATTTTGTGGCAGGCCCTGGTCATCTCCCAGATTGACAATTGTGATATTTCAAGGACCTCCCCCTCAACCCCAAGTTTGGGCCCTGAAATCTCAGTGAATGGGAGATTGACCCTAACTTCAACTAACCTCAGAAGGAACAAG
The DNA here is from genome assembly GCA_023846285.1 of Phrynocephalus versicolor. Classification (NCBI taxonomy): domain Eukaryota; kingdom Metazoa; phylum Chordata; class Lepidosauria; order Squamata; family Agamidae; genus Phrynocephalus; species Phrynocephalus versicolor. The sequence goes on along the minus strand of JAHTLZ010000010.1, from coordinate 65,462,523 downwards.
GAAGCCCTGTGGGAGTGGAGAGGGGTGACAGGGAAGCCTAAGGCTGTCGGGGGATGGAGAGTTTATTGTTGATGTGATTTAAAAGGTGCCAACCTTTCAGTCTTGCAAGGCTTGGCTTCACTCTTCCAAAGGGTATATATATATGTGTGCCTCACTGCCTGTCTCTCTTCTTCAGACCAGTTCAAGCTTTCGTGGGGTGGGGTGGGTGGGTGGAGGTTCTCACACCCAATCAGTTGTGCTGTCTTTGGAGCTTCTGTTTTTCTTAGCTTCCCGAGTTCCTTCTCTGTGGTATCTGTTCTTGCGGACAATTGCTTTAAAATATCACATGGTAAGTAACCTGAGGATTATTAAGAGCAAAGCTCAGAAATAAATGGCCAAGGAAATGCCTGAAAAAATATCTTCTTACTGAAGACTGCTGACCAAAGCCCATAGGCTGGCCAACAAGAGAATACTCGCTCTGCTTGTGACACTTTTCCTTTGGTGTTTTTGCTGAGTGTGCCTAAGATTGCGGCCATCACCGCAGTGCCTTAGCAGCAGCACAGAAGGTAGAGAATCAATAGCACCACGGGGCTGCTGCGTCTTCCTCCTTGGAAGCCGGTTCCTTGAATGCCTGCATGCTATTCAGCTAATGAAAGCACAAGTCCACAGGCAGCTAAAAGGCAATGACAACCTGAATTGACCCCTTCCTCTGTGGCTTCTACTTTAAACATACAGAGTGGACTTCCTTCACACCAGAATGTCTATTTGTTGGGCAGAACCAGTTCTTCTTAACGGCAGCAGTTCAGTAAAATGCCATTTCCCTCCTCCTTCACAAAGCCAAACTAACACAGCTGCTGGGGCTTCGGAGCCAATTATAAGAATCAGCATGCTGCATTTGCTGCATTTACGGGATATGTGCTTCCCCTTAGAACATATCCCCCTTTCATCTTAATTTTAAAACCAACCTTCCTTTTCTATTTTCTTAGTAGAAATACAGACAGACATCAGAACATGGCTTCTCAGCTTGTCGCCAAATACTACATACAGAACTCATCATAATCGGAAGCAATGGATTGAACTGGGGCATAATAAATTTACTTAAAATACAGAATACGAGCAGGCTGTTGGTTTCTGGAAACCAGTGAGTCATGGATGTATTTCTGTGGAAAGAATGTTTTTGTTGCATAGATTTCTTCTTCCCCCAACAAGCCCAGCTTTGAGCACATCTATGGATTCACAGCAGCCCTCCGAGGCAGCTGAAGCTAAGAGTGGAAGACCCAAGACTTCAGCGCAAATTTGAACTCCAGCTCTGCAAAATCTGTTTTCTATGCATAGGCCAGAATATAAATATAAAGAGTTTAATATATTTTATTTTAAATACATTATACTCCTTTTTGGCCTTGCTAGCTGAGAAACCTGGCAAAGCAAAGGAAATATTTTTAAATATATCCCATGTAGCACAACAGGGAGTGTCTCAAACAAAAAACAACATATATTTTCACTTCCCTAACCTCTCTTGAGCAGGGGAAATGACAATATCCGGAAGCGGTTGGCTTATTAAGACTTGCTTATTAAGTAGTTCTAATCTAGCCTGACCGTGCCATGAGTATGCAAGGCAGAGATGTCAAGGAGCAAATTTCAGTTCCTCTCTCCTTTACACCATACAAACCTGGTGTTTCCGTTACTGTATATGGTGTAATTTGCAGTCATATTAAAAATATACCATCTGGTAAGTGTGCCATCACGTTGGTCTATAGCAATTCACACTGTTCCAGATCTCATTTACAAACAGTTTGGACCAATCTACTCTATTTTTCACTTAATTTGAATCAATTGGCCAGATTCATTCTGGGATACACTACTCTCCCGCTTATCATGGAGTTAGGAGCCTCACCCACCCACAATAAAGGAAAGTCCACAAAATGCAGACGCCTCAGCCAACTGACCTTGTGTTGCTGCTGCTAGCATGCACTTCCAAAGAGGGGTTTGGAAGAGAGGTTTGTTGTTGCTGCCGCATGCTGCCAGGAGCCCCAGGTCAGTTTGCTGAGGTGCCAGGAGGGGGTTAAAAACCTCTTTCTGGAAGCCTGCTTCTCTCAAGAAAAAAATCTGTGACATACTGAGACTGTAATATATGAACTGCGTTGTGGCGGGGGACTACTGTACAACCCAATTGGTTGCACAACCTGATAATTATTTTGTTCACAATTTTCTGTCTTTGTTCTCTTTTGCATTTTCCTATTTCCTCGATAGCTAGCTATAGATATAGATATACATGTATATGTACACACACACACACACACACACACACACTTGCATCATTTTAAGAAGAGAATGATTATGCAAATGGGCTGCTGCATCTAGAGCTGCACTCTGAACATGCTTCAGTTCCAAGGGATGGATCTAAATTCAGCAGTGTTTATATATAGCACATGTTACAGCGTAATAAGCAATATGCATATTGTATAAATAAAGTGTAATTGTAATTCTTGAATTTACAAGATCACTTGTGAGTATAAGAATTCCATTTTCCTCTACTACCTTTTCTATTTCATCATGCTCATGAGCAGAAATGAAAAGGAGCAATAAACTTTAAACTTAGCGAAGAGTGAAGGAAAAGGGGGGAGATTTTTTTTTTGAGAGAGAGAGATTGAAAGCAATCATTGTAGCTGTTCGTTTTGGGCTCTGTTCTTTGTGAGAGCAGCACTTTAAAGTACAAGCATCTTGTACACGCACAACACCCAGTATTATGTTTGGGTTCCAATATGCCATTAAATCACCTTGATTCCTAGTCGCCATACATGCTATTGCAACTTGTTAAAATCGTGGCCCACCTATTCACAATATGAATCCAGGTCACAGAGATGTACCATGCAAGAAACAACAATAACAATAACAATATGAGTAAATTTTTAATTGGGGGGGGGATTTTGCTCAAGAGGTACTGGACAAGAGTTAACATTTTCCTTTAGAGCTCTTAACAGCGGACCACAATCAATCCCTCTTTTACTTGGAAAAATCACAATTAAAGGCATCACAGGAGGCTCCTTTGTGGCATTTTACGGATTCACCAAACTAAAAAGAATTATTTATAGGAATATAAAGGTCTCTGGAGAAAAGTCATTGTGTGAGAGAGAGCATTTGATTTTTGTTTGTTTGTTTTATTTTATCTGTTAGAGATCATTTATCCCTATACGTACACACATGGTACTAATTTCAAAGCAGTTTTTTTTCAAAAAAAGCAAATCTGAATTTCTAGTTCAGTCTCTCATTGGCTTGGGTTGGGGGTATGCATCCCAAAAATCAAAGTTCATAGCTAGAAGAATCCTATGGTGAATAGAATATATAATGTAGTTTGTGTGTTCAGCTGGTTCTCATGTCCTGCTGGTTTCTAGTGGCAAAGTTAAGAGATGAATGGAAGATTAGGGGGATCTTTCCAGCATTATGCTCTTTTTACATCCCTTCGTGATTGACTTTAATTGGGAAGGTGGCTAAACTCTAGAGCTGCTGCAGTTTTGTGATGGATTCTTACTATCACAGAGCCAATCCACATTGTCTTATAGTTATGATATATGGGTTGCAGATGACACTGGGGCACAATAAAAAGACCATGTTTGGTTGTGTTTCCACTTATAATGACATTTCCTTTCCCTTTAAGAGCTGTTACATACTATTGTAATGCAGGGCTAGGTCATGCATTCTTTTTGACATGACTGGGGGGGATTCAAAAACCCTGTTTTGCTGGACTTCTGGAGCCGTAGTGACAGCAACAATCAGCTGAAAAGTGGATAGGAACAGGTAGTCAGCCTTGGCTGTGAAGCTGTGAGCCACTCTGAGCCTTCACATCAGCTGTGGAACATGGAGATGTCATGTGAGCAGCTAAGAGGAGCAGCAAAGAGGCAGGAGCCCCTGTGACAATGTGGCTGACATCCAGCCCTCGTCAGCTGGCTGGAAAGCAAAACAGCTGTGTGAGCAGCTAGGAAGGGCTATAAGCTGTTGGTTGGTGTTTGGATGGGAGGAGCATGCCAAATGGTGCAGCACTCCTCTCCCCCATCTCAACATATTCTTTGTAGCCTGATCCAGCTGTACCCAAAACGGGCAGTCTGAGAGGACCCACGCTAGCCTGCTGCAGCCAAAACCACAAAGATCCTTGGGACAACCTAAAAACTACCAAAGTTCACTTGACATTACTTTTTGTAGCCCACTTGTTAAGATCCATCTGGCAAATACAATTCATTATATTAGTCTTGAAAAGTGTCACAACATTGTTTTTGTTTGTTTGTTTTTTGGTTAAGGAGTGTCATATTTTTCCAACTATAGGATGTCCTTTTCCAACCCAAAATTACAGTTTCACAAGCTGGACTGTGTCCCACAAGAATCTGATTTCTCTACTTTTAAGACACTGAATCATAACAACTGGACTTTTCTTGTAAGATCAAAACGTTTCACTACTCATCCAAGTAGGTTCTTCAGTTTGAAGAAGGTAGGTAGAAGACCTCCAATTTATACTCCACCTTGGTTTCATTTCATTCTGGTCTCAATAGGCTCATTAGATGGATAATGGCCATCTTTCCCACACCCATTAAACATGAGTCATTAGAAGTGGCCTTACTGGTGGAGGTGTGAAGTGGTTCTGGTTCTTCTGAGAACAGATGAAAGGGTGCCATGATAGGAGACTGATAGTCCTCTACCCCTGCTGAGAGAAGTATTTTCTATATGCACATAAACAGAGTCCCTGACCCTTCTCTTGAACCATCAATCTTCTCTGTTTGAGATGTGTACATCTTCCTCATTGAATGAATGCCCTTTGCCCTTCAAATGAAGGTACACTGCTAATTCTGGTCTTAAGAATTTTTACTGACACTCTACTTGGGTGCATTTTCCTCTGGTAATTTGCAAGCAGAATAAAATGTAAGTCAAAATCACTTCCACATTTTCCTCCGTATTGATCTCTCTTAACTCAAAACTATATCTGATTTATGGAAAGAGGCATAACAGTGGAACCTTGACTTACGTCATTAATCTGTTCCAGAGATCTAGACATAAGTCAAACATGCCTTAAGTCAAATGAACTTTTCCCATAGAAAGTAATGGGAAAGTGGATTAATCCGTTCCAGACAAAGAAAAAGACCCACGAAAACAGCAATTTAACACAAATTTGACTGGGATAGGAGATTCCTTCCGGGGATGTAAATGAAATGTCTCTTCAAAGAGAGGAGGAGGCAGTGGAATTATAGTCCACAAGTTATACACCTCCACTTTTTAATGTTCATAGCAACAATGTCTATCATTTAAGTTTTACTGATTTTTAACCTGACGTTCCAAGTTCTGAACAACCCTATGCTTACCATTAGAGTCCCATAACTGTAAAGCTCCCCAACTAAAATGCTTCCATTGTGGACCAGAATCCTGCAGCCAGATTTTTTACAAGACTGAGCCGACTGTCTAACCAGTGGGGCCAGTCCCGAGCTCCTGGCCCTTCTTCTCCTCCGGCGGCAGTGGCAGCTTCGGTGAGGCCGAGGACCAGCTCCAGGTGCTCGGAGCTGGCCTCGCCGAAGCCGCCGCTGCCAGAGGAGAGTAAGAAGGCAGGAGCAGTTTGGAGGTGGCAGCCGCCATGCTGGGTTGTGGCTGCCGCCCGATTCTGGGGCCTTGCGCCGGGGCTCTGAGCTGTAAGTCGGAGCCCGCGATGCAAGTCAAACAGGCCCCTTCTTGCTGCAAGTCAAATATTTATTTATTTATTTATTTATTTATTTATTTATTTATTTATTTATTTATTATTGAATTTCTACCCTGCCCATCTTCCCAAGGGAACTCTGGGCGGCTTACAGCAGGCTGATCAATACAGCAAAGTACAATATAAAACAAACAGGACAATTAAATAAGAGTAAAACAAATGGCCCCCTTGGCATAGAACAGATGAGGCTCAGCAATAGAACATATCAATAATTAAAATAATTAATTAACTGATGTCGGACAAAAAAAAAAGATAAACTTGGTCACCAAAGGCCTCGCGTCGAGCAGCATGTAATTCAAGGTTCCACTGTATATCACTAGGAGTGCTAATTCCTGCCAAGCCTCTGTCCCCAGCCAAGAATTACAGAAATACTACTATGATCATTTTTCCTCCAAATAATCCTAGGGAATGTATTTTATAAGGTACTTCCTGAAAAAAAAAATACTCCCAAATATTTATAGGGCAGTTCTTGTTGTTGTTGTTGTTGTTGTTGTTGTTGTTGTTGTTGTTGTTGTTGTTGCTGCTGCTGCTGCTGCTGCTGCTGCTGCTGTAAGCCAATGTAAGCTGTCATGGTTCTACGTTCAGTATTGATGATTATCTTTGTTATTATACTACCTACAATTCATGCTGGCTGAGAATTCTGGGGGCATTGTCTGAAAGCATAGCATTTTTCAAGCTCGATGTATTGAATTTAGAGAACAAATATGAAGGGCCTGAGGACTGAAAATCATGTAAGCCAGCTTGCAGCAGTCAGGACAAAAGCGGAAAAAAGCACACATACATACACAGTGTTCTGGCTTTCTACTCCTAGAAATCCTAGCAGGCACAGCCAGTGCTGCAGTGTATGGTGGGAGCTATAGTTCAGATCAGCTGGAGAACCAAAGCCTGTGCCTAGGCTAGAGGAAGGATTTCAATGAAAAACGTTCTCACATTTCCTGGTTTAAATGGACTGATTGGTATTGGAGTACCCTGCTATTTGCTTCCTTGTGCAAGTGGGTGCATGAATATCCTGTTCTCTAGTGTTAGTAGATGTATCTTGCCTGGGGTTTTGTCCTTAACTGTTTTTTGTAGTTCTGTATACTTTTTAAACCTGTTAAGCACCCAGAGTTCCAATTCGGAAGATGGCGCGGTACAGAAATGATACAAATAAATAAATAATAATAAGTAAATAATAAATAGGGGATCTGCAACGTCCTAGTACGGGATCTGCAACTAAGAGTTGTTTTGCCAGTTTCTGCTCTTTCCTGGGCCCTGCTTGCTTCTTGCGCCTACATTCTCTTGCAGGGAATGCACCAGCGAGCTGACATGGCAGCAAGGCTATGCAGCAGCAGCAACCGTTACCCGCTTGCTTGCTCACCAACTCCCTTACAAGCAACTCATCTGCTACTAACCGAAATGGTGGTGGGAAAGACAGAATCCCACCAAATCGGAAAGAGTGTCCTCTCCTACCCCCCTGCACCCCAATGTGGAACACGTACCCCAATGAAATACATTCTAGCCATCCCTTCGGACTTCTGACAAGTAGCACCTCTTGGCATGCTAATGCCTGTGTGTTTCAGTGAGGCCAAAGGTTCCTTTTCAATCAGTTGTGAAATCCCCCAAAGAGTGCTGCTCTTACCCAATGCTCAGAGAGCATGATCTCTACTAGATGCTGCAACTGCAAGGATATTGCGGTTCAGAGTAGTTAGAGATGGGTGGGAAATGAATTTTTATTTTGTTTTTATTCATTTATTTTGTTCCAGAACAAAACGAAAAACGAACTGATTTTTAAAGAAAAATGAAACAAAGCAAACTGGAAATTTTGAGTTTGTTTCCTTTCATTTTTTGTTCCTCCCCAACATGCCCGATTTAGGGGGGGAAGGTGTGGGGTTTTTAAACTGTCTTTGAGCCACCACTTGGTTTGGTGGCTTAAAGACAGTTTTAAAAACCTCGTGCCTTCCCCCCATCAAGTGTGTTGGGGGTGGAATGGCATGGGGGTTTAAAACTATCTTTGAGCCACCAAGACAAGCGGTGGTGGAGGAACTCACTTCATGGAACATCTGTCACCTAAACTGTCCCTATATAGGTTCTCCCCCCCTCCCTCTCTCCCTGTCCTTTCCCTAATTAGATGTGTTAGAGATGTGAAAATATCAGAAAAAGTATGACTTTTTTTAAAATTTGTGATTCATCAAAACCAACAGATCACAAAAAAAATGAATTTCCATTTTTTCCTGGCACACAAATGATTTGTAAAATCATTTTAAATCTAAAATCTTACAAAATTACCCCCAAGGCACCCAGAGACTCCAAATGTATAGAGATGCTTCCCATGTTACCCCTTTATAATCCCTCCAGAATTGGTGAATATTGAGCTTTAGATATCTGAATTATCAATTCACAAAATGCCCCTCTCCAAGGAAAGTGCCCTTTGGAACCTGGCATGGGGAATTCCAATCTTTACCCTACTTGGAGGGATTGTAGAGGTGAGTCATAGGAAGCTTTTCTGCGAGTCTCGTGTTTCTAAGTACTTGGGGGAAACTCATTCTCTTCCTTGTTATTAAATGTTAGGCCAGAAACCCCTCGGGGTAAAGAAGTTTTCTTTTAATTAAAATACAAGTGTTCTGCTGTTACCTTATGCCCAATGCTTCATTGGTTGTTAATACACTTCAGGGCACAATTCGAAGTGCTAATTATAACTTAGAAAGCCCTAAATGGCCTGGACCCAAGCTATCTCCTGGACCACATCCCCCCTTTATGAGTCAGTTCAGGTCTTGAGAGCATCAGGGGAGGCCTTTCTCTCAGTCCCACAACCTTCACTGCTTCGTTTGGTAAGGACATGACAGAAGGTCTTCTCTGATGCTGCTCCCAGACTTTAGAACTCTCTCCCACAGAAGGCCAGGCTAGCCCCATCTTTGATGTCCTTCTGCAAGCAGACAACAACCTTCCTCTTCCTGCAAGTTTTCCCTCAGTGACTGGGCAGCCTAAGTGGGAATGTTAAACAGATTATTGTGCCTTACTGCTTTGAATGTGGTTTTGATGTTTTTGTTTATTTTGTTGCAGTGTGTATTTGACCCTTTCTGGTATTTTATAATTACTTGTTTTAGTATTAAATATTGTCTTTTAATGCTGTAATCCTGCTCGGGTCCTTTTAAAGGAGTGAAGTGGGGTAAAATATTTGAAACATATAAATAAATATTTACCCAACAGTAATTCCCACTAAACTCAATAGGAAATATTTCTTTAGAGACATACATAGGATTGCAGTGTTAACCGTGCAATACTGTAAAAACAATGATAAATCAGGGCAATGATCACATACAGAGACACATTATGAAAACATAGGAGTGCAGTGCGGATGCTGGTGGCCATATACATTTATGCTGAAAAAATATCCAGTCTTTTGAAATGTGGTGTTTGAGGAAAGCTTTATGGACCCTTTTTGCTGCCAGAGAGACAAATAAGTGGGTGTCAGAACACATCAAGCCTGAACTCTCTCTAGCAGTGAAAATGATGAAAAGCAAAGCTTTGCACTTTAGGCAAGTCACAAGAAAAGACACCTGAAAAGATAATAATAGTAGGGAAAATGGAAGGTAGTAGGAAAAGACTGAACACGAGATGAATTGACTCCATAAAGAAAGGCTCAGTCTTGTGTCTACCAGACCTGAGCAGGATTGTTATTAACAATTGTATCTTCTGGAGGCCATTCATTCATAGGTTCCACATAAGTCAGCAGCATGATGTTGGCAGCAAAAGCACATAATAACAACCAAAGGAGCACACATTCACAATGGGCTTTTATCTTGTAATGGTCAGGTTCGCTAACACGTTATGCAGATTTTGGCTGAGGCTGTTTGGCTACTCTCAGCATTTCATATAAAAACTCCTTTATTATGTGGCTTTGTCCTTTCTAAGCATTAAAACACTCTCCCATTAAGCAAGTCAAATAACGGCCCTAGAACCACCTTGCATAATTAAAGGAGTCTCAGTAACACATGTCTTTTTTTTCTGCCTTCAAGAGGAAAGGAAAATCAAAACAGTTAAAGCTGTTGGGAAGGATCCAGTCCCTTCGGTTCATGCAACACTGCGTTGCTTGAGCAGCCGGGCAGTGTCTGAGCTTCTGCAGGACAGGGAGTTATTCCCGGATGCATTCTCGTAGTACAAGCTTAGAAACAGTCTGATCACTTGGGCAGTAAACCACTACATGAGTTAGAAGCATATAGTGGTTTACTGCAGATGGAGAACCTCTTTCTGCCAGGAGGTTCCCACTGAAAGAGTCTGGGGTTTTTTCTTTCAAAACAGCAACACAAAAACAATAACATGATAAAAAACAAACAAAGAGGGAAAGCCTCCCTCAACCTGAGCAAATGCTTGCCAATTGCAACGGATGACTTGGTACCCACACTTACTTGTGAGGCACATTTTCTTAACAAATAGGAATCTAATGGATTAGGTTTTATCTAACTGTAGATTCCACAGTAAGTTGCTGCACATACAGTCTTGTGATTGCCACTGGCATAATTAAACTTAATGTCCTTTTTAATGATGTCTTCTTGACTCATATATGATTAGAATCAAATGAGGATGAGTTGTCAGTCACCCATCAAGGGGGAGGCTCTCTCTGCCACTCCTGACAGGACCAACAGTGAAATGCTAACAATGCAGATTTCAGGGTTAACAACCTAGGGTTGGATGTGAGGAATGGCTGTCATGCTACTCATGCTAATCTGAAGCACAATGCTTTTTAAGCTGAAGGACTTTCTGTCCGGAAGCCACCCTGCTGGAAACAGAGTAATTCCAGCCCAGTTTGGAGAAGAAATATCCTGTTTGTCAAATGACAACATAATGGCGGTGGGGGTATGTGTTAGATTAACTGTGCTGACAACTCAAGGCAACATCTATCTATCTATATATTTAAATTGCACCCTAAGGATTCTTCTTTCATCTCTACCATTGGCTGATTATCAGGTTTCCTTCGATTTCCGCATCTTTGGATCTGATGATAGCTGAGTTCTGATTCTGAACCCCAGAGAGGGAATGAGAAAATCTGCCATGTATTTGGACAGCTATGAATTTCTGTGTGACTCTCCTTGTTTCCATCTTCTGCAAAACCTAAACCATAGCCTTGGCCCGTTGATCATGAGACAAAATGGCATACATTACATTTCTATGTGCCTTGGCTGTTGCACTTGCAGCTTACCACTGCATGGTTCCGGAAAACTTCTTAAACCCAGTGGCTGCTCTTCTGTTCACTTATGCAATACCGTAAGGGGGCGCTGCACAGGCATCCCCTCCTCCCTCCAAGCTGGCTCTCATCGCATGAAATGTTGCACACTGTTGCAAAAGGGGGCATGCTGTCAACCACGTGATCAGTTGCTGAAAGAGCAGCCCACCAGGAGAGAGAGAAAAACACACACATTGGCATGGTTTCCTTTGTGCACATATGCAAGAGCAGGCAAAACTTCACTTTGTATTTTGCCTTGACCACATGGCTCCCTTTCTCTAAAATCGATTTAGGCCAGAAAAGATGCAACAGAGACGAGTCTAGTAAGACACTTGCTTTGGGTATACAAAGCTGAAGGGCATCAAACAATTACGCAAGCAATTATTGAACTAACTAACTAAAGTGCATATCCACTATCCTACGCATGCTATGGCATTACTCGGATGACCTATTTCTACATCCTTATCCAGTTGTGCCCACCTGGAACAATACGGCTAGCAGCTCTTCTCTGTCCACAGGTGAAAAGCAACTATTCTTCAGAGAGTGATTCCAGCTCATGTGTAGGCTCTACACCTGAACCTCTAATTTTCCAGAAGATGCACATCAGCAGGATCATCCCTGTACAGAATGACCGTCTTCTCCATGAAGGCAGGGACCTGTAAGCTTTTCTGGAACAAAGCATGATTCCAAACTTGAACACCTCTCTGTAACAAGTCACAGAACCAGCTTCCCTCAAAGAGGTTGTGGCAAGACCTGTGCTGAGCCCCACAGTACATAAGTACAGTACACATGACAAAGAGTAATATACAATAACAATATACAAAGCACAGCATATAGAGAAGATACAACAGAGCGTGGGGAAAGCCTCTGGTCTGAGGCAGTCCCAATTTGCATTGGTTTGCCTGCTACTTTTTTACATACAGTTACCTGCTGTAGCCCAATCAGATCCTTGATGAAGTGAGGGGATCAAACTATTCCACCTGGCACTAATCATCCTGACCTTACAGGCTCATTATTCTTTGCACCTGTATCCTACCTAATGTACATTCTTGTCTAGCTCATGACATGGTACAATTTACAGAATCCATCTCGTAATCTGTTAAATAAATACATATTACAGACATTCTGTCAAAACTATAATCCTTGACAAGTTCACCTTGGATTCATGTCACTCTGGTCTGAATAGTCCTGTTAGGTGGATGGTGGCCTGAATAGGCTTGTTAGATGTACGAGAGAGAGAGAGAGAGAGAGAGAGAGAGAGAGAGAGAGAG
>JAHTLZ010000010.1:65427790-65440887 GCA_023846285.1 Phrynocephalus versicolor | reverse complement strand
GACAGACAGACAGACAGACAGACAGACAGACAGACAGACAGACAGACAGACAGACAGACAGACAAAATGTTTAATGGGAAATGCACCGAAAAGGGAGGTACCTCCTCCCTTATTAGTATTATTTAATAATCATTTTAATCAAGCCATCCAGTTGCAGCATAAACAACATAGTTCTCAATCTTTCTATTATAAACAGCCCACCCATATGAGCCTGTCAAGCTCAGCTGCTTGGCGTAGTCAGCTAGCCATCAGTTAACTTTACATATACTGTATGATATACAGTAATTATTGTCCTTTATTCATGGAACAAAGCATATATGCTTGCCTCATGATATGGTAGGAGCACCTTATCCCAAGTATTTCACCATCTAAAGTCAGATAGGGAAGGCAATTACAGAAGGGAGAAACATGCAGAAGTCCAATAACGGGTCTGGAGATTTCAGAGGCAGCTGTGAATGAATGCAAGCAAATGTAATCACTGTTCTGAGAGGCAGTCTTTGACGGAGGATGTCTAATGTCTTTTGTTGGGTGGTGACTAAAGGGAAGGAAGAGAGATGGTCAATATACATCTTCTCAAAAAGTGTTCCACGTATGGACGCTATCAAGGGGGAAAGGGAGGATTCCTGTGGGCAGGATAAAACATCAAAGACTGACGGTCAAAGGAAGGGAATGAGAAAAGCATGTGTTTTCTCAAAAGGTTAATACAGGAAGCAAAAGAGACTCATCAAAGCTAAAAGCAAGGCTTCTTATGCAATTGTCAAGGTTGATGTTGAGGTTCATGATGTGCTCTGGAAATAATCAAGGCAAGAAGGCTTGGGAATAAAAATGTAGTTCATATTACTGAGTTTGTAGCAGCAGTGAAATAGCTGGGGCAGAGACATGAGATAGGTGTTTGTTGACTGTTTGATGGGGAAAGTCCTAAAATAGGGAGGTATAAGGGAGAGCTTATGAGCACATAACTGGTTGTACCAAAATCTGTGTGGTATGTGGAGGCCCTGCCTACAGAAAGTGTAGAGCGCTGACTGAAAACAAGCAATAGTTGCAGATACATAATCCAGGATCTTCTTTCCATACATGCCTTCATTGGGTTCCATCACCCAGTTTTGTCTGTCCTCCCATATAATTCCATTTAGCAGATTTCCTGACCCTCTGTGTAGCATTTTGAGGAACTAAGGAGCCTGCCACAGTTTCATGGATGTCTCATTTCATAAGACCAGTTGAAGGTGCTGAAAACTAGACACAACCTGTTTAGTTTTACACTGTTTTGTCTACTAATTTATTTTAACTTTAGCATCATTGGTAGAGTGACCACTGATTTGATGGAGCCAATCTGGTGTAATGGCAGACTTTTGGACTTGGAAAAGAGAGATGCAGTGTCTCAGTTATGAATGTCCTTGCTCTCCTTCGGCATGTTAATCCTTCTCTGCCAAACCTGTCCTATTTCACTTGTAAGAACAAAACGAATAGAGGTGTACAGTGGTACCTCGGATAATGACTGCCCCGGAAAACGAATAATTCAGATAACGACTCGTTATCCTCACCCTCCCACAGCCCACAGCCCCAGCCTCCCTCCACATTTGTCTTTAACTGACCTGCAGGGGAGGCAACACGCAGAGGTGGGGCCTGGGGGGGAGAACCGGGGCAGTCTCTCTCTCGCGTGGTGGTGGTGGTGGCGGCAGAGGAGGAGGAGGAGGAGGAGGGGAAAAGGTGGGTTTCTGGGGTGGGGGTGGGAATCACCAGCCGCCACTCAGCCTGAACGCCAGGCGGTGGTGGTGGTGGAGGAGGAGGAGGAGGAGAAAAAAGGTGAAGACCGGGAGTGGGGGGGAAGGCTGTGCGAGTGGCGCGCGTCTTCCCCTGGCCCGCCCCCTTCTGGATCTTCAGCGCTGGCAGCGCTGGCGAAGAAAAAAAGGTGGGGGCCGGGAGTGGGGGGGAAGGCTGCGTGAATGGCACGCGTCTTCCCCTGGCCCGCCTGCCTCCCAGGTGCTTGGTGCCTGGCACCAGCAAAGGAAGAGAGGCGGGGGTGGGCAGAGGAAGTTCCAGAGGTCTGGGGGAAAAGCCTTTTTTTTTTTGCCTTTTTCCGGACCTCCGGAACGGATTAAAATGGTTTTCCATTCATTTCAATGGGAAACCATGCTTCGGATAACGAGGAACTTCGGATAACAAGGAACGTCGGGGAACAAATTGCCATCGTTATCCGAGGTACAACGGTATATTGTAAATCATCCATACACACTGAGAGGGAATATTCATAAAGAAAGATGCTTTGCCACACATGTTGGGCAGCTGGTAAGAGTCTCATGCAATGGCTGCGGGTTTTTTTGTCATCAGTTTGTACTGAGAGCAAGAAAGAGCATCATCCACACAGATATATGACAATGCTGCAGAAAGGCTCCAACTTTTCCAGTACCTGACTGGGCAGGAAGAAAAGCAGGGGAAAGTGAAAGCAAGCCGCCGAAAACAGGAAAAAATCAAGATGCCATTACCTTTAGAAACATGAACTGAATATTTTATTATTCCTATAAAATACCCTAGTTCATGTTTCTTTGGCACATTTGCTTTAGGCACAGACATCCCATACCAGTCCAGCAGACCACCTTCTTCTTAAACCCCCATTCACATTAGCTGAAGTTTTGTTTAACAGCTTTTCTATACGGGAAATGATAATCATGGCAGTCCATCATTCCTCAGCCCAAATAGTTACTAACCATGCTGACTGGCAGATTTTTGGAGTGTTATGTCAAGAAAGCAACTTTGCCAAAACTCTATTCTAATACCGTGATCCTAATTTCTGCTTGTGGGAAGGTAATGATACCATCAGCAAGGAGGTGAGTTTTTCAATAATTAAAAACTTCTTACTTTTGATTAATTGGTTTTCTAAGTTTGGTTAAATCCCTCTCTTCATATGGAAGCTGTGGGAACACTGAGATGTGAGGAGGAAGTCTTGAATTATGAAAAGTTTCTTCCTGCCAGTAATATCATCTGGAAGTGGTGATATTTTATACTATTTTTTCTTCCCATTGTTCTGTGGCTCCCATACACCGAAGGGGATTACACGGAAGTTGGAAAAGTCGCAGAAGTAGGAGAATTTTAATTATGAAAAATCACCCCCTACTGTTAACGTTTTCATCTTTCTGCAAGTGTAAATTACACAATGCAATCAATGAATACAAAATGCATTAATTTTCTGTGCATAAGATGTAAGAAAACCCAGATTATTTTGTAGGAAATATTTATGAATAAGCCATTTAGAATATCAAGACAAATGCATGTAAGATTAGTTCTTTACAAATTATAGTTTCCTTCTCCTTGTCTGAAACCTCTTTCCAGAAATCTTAGAGTTATTTATTTATTTGTAGGTGGACTCATATGCTTATCAGCACCAGGAGTAAAAGCAAGATATAACAAGTAGAATTTTCTAAGCTTATACACCCTTCACTTCTTGTCATTCTTGTTTTTGTTCTTTTTCATCATCATCAATCATCATCATCATCAATTTATTTATTTATTGCAGGCAAAAATCAGATAAAAACAAAACAAAACAAAACAAAAGACACAAAACGTGTGGCACCTTAAAGACTAACTTTCATATTTTAATGTAATGTTTCATGACACGTCCTCTTCTTCAGACATTTAGCAGCAGAATGAGGTATGTAATATAATATGTGATGAGATATACATTTCATACCAGATGTTCATTGGTGGATAGGGGAGGGGAAAGAGGATGGAGAGATGATTAGTTGTAGAAGTGGTGGGAGGATTTGGCCAGGGGTCGTAGATACGTTATGCATTGTTAATGGGTCTGTGGAGGAGGGCAAGATGGTGGGAAGGAAGATTTGGCTAGGGGTCATATATATGTTAAGTATTGCTAATGACTATGAGATCAGGGTCTGTGGAAATGTTAAGTGTGGTTTTAAGGTAAATTCCTTAACAGAATTCCTCAGAAACCAGAACCAGATAGAGTGGGGTGACGGTGTGGTGGAAGAGAGTGGTGAGAGAGTGGGAGTTTTTACCTTAGGGTCCAGGTGAGAGATAAACTTCCATGAAAGTTTATTTATTTATTTAGCAATTTAAACTTTCCTATTTATTTAGCAATTGTAACTTTCCGAGTTCAGCACCTAGATAATTTCTCAGCTAAGTTACAAGCAGCCTGTAAAAAATAAAGTGGAACTTAATGTTTCAGGAAGGCCATAGAATCATAGACTCATAGGCCTACAGAAATTTAGAGCTGGTAGGCCACATGTTCTCACAGTTGTAGCATTTATTTCTTTGATTTTCATTTGTATGGAAGTCTGTGAAATTGTGGATGGCTTTATTCACTGAGTAATCACTGAGTAATCATACAAATCAGATAAAGATTGTTTCTCACAAGCAAATGATCAAAAGAGTGACTTCACATTTTACCTTCTACCTCCAATTCTGCAAGTTCTAGAGCAGTGATGGTGAACATTTTAGAGACAGAGTGCCCAAAATGCAATTCAGATCCCACTAATTTTTTTTGCAAAGTGCCAATACAGCCATTTAACCTGAATACAGGTAGCTATGAAAGGGCAATGTCGGGTGCCCACAGAAAGGGCTCCGAGTGCCACCTTTGGCACCCGTGCCATAGGTTTGCCATCACTGTTCTAGAGACTATTTTTTTTAAGTGAAGTATTGGAATCCAGGCTTGATGATGGTCCAGAGGTCAATCAGGGGGCACATTTAAAAGATGGGGAAGCCCCATATAAGTGGGTCATATGGCAGCCCTATTTTCTACCTACTTACCTAAAGTTAGATTCAACTCAAAGGGAATCACTGTTCCAGAACACCTCCAAACAAAACTTTGGAACAAAAGAGAACAGCACACTAAAAACATTTATTGTCCAGTCCTTTTTTTGTTTCAAAACAACTAAGTGACAGTGCAGCACAGTACACATGTAATGTTTCTCATTAAAAACAACCCCCACAGAGTTAAGTGAAACTTTCTCCCAGGATGTCCTATTTCCTACAGCCAAATTCCACATAGGTGTTCTGTAACTGCAACAAGAACAATTAGAACAAAAGAACCCTGTAGGCATTTTGAAGAATAACAACTGGAAAGTTTTGCTTGCTTGCTTTATCTTGTTCTTAGGAGGTGGGTTCTAGGGGTTGTTATGGAAGCCACGGGATTGGGCACTGTATTTGGTGACTAAAGCCACCAGCTACTCTCCAGGATTTGTTCTGGCTTAAGGAGCCCTCCGTCATTCATGTAGTGCTGCAAACCCTGGTTGTTGCTTTACTTGTGCACTGTAACAAGAAAAGGAGCCCCCCCCACTTGCACAAATAATGCATTTTGTAGTTTTTCCATTTCATTTTCTGTTCCATTCAGACAGCAAATATGCACACATGCAAAAAAGCAAAACAAAGCAAAGTGTTCTGCTTATATACCGCCCCATACCATTCAAGTAGTCTCTGGGCAGTTTACAGTTTTAATAACAGTATGCAGGCTACACATGCCCCCCTACCCCGCAAGCTGGGTACTCATTTTACCGACCTCGGATGGATGGAAAGCTGAGTCAACCACGAGCCAGCTACCTGGGATCGAACCCCAGGTCATGAACACAGTTTTACCTGCAGTACAGGCATTTAACCACTGTGCCACGAGGCTCCACCTGTCATTCATGTACTGCTCCAAACCCTGGTTGTTGCTCTGTTGAATTGTCCAAGCTGGACAATTCAACTAAGACTTCAGTAGTAGGTTGGTCCTTCTTCTCTAGTGTACAGAAGCCATGGGGGGGCATAGGAATAACACCAAGCCAGTGGAATCAGAATAATGGTGTTGGAAGGGACCAAAAGGCCATGGAGTCCAACCCTTGGCCCAATACAGAAATCTGACTGATTGATTATCCAATTTTCTCTTGAATGCCTCTCGCGCTGGACCACTCCCCATCTCCTGAGATAACTGGTTCCATGCCATCCTGCTGTAATAGTTAAGAAGTTCTTCCTGATATTAAACCCAAACCTGGCTTCCTGTAACTTGAGCCCATTTATTACATGTACCCCTCTCTGGGATGATCTAGAACAGATCCTGCTCCTCCTTTGTATGATAACCTTTCAAGTACTATCCTATCTCCTCAATTTTCTTTCCTCAAAGCTAAACATGCCCAATACTTTCAATCATTCATTCTTCATAAGGCTTGGCTTCCAGTTCCCTGATCATCCTTGTGGCTTTCCTTGGAACTTGTTCCAATTTGTTGGCATCCTTCCTAATGTGCTGGTGTCCAGTACTCAGGATGAAGTCTAG
Organism: Phrynocephalus versicolor; assembly: GCA_023846285.1. Classification (NCBI taxonomy): domain Eukaryota; kingdom Metazoa; phylum Chordata; class Lepidosauria; order Squamata; family Agamidae; genus Phrynocephalus; species Phrynocephalus versicolor. The sequence goes on along the minus strand of JAHTLZ010000010.1, from coordinate 65,434,628 downwards.
ACAGTGTGAAAAAGAGAGGGGCTAGTATTTCATTGGATTACATCAGTTAACACAGCCTAAAATGTGCTTTCATGCCTCTTTTTCCCCCATCACACTGTCTCATATTCAGCTTACAATCTACAGCCATTCCAAGCCCCTTCTTGTGTGTAATGTTACTGAGCCAAATATTTCCCCCATCATGTAACTGGGCACTTCTCCCTCCTTTCCCACCACCAGTGTAGAACGTTGCATTTATCCCTGTTAAATTTCATTCAGTTGTTGTCATCTTACTGCTCACCATGAGCTCCCTGATCCAAATCATTAATAAGAATGTTGAAAAGCATCAGGTCCCGGTCTGGGTCTTGCTGTATTCCACTTGCTAACCTCCTCACCATCTTGTACAGTGGCATCTGGCTCCTGGCTTTGTTCCAATTACATTATCTTTCCACAAATTATATATGGGGAAGTGAAGCCAGAATCCCCCCACTTGTTGAACTTTGGATAATTGCATACAATAGGTATTAGTCACTATGATGCCTTGGATGATTTGAGCAGTTTCCAAGTGCAATTTTCTCTTCCTCCAGTTGATCAAAGGTGTTCTATGGTTTGCTAAACAATAGTATAGGTAGAAGAAAGTACTTGGTTTTTTTATATACATAAAGCAATGGTTTTCGAACCTGAAGCTTAGTTTCTAACTCCCAGTAAGAAATGTCACAGCTTCCTGTAAATACTAATCAGAAGTCCTGGATTTTGTAGTTGAAACAGAAGTTGTCCTACTAACCTTGGGCTACCTGGTGTAAATCTAGTTGTGGAAGTGAATGGTATGTGGTTGTCCTTCAGTCAGAATATGTATGCACATGCGACCCAGTGATGACGGATCAGATTTAATGTTTTGAGTAAATGCCTGTTAATGCTATCTTTCACATGCTGTATTTATTAAATCTTGAAAGCCTTTTTCTGGGCCATTGTTCCAAAAAGTAGCAAATGCATTTAATGTTGAGTTATTGTAATATACTTTCATATGGTATGGTTGACTATATGGCACAGATTGGAAATTGTATTAGAATTAAATGCAATTTAATTTCAAAATGATTTGAAAGTATTCATGGTAATTTTTAAGCAAAGGTTTGTCTAGATATACATGCAGACACACACTCTTCTTGATATCTCTCTGACTGTCTGCACGCAAGCTCAGTTGTGTGGAAATGAGAACCTAAACAACCTGATCACAGATGAAAGTGCAAATTAAAGAAGACAAATATGAAAGCATTGACTTAGAATTTCTGTTTTCAAATCCCAAGTTTCAGTTTTATATCTAAAGTCCAGTTGCCATGACTCAACTTCCCAATAACCTCACCTGCATGACTGAGAATCCTCACAGACTTCTTACCTGATCATTTACCACAGGGCACATGATAATCTAGGATTGGCTAGAATGCTGCCATGTAGAATCTGTTCATGTATAGAAACTATTATTGCTAAGACATGACAACTGATTCATCCAATGAATTGGGAGGATATACAAAAATTGATGTACAGTGATCCCCTGCCTATCGCGGGGGTTAGGAACCCGACCTGACCCACAATAATTGAAAATCTGTGATATGCAGATGCAGGCCAGGTCGGGCCTGGGGGACCTAACTGGGGGCTCTTGTACTTACCCCCAGCCTGGTGCTGCCCTGCACGGGCCTGCGAGGGCATCCCCAGTCATTCTGGAGGCCCCTGGGAAGGCCCTTGCAGGCCCGTTCAGGGCAGTGCCAGTCCTGGGGTAAGTATGGGAGGCCAGAAACAGCCTTTGCCCCTTACCCCATGTGTGTGGGGCTTTTTCGTATACAATGGTCCCGCAGTATAGCAGGATCGCAGTACAGTCAGCCCCCGCTGATCACGGGGGTTAGGGACCCACCCCACCCGTGATGCATGAAAATCCACGAGATGCGGAAGCAGGTGGGGTGGGGCCTGGCGGCAGGGGGGCGATCACTTACCTGTCTGAGGCTTCTCGGAGGAGTGCGGGGGAGCAGCGTGGAGCGACCGGATCGCCCCCCCCCCCGCAGCTCCGAGGCTTCTCAGAGGAGCACGGGGGGTGGTGGCGTGGAGTGACCCGATCGCCCCTGTCGCCCCACCCCCGCGTGGCTCCGAGGTGCAGGTACTGCGATCCCGCAATGTAGTGGGACCGCAGTACCTGAACCGCAAAATGGCGGGGGGTGACTGTATATGAACCACGAAAGGGCGGTTCAATAATGGTAGCATCTGGTTGTCAAATTCCTGTAAAATAGAGAGTTTTTACGAGCTGCTCTGTCACCATTTTAACTTACTCCTTCCGTGTGGACACACTTTCTGACTCTCTCTGGGAAAGTGTTTTGGATTCCATAGCAGTCTTATGGTGAGTGGGCCTATTCTGCAATGCTTCAGAAGGAATGAGTATTAGAGTATGCGTGGCTCCTTTCCGTGTGTCACAGATTCTGATTGCTACTCTAGTCATGATGGAATGATGGGATGGCCAATTGTTAGTGGAAGAACAATGCCATGATAAAAATGGCAGCACTGTTTATGGAACTGGATAACTTTGGTTGACTGTCCCAATCAAGTCAAGACAGTCATTTCCACTGCAGGGGCCACTGTGCAAATGATCCCATGAGCGACATCAAGTCAGTTGCTTAATATGATCATGCTTTGACCCTAATTCTGTCAGCACTGATATCTGACTATTGTTTTTAATTCTTGCAAAGAATAGATGCAGTGAAGGAGTTGGGAAGCCATACCTCACGGGAGACGGGTACAAGCTTAAAACAGCAGTTACAAGTGAATGGTACATACCGTTGAAAAGTGTTAATATCATTAGTTGCGTAAAGCCATATGCTCACCATTCAGCCAGATTATTTGCTCCCTCTGGAAATAGGGAATATTTATTCTAAAAGTACGGATAATGGTTACAATCTGATACCAATCTCATACCTCCATCCAGCAAGCTTGGCTCTGACATCGACTGTTTGGCCAGGGCCAAAAAGACATGCCTGAAGTTTGTCAAAAAGCCTGGTGTGCTACTTTTGCAAATCTGAACTGTATATATTTCTCTTCCTTTATGTACCCTGTTTTTGGATTGAGTCAACTGCTTTGCAACTTTCATCGATTCAAATGAATCTTCACTAATTGAGACTTACTCTGTTACTCTGACTATGATGCCCACTGAGAATGTATGGAGGATTCATGAAACTTCCACTGATTCAGTGGTCTTACTCTAGTGCTTTTGCTCATGGATATGGGCTTGAAATGGATCAAGGCCCATGTCATCTAAGCTCCAGGCAATACCTCTTATTACTCAACACCATTAAAGAGACAGTTCACAAATCTGAAATATATTTCAAGTGACCCAAAGGTGGAGAAAGAAAACAAACATAACTCTTAAGTAAAAGAGTCCAGATACCAAAGAGCAAAATTTAATGAAAGCCAAAAACTGTTAAATATGGAATTTGTTGAGAAAAATGTCAATGTCCTTCAGGGTTCCCTCCCACCCCCATTACTTTATATTTAAGAAAAGTGTAGTAAAAATACATATTACAAGTTAACATTTCCCCCTCTTCTTCTGCATCATTCTTCTTTTCCTCCTCCCACCCTTCCATTTGTCAAAAGCTTTTAAAAGATGAGTCTCATTTCCTATTGTCACAGGCTTTTGTTTGCTTCCCACATACTCGTCCAAACTGGCTGGCTCAGTTGTCAGATAGTTCTCTTGGATTCCTTTGCCACAAAAGCAGCAGAGTTTGCTGATGTCCTGTGGCACTTATTTTTTTTATTTTTGTTGCTCCATATCAAACAACATCCTTGTATTTTGCTTCTGTTGCATTTTAATTGGGTGGGGGGACAGTTGTTGGGAGATATTAATGTTCTTCAGACTGAAAGAAATACCAAATCTTCACGAATAGCCGAAAGATTTCTCCATAAAAAGCAGGCTCTGTTTGTGAGCCCTGTGCGCTGTAAAAACACACACAGAACTAAACTCAAGAGGTAAACAAGTGCAGACGTAAAACTAAAAGGAAAATATCATCACCTACTGGCTGAGAACAAGACCATGGAGACTTATTGTCAGAAGCTGAGCTCCAAGCCTTGACAGATAGCTGGATGAAGAATGAAAATGGAAAAAGGTCTCCAATGGGAATGAGAGCACGAATGGGCACTAGACATGCTGTGCCCTCTTTAAAAGGAGCTACAGTTCCTCTGTTGTCAGTATGACAAAGGTGCCATCTCTAGGGGAGTGGAGGAGGAATGATAAAACCAGTTCTTACAGACCAGCCTTTTGCATTTATCAACACTGTATAAGCACAGGAGGTGAATGAAAGTTTATTTGTTTGTTAGCCAGTTGCCAGTTACACTTGTTGGAAGAAAACAAAACAGAAGCACACGTGTGTGCTACATCATGATGGTCCACTCAACAAAGCCATGCCACTTTGAAGCCTGTGGTGCATTCTCTTCTTTCTTTCTTTTTCTTTCTTTTTCTTTCTTTCTTTCTTTCTTTCTTTCTTTCTTTCTTTCTTTCTTTCTTTCTTTCTTTCTTTCTTTCCCCTCTCTATCAGAGCCTCTTGCTTTCCACATTAAGATGCACACAAGTTCCAGAAACTGGATGCCCATTTCTACTATACCACTGGGTTTGCCTGGCACTTGGAGGAAGCTTTAGCCCCTTATAAAGTCTGATTTTACCATATGTTCATGGGCAAATGCATAAATGAGGATGGAGACTGTAGTGGAAGGGTTGGGCCTCTTCTAGACCTCTGATGGAGTAGGAGATACTTCCCCTTTAATAAAGTTTTCTTGAGGGGGAATGCTTTCTACTCTGTTCAACTTCCTTACTATTCATGGTGGTGAAGTCTCTCTCATACTACACACACGTAGAAATGAAACTTTTGTTTCCATGTAGATGCTAATTCACACATGACTGGGTGGGGGGGCTGCTAGTAAGTCCATTTTCTTGTGCTTTCTTGGGCAGCTCTGTGGATTTCAGTGTTTCATTGCAAACTTGGATGAAAGACAGTTTTCAGTAGCAAGCAGGGCACCAGCTGGTTTGTCCTCTGTGTTTCACTTCCCCTCATGAAGATGAATGAGAAGCAACCATGTCTGTTGGCTTTTCTGCAAATGATGCTGCTGGCCAAGGCTTGATTCCTGAAACTTTTTTAAAAACCGCGACCAGCTGCAAGCAACTACAGGGAAAGGCTGTATACAGGTGAATGCTCTTCCTAGTTGTTATCATTCACTCCAACTTTAATTTATTTTCTTGTTGTGGCCCACCTTACTCCATGGAGTGGCCATCAGATATGGCTCACAAAGTCATCTCCCCACCACCACACACATACCAGATGTACACAAAACAGCTTCAATGCCTGATGTCTTATGGGTTTCTACTCAAGAACCACCATGTAAAGGAAACCTTACAGAAGTGCAGGGATGAGGAAATGGCTGGTAAACTGCCTCTTCCCTTTCGAAAAGACAGGCAGGGATGTTATGTAATCTACCTCTATAATTTATATTTCCTTGCCCTCCCCCTGCATATAGGAAGAAGATATGGTCTTAGGTGACTGTTAACCTGTCCATTGTGGTAGTGTGTCAGCCAAACCTCCTGGGAAGGGATAAATTTCCCACACTTTTGACACTTTTAGCTCAAATAATTGCTTCAGATAACCACTTCCAAGCTTCATTAACCCGAGCTGTCCTTACATCCAGATACAGCCACTGGCCTCCTTTCTGGATTGCTTCCTATTCCTTTCTCCATTTAGATACCTCTTTCAACAGTGCTGAAAGTCCTTCCTTTGACAACAGAATGGAGAACTTGTTCAAGGGTATAGCCAGCCTGGTGGCAGCAACTTTAAACACAGTAGAGTCCTGTTGTCTCAAAGGATTGGTTTGTTTGCTTTCCTGTCATTGTTAGTAGTGTAGACATTTATGGTTTGCATCCCAAACTAAACCTGATTTTAAACTGTTGAGCAGGGCAGGGCTGATATTTACCCTGACATCACAGGGAATTAGTAAGAAAAATGTATATTGCACACACTAAGAACTTATTAACAACCAAGTTAAAAACAAAATGGCGCTGTCTTCCTCAGGGTTCCTGTAACCGTGTACTCAGGGATGTCTCCAAATTCTGTTCAGTCCAGTTGCCCTCTCCTTATTGCAGTACAGGATGTACTTTCTTCTGCCTATGGATTTACTGAAAAATAAACACACACAGATACACAAAAAGAAAAAAAGAAGGGAAAAACATCTGATTTCCTCTGTAAGATCCACTGCATTGCCCCTCTTCTTTGCATGGTTTGATTTGGCAAAGCTGGAGAGGCTGGGCCGAGAGAGACCCCGCTCTCAGCCAGAAGATCCATCAAGGTCAATTAGAACCCAGTTGTTCCCAGGGGCATCCCAGAGTTGTGACCCATGCATGGAACCTCCTGCATGGTTTGGGGAAAATCGTGGCTCACCACCCGTCCGTTTTCTCCACTGCTGGTTCCTGCTGCAGATGCTCTGGGGAGGGTTGATGTCCGTATGGCTTCATTGATTGATTGCTGTGGGATCAAACAAAAACCCTTTTTGAGAGATACAAGGGGGGCCTCCCCCCTGTACTTAGAAATGGCCAGACAATCATAATGTACAGCATTGTATAATTCTCTTTTCTTTAGTTAACTAATACATTACATCCTCTTTCCCTCCCAGTTCCATGGCACCTCCTCTACCCAATTCAATCAAAATTTCATGTTGAACTTTTTGTACTTCAGCATTCAGTCTTGACACCACCACAATGAGTACCATGGATGGATGTTTTGTCATTGCAGTTGTAGAAATTTTGCTAGGTTTCCTAGGAGTTACTCTATATCAGCAGTGGGCAATG
>JAHTLZ010000010.1:65415240-65427780 GCA_023846285.1 Phrynocephalus versicolor | reverse complement strand
ATAAATAAATAAATAAATAAATAAATAAATAAATAAATAAATAAATACTCACCTTTGGGGCACTAAAGTAGCAGGGGTACATTAAGAAAGTGATTTTAGGGAACCCCCTGAAATTTGGAAACATTGGGGAGATAAGGGGGCTGAGTGATGAAGCTCCAAAGTGAGTTCCCCTAAACATTCTCATTGGAAACGTATGGGAAGCTGCAACAGCCTTATCTCCCACCTGATCAGCTTCAAAGTAGATTTTCCCCCCTAGGGACTTGCCCTCTACCATCCTCCCCAAGCCCCCCGAGCACCTAATTTTACCCCCCAAACCTGGGAAACTTATTGACTCGAGTATAAGTCGAGGGTGTTTCTTTTCAGCCAAAAATAAGTGCTGAAAAACTAGACTTATACTCGAGTATATACAGTATTTTAATATTTCCTCCTAGGTCTTGGTTTCCAGTCCCCTTGATCATCCTTGTCATCCTCCTCTGAACTTGTTCAAGTTTGTTGACATCCCTTGTCATATGCAGTGCCCAGAACAGCATGAGGCCTAACCAGTACTGGATACAGTACTAGGAAACTGGTGTTTTCACAGGATTTGGAGACTACTCATCTGTTATTGATCCCAAAATAACATTGGCCTTTTTGCAACCATTTTACACTGAGGGCTCATATTCAGCTTGTGGCCTATAATTGCAATATCCTTATTGCTTGTAGTATTGCAAAGAAATGTTCTCCCCATCTTGTAACTGAGCATTTGGTGTTTTCTCCATCAGTGTAGAATTTTGCACTCATTCCTGTTAGCCCAGTGGTTATGCCTATCAATATTTTTTCCTCCCACCCAACATGAACTCCTTGTCTTGTAAGGATCTGCCACATGACAGAATTGCTCTGAATTCATTAAGATTGGGTTTGTTTGTTTTTTTACTAAATTCCAGCATACACATGGAGCCACACTCAGATTTGATCTCCTTTGAAATCAAGAACTCAAGTAGAGCTTTGGCCACTTTGCCCCAGAGTTTCCTTAACTGCCACTTCTGCCACCAAGTTATCTCTATTTCTTAGGCTCAAGGTAACTTATCCTCCAGACCCAAGGTAACTTATCCTCCAGTTTCTGCAACATTGGTAGTGTACTTCTAAGTGACTCTTTTGAGTTTGTTGAGTCTTCTCTATCCTGGTATAATTTTGCTGCCTAGTTGGTCTCTCTGTGCAGGTAGAATTTATGATTTATTTCTATGAACTGATGGATTGATTTATTGATTTATTGGTTCATCAACCTTTTTTATAAAGAACTCGATAAAATGCCCCCCAGCACCTAGAAACACCAAAACTACTGAGAATTTTCATCTGATTCTCTTCTACAATTCTGAACAGTTTAGTGAAGATTGGGTTAAGGAGGTCTGAGTTATGAACCACCAAAGGTAACCCCCTCCCAAAAAAAAGATGGCAAGGGCCCCCAGAAAGAGTTGACGAATCAACAAATTAAAAAGGGTGGAAATTGCTTCATATTCCTCAGGATCTTTGAATTGAATTAATACATTTTTTGACAAATTGGCAATTACAGATGACTATTGTGATTCCCCCCCCCCCCATTTCTGCCAGTTTCGAGTAACAGCACCAACTTTAGTCAACAGTAGCAGGACCAACCTTAGCCAGGCCCATCTGGCTACCCCAGCTATTTTTAAGAGAAGTGTGCAGTCCATCTTATGGCATATAGATGTGAGATGTCACATTTTTATATAAAATTCAAGTGTCCTATGCTTGTTCTTAGTCTGACTAACTTCCTCCCTGCTGTTTACTGCACACAATGGATATCACCATTTTTGAGACCCCCTCACTTGTCTCCAGCATTTTTGTCCCTGGTGGGAGGACAATGTCATCCTACTCTAATGATTATCTGAAGTTTAGACCCATTTCTGAAAGAATATTAGGAATCTGGCATTGGAAAAGATGTGTAAAAGGCCTATGAATGTGTGTTGCCACCTTCATCCGTTTTGATTCACTTCTGGACTTGTAACAAAATTCGATTAAGGCAACCAGCATGGCTAATCCAAGGCCACCAATGAGGATGTAGAAAACGCCAGCCACGTTGCTGAGACTCAGCGCGCTCGTTTTGTCCTAGGAGAGAAAGGAGAAGGGACGAGGAAGGTGGAAGTTTGGGGGAAGGGGAAGAAACAAACTGTTAGCACACTATTGGTCTTTGGGAACATGACACAAGGCTACATAATATGACAGCAACAAACACCACTGGAGAACCACCACTTTTAAATACACATAAGACATTTCAACATCCTTCCTTTACTATATTTCAGTGGCTTTGCAACTCTTTGGGAAAGGGTTGAGCTAGATGTTTTAATCATTACCCTAATGGCTATTTTCCCCTCCCCACAAAAACCTAGTATGTTTCACTAATCGAGTTAGTAGTTATCCCCTCTGAATCAACATTTGCTAGACTTCTGTCTTTTCCTCTTCTAAAATAACCCACTGTCTTGAATATGCTTGTTCTTTTCCTCTTTGATTGTTTTCCCTGTGACATCTGTTGCTCAGCAACACAAAACACCTATTTTGCTCGCCTTTACCATGTCCATCCCCTTTATATGATATTCAGGTTGCAATGACACTGAAAAGGTTCTGTCTTTAGAGGAGCACTAAATCTGTCTGTAATTAAGTCATTATTTTGTTTCAGTGTTGTAGTGTTGCACTTAAAATCCATTATTTTATTGATAATTAGGGTTATTATTAGTGCCCAATTAATAATATTTTACTTGATTTTAGCATTTACTATTTTTCCTAAGCATGCAGTAATTAATCTGACATGTTAAATTGGTAGGTAGTCTTCTTCAATATACAGAAATTAATATTAAAATGGGAAATACTGTTAAAATTTTACAAATATTCTAGCATCAGATTCAGTAAAATAAATGCTTAAAAATCTAACTCAGGCAGATGTTGTAAAGGAAGTGTGACTCAGATGTCAAATGTCTGCTGGAATTTACCCTAGAAATTTACCATAAGATATCAAAGAGGCTGAAACCTACATTATATAGTTTCAATTCTTTGTAAAAAAAATGCATGTGTCTTAAAAGATAATATAAAGGGTTTATTCTCATGTACACATTGGCATAAGGCCGTTGAGACCAGTCCATTAGAATAAATAGGACACTCCCTTGCTCACACTCAGGTAACTTTTATCCAGGGCACTCCATTTTGCCTCCTTAACCAGAAGTCATGGCCCTGTTTGTACCTTTTTCCTTCTCTTTAACTCACAACCTTTTTCTTTGTTTGAGTGTGTTATGTGTGACAGAGGCAAAGGAGAGGGAAGCAGCTGCATGTGGGAATATTTTTAATTTGGTATTTTTTCCTGCCCTTCAGCTGAATTATTCAGTGGATGGGGTGAGGATGGGTTCAGAAGAGGACAGTGTCCAGGTAAAGCCCACTCCAATGTCCTGCCTTTGTGTACATGGCTGTGTGTGCATGAACATTTTTGTCCTGAGTTTGCCTATTGCCTCGGCTTCTACCTTCCCCCTTGACTTCGGTGTCTTCCAACCTAGGAATGAAAGGGTGACATTGTTGTGTGACTTGACATAACAGAACATTCACATCTTTGATGTGCTTTGGTAATAACATTGTAAAATGAAGATAGGTTCATTGTAAAATGAAGATATGTTCTAAAGTCTTGTGGAAGTGGGAGCAAATGTGAAAACAAATGTTTTGGAATGCAACAAAATTGTGTCAATATATCTCTACCATATAGAATTTTTATTTGCCTTCATTAGCAATAACCCTTGTGAGTTGGAATGATTGCTTACCCCCCTTCCTTATCCCAGTAAGTTCTGGCTCATTTTTTCCCAGTTCAGTGAGAAGAATATTGCCATTCTTCCATTAATTGCACTTTACTGGTTGCATAACATTTATCTATTTATACATTTGCATACATCTCCTGGTATGCTTATTTGAAATGTAATATTTCTTCAGCTTCCTCCACTGCTGTTCAATGTATGCTGAAATAAGGGCACGAGAAATCTTTGATGGGACCTTATGTATCTCTTTCCAAAGGAAGATGGCAATTTAGTGCTCTTGTTTACATGTTGCATTTAACATTGCATTTTCTAAATGAAAATATTTCAGCCATCTTCAAATATCTAGCTAGTCACAATTCAGATGCCAAAAGTCCATGCCATCTGTAGAATGGGGATATTTTACCGCCTGCCTCCATATTTTTATTTTAAAGATTTGATCATCTCCTGTTCATAAGGCTATTTAGAAGTGTTTAGATTAGCCCATGTCTTTTGCACCTGACAAACACAAATGTGGAGAGAAATAAGATAAGTGAGAGACAGGTTCAAGATTAGGTGTGTAAGTAGTGATTTCAAGTTTGTTTCCTCTGCATTTCCAAAGAAAGACTGGAGGAAGCTTATTCAAATATTAGTGGTTTGTTTGAAGGCCAACACATGGGGCTAGTGAGGAAATAAACGAGGTCAAAGGATTTAAATAGATCTATGTCTATATGACTCTCAAAATGGAAGTACGAAGCTTGTCATATGCACATCTGGGCAGCATCTAAAGGCTGCATGTCTTCATATGGGAAAAAAACTTTGGAGCTCAAGATAGCAAGGCTAATCTTCCCAATGGTACCACAGAGGACACCAGCCATAAAGCAAAAAGATTTGAAATATACAATATGTAAGGCTAACTAATGCTTGGCTGGAGAAGAACTACACAAATCATGATGGAATTTATTTGTTTTAAAAAACAGCCAAAAATGTTGTTGTCACAGTATCGATGTAGAGCTTTAACTGCTCTGCACACAACTTGTGGCTTGTTGGCATTCACATATTCTTTGCTCAAAGGATGTCATTTCCAATTGCAAAGTCAAAGTTTTCCAGTGAGTGGCCGTTGTCTTACAATCAACCATTCTTTTCCCAGTTGGACATGGATGTTATGCCCACATTTGAGAAAGGAAAAACAAAACAAAACAAAACAGACCCTCCCCCCCCCAAAAAAAAAGAAGGGAAAAAAAAAAGAAGACGAAAATTTCTGCCTTAGCTTCTTGGCTCTGAAACACCTCACCTGCTGTTTTTATATAGGCAACTGTTAATCGCCCTAATAATAATAGATTGGGAAGAAAAGCACCAATCCCACACTAAATGGCTGAGGAAAAAACAGCCTCTTTAGCTGAGCTGCCGAGCCATGCCATTCGGGCTTTGTGACAGACGTTCTCCTAAGGTGTTCACCCATCATGCAGCTGGCTTATTAGTGGGAGTGTAAATGTCACAGCTTGTCTCCTGCGGTGGGAGAGTTACATTTGCGAGGAAGAAAAGGAAGGAATAGGAAGATTGGCAGGTGGGATGCAAGCAAAAGGCCCCTCTTTCTGAAATGCTTCAGCATGGTTGCCATGGTGACATGACACCTTCTTGGTTTGCTCCTTTTTAACTGGTGGCAGTCTCTCTCTCATCTGTTCCATTCCACTCTGATGGATACTCTTTCAGGTTCAAGTGTTATGACTCCCCCTACCCTTCCTTCACCTTGAGGAAGAAAAGGAGGGCAGCAGTAACCACATGGTGGAGGTTTTGATGGTCTTTGGAGAACAAGCGAATATTTAAAGTCAGTAGGAGATGCCCCGAATTCACCTCCAGCATATTAATGTTCAACAGTCATTTAGGGACTTGATGTTTCTAACTCACAGCAGTATACTGCTCTACTGGCTAATTTTCTATTGCTTATAAACATAGAGAGCAGATCTACAAATTTTGGAAATTATTTTTTCTATAAATTGCATGTATGTAGCTTATCACAGCCAAACATACAAAGATTCCTGTGGCCCTTGAAAACTGAGGAGTTTTATTTGGCACAAGGTTAATGTGGATTGTAGTACACTTCATCAGATGCACTTTGCAGTTCAAGATGCAAAATATATTCCAGCCTCTTCTTGCAATTTTGGTATCATTGTTTTCATAAACACTTTTGTGATACATGGCACATGCTTTATCTGAATGGTATCAGTACTGAGAGGAATGGTCTGTATATGCACAGTACTAACATATTGATACAAGAGCTTCTCAGCTATGCATTTTTCTTTTTCTCTTTTTGTAAATGGAGTATAGAGTTCCTTTCCTGGTTCAGTTTTTTTTCTATAGGAGTCTGTCTGGTTGTGCTAGCCATAAGCAGGAGCAGCCTTATAGTCTAGACCAGGGAGTCATTTAGGTTATTATTAGTCAAATATCAGGATTTATGGCTGCCAAAAGAGATTCCTGACTGCTTTGCCATCCTATCAGTATTTAGGATTGTGGAGACACTAATTTAATCCATTTGTAATATATTGTGAATTTAAATAGGATTAAGGAAACCATTCAATGCAGAGTCCATGAGGTGAAGATAGTTCTTCACCAACAAGAACATAATCTCTGGCTGCCTCAAGTGGCTATTTCTGGTAAATACATTGGGAAGATACATTATGCATTTCTAGGGTTTTTTTGTTTCAATATTTTTAATATTTTCAGACCCACGGATTAACTAAAATGGTGTATACTGATCGCACAGATATGGGGTCTTGCTGTTTTCCATTCAGGATATGTGTTCCTATCTCTATCTCTCTTTTTTAAAAGATTTTCAGGCAAAAATCAAATAAAAACAAAACAAAAGACACAAAACATGTGGCACCTTAAAGACTAACTTTCATATGTTAATGTAACATTTCGTGGACATGCCCACTTCTTCAGACATATAGCAACAGAAAGATTGCATGTGTACTGTCATTTATGCCAAGTAACTCTATATGTAATCTTAGGTTCACATTATTCTTTTCTCATTAGCCTATTCCCACAATATCATGTACTGTTTAGCTGACCCACAGACAGCAGCATACAAGTGGATGCGCCATTCTGGCATTCAAGTAGATGCATCTAGTACAAGTTGTAGAAAATGAGTCAGTTGTTTTATTCATGCCAATTACTTCTTTGCCAGGTTCCACAGCCCCATGTGTGAGATTCTAAGAGTGCCATGGAGCTCAAGCAAGCAAGGGTGATACATGAGGCACATTGCAGCTGAGCACTAGATGCCTATATGGGCTCTCTAATTGGTAAGTTGAACCTGCTCACACGATTATGTAGAGCATATAAGTTCTGGTCCTCCAGATTTCTGTTCATCCCCTCCCCCAACAAAGTAGGTCACAATTTGAAGAACTTTTTCATTTTAATCTCTTGAAATGGCAGTGAATTTGTCGCTCTTATGAATAGTCAGTCTAACTGTAGAATTTGTATAATTCTTAAATATTCAGAACTTCCAGTGCTAGATGACTGGTAATCTTATTACACACCCATTTTTCCGGGAGGCCATGCATGCAGATTTTATATATGGAATGCCATGAAGCTGCCACAGCCTTATGACGAGCAACAACTATGACATGCAATTCATATGTTTGATTTCTACTCTACAATGACAATCAATTAATGTGATCCAAACTGAGGCCTCAGGATTCATGAGTCCCTCCTCTGACCTTCTTCTATAGCCTACTGTGTGGATTGCAACATCAAAGTGGCTACAATATTACACTAACACTTGAGAACTATTATTGATGCTAGGAAATAGGACTTTTCTATTTGGGATTTAACAGCCGCATGATTTTTTTAATAAACGCAGCCAGTGAATGAAGACGCCAAGAAAGCCCTCAAACCACACACTTCAATGGTTACTCATCGTTTACATGGTAACAACTGATTCTTTTTGTAACTTGATGGGATATAATGCTTTTTTTCTGTGTAAGTTGGTCTTTTGTTTGACTAGGATCAGGAGCAAAGCATTTAGCACCTACCAGGAGGGTTATTAAAATATAAATAGCAGGAGGAAGAGAAAAAAAATAGAATTTGATTTTTCTACCAGGAACTTTCATCCTCACAATGCCTTATGTTACAAAATGATTGAGCTGGAGTAGGCAATTAGATCTCTTTGAAGAACAAGGAAGCCTCCCCCCCCCCCCCTTTCGAGTGTTAAAGTTGTTTGAAAAAGATAAATGCAAACTGATTTTTATTTGAAAAATGGGAAATGAAACTTGGATGGTTGAAAGGCCCAGAGAAGTGAATGAGTTAGGCATCTGGCTGTGGATCCAGATGCTGCGAGTTCAGTTCTCCACTGTGCCTCTCAGGCCTGTGTAGCCTTGGGCAAGCTGCACGGTCCTCAGAAGGGCCAATGGCAAACTAGGTCTGAGTCCTCTGCACCTTGAATCAGTTCATTAGTCTGAACTGATTTGGCAGCATGTACAGCAATCACTTCTTAATATTACTGCAGCCATTGAATCACAATCAAGTCTCTCAATGGCCCTTGGTGGATGATTGATTATTATTAGAAGAAAGAGAGAGACTGGTAGACCTTCTCCCTTCTCATTTCTTCCATATAAGCTCTAATGCTGTGAATAAGAGACTGGGTTTATAGCCTTCAGTGGTTGTCGCAGAGTTACTGTACAAGATGATTACTTCTAGTACACTGAAGATGGACTAGCACACAAGATAAGGGGTGGTGGTGGGGGAACCTTTTCAATGCAACTAGAGGGCAAGGAGAAGGATGTTCTGGTCATGGTTTGACAATTGAATTGGAGAGAAAAATGAGGAGGGAAAGATAACGAAAAGAACAGTACAAATGCAGGAAGAGGTGGTACCATTCTTGGACTATTAAGCAAATAGAACAAACAAGAAATAAAGTGAGCTTCCAATGATAATTCCTTCCTTCCTTTGGAATTTATAACCATCGCTCTGAATGATTGGCCACTTTTTATTTAGAGCGACGGGCAGTGAATTCCAAACCACTGGCTGAAGATGGGACTGAAACCATACCTTTCCTCCAGAAGCACCTTGCAACTGCAGGCCACAGTTATCACCATCTAAGAAGCTATACCTGTCCCCCCTCCCCAACAGTAGCCCTGAGGCTTTGAGACTTTCACATATAATTTTGAAACCACCCATGAGAACTTGGTGCACAGCAAAAAGAAGATGAATTATCATTGAAAGCTGCCTTTATTTTTTGTGTTTTATTTTCTTGGTGTTCCAATGAAGGTATCACCTCTTCTTGCACTTGGATGGTTTTGAGGACCATGCAGCTTTGTCCTGATTTTTTTCAGCAAGAAGAGATACATTGGGTTAGTTAGACTGTAGGTAGCCTGCCTGGGAATTGCTTTCTGTTTCTGTGGTGGGGTGGGGGGGGCAGGAGAAGCAACACCAAACAGCCTGAGAAGATGGATGGAAAGCATGCATTAAGATAATCCAGATTGCTAGAAAAGAAGAGAACAAAGGATTTTTTTTTCTGGATCAGAACTTTCACTTAGAGTATGACTGAACAAGTTTTGTTTTCCTGCCATCATCTGGTGATTTTACCTATTCAATGGCCCCCAAAATTAACTGAGTGACAGAAAGGCAAGAAAAGAGGAATGGGGATTTCAAACTGTTGATGTATCTTAGCATGCATGACATTTCTTTCCTGTTTGTATCAGCTCACATCAGATATGCATGCTATGAAACTGCAAGGTTTTTACAAAGGATCCTTTTCAAAGTTACTGACATCAATATTCAGAGCTGGATTGTACTATCTGCCTGTGGGTTATTTATTTATTTATTTATTTATTTATATGTCACCCACTACCCAAAGGTCTCTGGGCAGCTTCAAATTAAAATAAACAGTTAAAACAATTAAAACATTAAAATGTCAATGAACATTTAAAACAATAAAAAATTAAATGCATAACACTAAAACTGCCATCAGGCAATTTTCCTTCCTTTTCCCCATGAGCAGCGTATTTGCTGTGGAATTTCTTTTCTTGGGTACCTGGGGAAGACATAAGCATCTAAGGACTACTTCTGCCCCAGGGAACCATGTTTTACATTCAAATCCAGTATCTAAAGTACCAGACTCTTCAACATTCCATAGATGAAAATATAGACAAGTGATTCTGTAAGAGGTATGGCTGCAATATGAGGGTGTGGCCAAGAGGATATGGAGGAGCAATATAAAGTAAAGATTGTGGCTTCAGGTACTCCAAGGTCAAATGTGACATTTATCCATGAAGAAGAACAAGCAACACCACACAATTTCAACTTGGGATATGTATATTGCATTTAGGGATGCCTGGGCAGCTTCACTCCCAGAAGACTGTGGAAGATAAAATAGAACTTGATTTTATTTTTTCCTAGAAGTCCAGTAAGAGGCATAATATTTCCATCTTAAATCTGTGGCATACAAAAATAAAGAAATGAGTGAGTGAGTGAGTGAGTGAGTGAGTGAGTGAGTGAGTGAATGAATGAATGAAATTCCCCAATAGAGCCTTAAATACAAATAATTTTATCATGGCAATAGGAGATTTTTGCATGGGCACTTGGTTTTGTTACATCTCATGCTCTATTCTTGTGGATCCATTACTTTCAAAGCACTGCAATACTTATACAAGAGCAGGGAGAGGAAGAACACTTTACTTTCTACGTCTGTGATCCTGTCAGATCACCAAAGGTTTCTTTCATTGGCTAGGTTTATTAAAAATTATAAGCAAGTTTGTTTCTTACCAGAAAAAGAAGATAAAAGGGAATGTTTATTATCTTTGGGAATTCAACTGGGCAAGGAGCAGAGCAGGACTCAGTTATACTCCCCAAGAAAATCAAGTCAGTTGGACGCTAGAAAATGCACACTGAATTTTTATACAGAACATACATCATTCTTTCAGATACTGATACAATGGCCATCTTTTCAAGTGTTTTTAGTATTCTCTGTATTATCTATGCACTGAACTGAATTTGCCTTCTATAGCCTATCACATTTCCTTACTTGTTCCCTATAAACTCTTTGCTATTAATTTTTTTTAAAATTTTGAAGTAAGGAATAGTTTGTATCCAGACCCACTTGGATCATCTCCTCCATTGTCAAGTCCCTTCAGTACTTACTATATCTTGTACCTATTTATGTAGATGCAATCCTTATTGAACATAATGGGGTTTACTTTTGGTTAGAAATACATGATTGCAATGTAAGAAAATATGCCAAAATATTTTAAGCAAAGAGAACTGATCCTGACACCCTGCCTCTTCTTTAAGATAGGCATGTTTTCCTTTGGCCTCTTAAAGAGCTCTCTTGATGTTTCCACTTCTTAGATAGGCATTTCACCTTCTTCCTTTACTTTCTCAGAATCTTCAACGTGTTTACCTAGGTTTGTGCTTCCTTCCCTTAATTGTTGTCCTAAAACTTGGGTTCTGCTACGATGTACTCTAGGGCTTCTTAAGTGCCATCCAAATCCAACGAGTTCATCATATTCTCACTTTCTCCAAATGTTCTGATGCACTCAAATGCTCTGGCCACTCTCTGTTCTCTGTTCTCTTTCCTTCCTTCATGAGAAACAATGCCGTCTGCAAATTGCTTTCTTCTTATTTTAAAATTCAGGAGGAGTTCTCTCTTCATGGTCTTGTTCTAAGTTGGTGATGCAGTGTAAATCATGTTGTGATTTGTGTTTGCACACTGAACTTAAAATTTTGCATATGTTCCCCACCCCCTCTGGAGGAGAAAAGAGTTTTTTTTTTAAATGGCTTCAGATGATCCTTACTTTTTTCCAGGAAACTTTGTGTACAGTTGTGCAACATGTAAACACTTGCCTTGTCATTGCATGGACTTTGATAATATAGAACTGTTACACTGTTTGCATCCTTAGGATCAATCAGATTGCCTATTCACGCTTGCTGTGTGTAACTCTGGAAGTCGAGTCATGGCAACTGGACTTATTTTTCTTGAGAGATTGAAACGTTTTGCTGCTCATTCAAACAGCTTAACATTTCAATCTCTCAAGAAAAAGAAGTCCAATTGCCATGACTCAACTTCCAGATAAACTCACCTACAGTAGATGACTGAGAATCTTCACAGACATTTTGCTGTGTATAAACGTCTGTGTATGTGCAATGCAAAGAGAAAAAGGGAAAGTGTGCCTCCATCCTTTTAGGAAATGAAAAGACACTATATAGACATTTTGTGCAATGTGTGCAAACTATCATGTGGGGAGAGGAGCTCCTACATTGAAGGAAATAACTCTCAGTGTGGAGAACAGTTCCTAGGTTTGCCTTGCTGTGTCAAGGCAGCCTTTCTTGAACCAAATGAAGCATTGGCAAGATTTCATCACAATCCTAGAATCTCAGAAACTCTAGTTCTCATTCTCTTTGGTCAGTTTTGTGCCTTCTACCAAGGTTCTGGAAGTGCATTAAATGTTCACATCTGAGGACTATCTCTGCTACTGTCTCATATGCTAATGACACCCAATCTCTGAACTTTGGGTCAGCAACAATTTCACCCAGTCACCTTTAAATTATTTTGTTTCCCTTTTCCCTCTTCCATGTTATTTTTCTGTCCTTTCTGCCATGTCGTCTAAACCAAAAAACATTTTTTTAAAAATTGGCATATTTCTTATCTTCTTGTTGCCTTTTGTTCTAACACGAGACATTTCAATTTTTATATTATTATTTCCTTTAAGGCTTGTAATTAGTTTATTTGCTGTTTTATGTGGCAACGTCATTCAGAAATACCCAAATCGATCATGGCCTT
>JAHTLZ010000010.1:65407740-65412740 GCA_023846285.1 Phrynocephalus versicolor | reverse complement strand
GCCTGGTCACACTAGGAATTACATTTTTTTATTTAAAAAAAGTCTCACTCACTCAGTACCCCAGATCACAGAGAGAAACTCCTTGTTCCCTGAGCTCCTTGCCCTCTGAAGAAACGTCAGGAAGAAAAACTTCCAGAACACAGCCAAACAGACCGAAAAACTCAAAGCAGCTATCAAAACAAAAACCATCCCCTCACCCCAGAAAGTTGTTTCATATACCTATACAGTACATATATGTGTGTTCATACCATATTTTGTTGTAAACTATATTGAGAAACACTGAATTCAAAGGAAGAATATAAACTAATGGTTTGGGGTTGGTGAAGAGCTGCTTGACACAGAACTGCTATAATGTGGGACCTGTTACAGCAATTATTTATTTGCCTGCGTTTAAAACATTTTAGACTTTGCCTTTCATACCCTTTTAAAAATTAAAATACTTATATTCCTATTTCTGATGGAATTGTTGTTAAGAATATCCCCCACCCCACCCCACCCCACTCACCAGCCATTCATGTGCCCGTGTCTCTCTTTCTCTCTGTATTCTACCATAAATTACCTTGATAACCATTTGGTCAAAATGTGGGATGTAAGCTTTTAAAGTTTTTTTAAAGAATGAAAAGCAAAGTCTCAAATGTTTTTAACAACATGCAAAGAAACAAACAAAAAACATAGCTGCAAGAGGCCACACATTATATTAGTTATGTATTAACTAGCCTTTCAAACTGCAACCCCCTGTTTATATTCTTCCTTTTAATCTCATGTTTTTCAAGACAAATTACAACAGAATACAGTAATACCTTGGTTTAAGAGAAACTTGGTTTAAGAGTGTTTTGCAAGACAAGCAAATATTACTTCTAAATTTTGATGTGATCAACAATCAATGTCTTGGTATACAAGCACCGGAGCAGGTTACATGATCACAAGCAAGCCAACGGTGGCTGCTCCTCCCTCCCACTCCTGCTGGATTGTGGGTGATTGTCTGGAACATTCCAGGCAGCCTCCAAAGCAGAGTACCAGCAAGGAACATTTTCAAAGGAGAGTGCAGGTTAAAGTTTTATTTTTCTTTATATTTATATTTATATTTGATTTGCTTTCAATATTCTTTCTTACTTTTTGAAACCATTTCTAGTCATGAGGCAGCTAGTCAATTGTGTATAGGGCTACAAATTGCACTTTATTATCATCACATTAAAAATACAGAGTAAAATCCTGGCTGTTTTCCTTCCCTAATATGAGTCCTGTCTCTATACAGACACAGAAAGGAGAGAGAAGGTGTGTGTGCTAAGGGTGTGGCTGACAGAATGAAAATGTTACATCAATTCAGGCTGACTATCAGTTCTTACAACCAATGCTGGCATTTGCCCAGCGTCCCTTATGTGAGTGTTGTTTGCATATGGAAGCAGTGTTTTTACGTGCTTGCAAAGATGAGACAACATTGATGCATCATTTGCGTATTATTTCTGCACTTTAACAACAGCGCAAACATGTTTGTGCCATTGTTGTTTAACAATTTCAGATGTTCTTATCAGTGAACTGAAAGACTCTTTTAATTCCTGCGTGGGTATATACAGCATGAAAAAGCCCAATAAGCCTTTTGTTGTTCTGTAAGTACAGATCATTCTGCTACACTCACACTTGTTTGTTCCACGATATTTTTTTCTCCCTAAGAGACTATCCTGGAAGCAATTGATTTTTCTTTGTACTGTAGCTCATTTGGCATCTTCTAGTAGCTGACAGCCCCTGAATCCTCGATGAAAAATGGAGTTGGCTAGCCCATTTCTTCTGAAGTGTGTTAGTTTTCTTGAGCGTTTGGCAGGGAACATTTTTATTCATTTAAATGACTTGGAATAATTGACATGCAAGTTCACTGTGCCCCCAGGGAGCTATGCTTAAAGGTTACCATTTTGAGAAAGAAAGCCAATTACAAAATATGTTTCCACCTTCCTCTCTCGACTCTTTTTCTAGTTTTTTCAAAACTGACCTTGTATATGTGTGTGTGTGCAAGAGTGAGTGAGAGACTGTTCTTGACTAATTGCTTTCTGCTGTTTTGGACACCTTATTTTGCATCAGTGTGATTCTACCTGTGATTTTTCCTGTTCTGCACTGAAGAACACACACAGTTTCTCTCATATGTAGATTCTAGTGCGTAATTTTGGTGATTGCAGGCTTCCTTCCCCCAACTTGGGACACTCACAGGCTTCCCCTGGGCAAAAAGGAGCTCCGAACATAAAACAGGGGAAGGGGGAGCATGTAGTTAACTAAAAATAAATTTTACTGGCACCAGTTGATGGCACTATCAGTTTCCACTACACAAAGTTACGCAAATATGCTTTTGGCCATTGCATATTTGTATCTGAAGGTTGAGTTTCATTTTTCAGAGTTTTAGAGCCAGTACACTTGGAGGTGTTCCCTTTGTATTGATGATCTCCTGATTTGAGCAAGAAAGGCATCTGGGGTCTTTGTTCCTGACCCATTTTGCTCTAAAGGGACAATGGTATAATTCATCCCCCCCCCCAAGCAGTTCCCAGTCTGGGAAAGTTTTAATGAATGGAACTCACTCAAGTACAGTGGTACCTTGTATAACAGACAGCTTGTATAACATAAAATTTGTACAACATAAAAAATTCCGGAGATAGGGGAAATTTGCTTAACATAATTGCCTATGGGGAAAATCCGTACAACATAAAAATGGGATTACTCTGCTTTCAATGCATTCCTATGGGAATTTGTATAAAGGAAAATTTGCTTAACATAATTTCATTTGGAACGAATTAATTCCTTTATACAAGGTACCACTGTATAAATAAAACTCAGGAGTGTACAATTTGTAGCATTCAGCTTTTGGCTGTGTTTCTGTTACTGCTGTTGCTGTTTTGTTGTGTAGAAAAATAAAATCACATTTTTGTAAAGCTTGTTGTGTTTGAAATTCTATTTCAAACCTCATGTCATGCTGGATATCTATTTTGTACTATTGTCTGGGTTCTATGGACCAATCTTCTTCAAAGGCGTACTCTAGGTACTAGTTAAGCTAGCTGTAGATCTTATTTTGTGGCATAGCAGCAATATGCCATTTTGACATAAGGCTTGGGCCTCTTGTGTGATTGAAGGAAGAACCACTTTAATGGCACATTGCTCTATTTACAAGGGTTTATTAGGATTTACTTCTCACTAAACATCAAAGGGCTGTGATGGTAAGCTTCATGTGCTTGAAGCTAGGAATGGGCACAAAACGGGAAAATAGCATTTTGTTTTGTTTTGTTTCATTTCTGCCCATGTTTTGTTTCATTTTGTTTCTTATCAATTTTTGATTTTTTTGGTAACAAAATGAAATGCTTATGAAATGGTTTGTTATATAAAAAAGGCTCCCCTGGCAACAAATCTGGCTCCCCTGAGTCCCAGTGGCACCAGATTTGGTGCAAGGGAGCCGTTTTTTTTAAATACTCATGAACTGTTTTGAAAATAACCAAAAAAATTGCCATTTTGTTTCATTTGTAATGAAATGCTGCTTTCCCATTTCATTTTGTTTCATTTCGTTAGCTAACAAAATGACAAAATGGCATTTTGTTTTTTGTTTTGTGGCCATCCCTACTTGGAGCCTGATCAATGTGCAGTAAAGATGGCTAAGAATGACAGCTTGTGTGACATTATGGAGGCAAGGAGTAGGAATGATTAAAAATATTAAACATAGCCAGCTACCGGAATAAATAGGGCAGCTTCTATTCTTGTCAAAAGGTGAGTCTGCAGGGTCTTTTTCAGGAGATTGCATATGCTGTTTAGCATGTACTAAATTTCGGGCCAAGGTATTATCTTGCTTCTTTATCCTACAGTTATGGAATATGATGCACAGACTATGGTATTGCTCTGCAACTCTATCAGCACTGTGCTTTCCTTTTTGCTTTTACAATAATTAGCCTTTCTTCCATTTGAAATTTGAGTCTCCAGTCCTAAACACTGAAATGGACCGCTCCTTAAGCCAAACACTTAATTTCTTCTCTTATAACATGACCCCTCTAGCTACCCAAAAATCAGTCGGAGCTATGTGCTCAAGACAAAAAAACATGCATATGAAACTTTGTTCTCTGCAGAAGTGCCAGTGAAAAACTAAAAGCTGGTGAATTTGCCAAATGCAGATTGAGGCACAATCATGTTAGAAGAAACAGAAGTCTTATTAAGGGCACCCTGATTCTAATCACATGTTAACTGCCTTGTTTAGTCTACATAAGTGGGAATCTGAAGGAGAATATTTAATATAGAACAGCCAGCATTTTGAGAATGACCTACTCTTCTATCATCAGGATTCTACCTACTTCATTTATCACGTCTGTGGAGTCATTTTATATGTATGGAAACAGTTCTGATCCCATCGATTTCAATGGCCACATTTCTGCTGACTTGGATGGAAACCTTTGAAAAGGCTCATCAATTCTATCAGTCACAGAAGAGGATGTGGGTCAGTTCCCACATGAGAGAGAAATGCCACATTATGCCTGAAGAGCATGTAGTATTCAGGTTAATGGCTAAAACAGTTACAAACAACAAACATTGTGAGACAGAAAATAGGGAGCATATGTTCCAAAGAAGCACCATCAGTTCAAATGGAAAAGCAAAGTATTCTCCATTGGCTTTTTCTGTAGAACCAGGAAATCAATAAAGAACCTGTATCTATCCCCCATGTCCCAACCCCAATATCCATTATCCTGGAAAACAAATATCTCAAATGAAAAATTAAATCAACATTTGAACCCCCCCCCCATTTTCTTTAATATTTTTGAGATGAAACTTCACTGTTGTTTCAATATAAAAATAAGAAATTGAAAACAACAGGGTTGTTATCAAAGGCACATGCCTCTCGATTTAAAACACAAAGGGCACATTAAACCTGAAACATTATTCCTGCTGTTTTGTGTGGATCCAGTGAAATAACCCAACAAGCGCCTTAGATGCAGAGAAGTGTGTGTGTGTGTGTGTGTGTGTGTGTGTGTGTGTGTGTGTGTGTG
>JAHTLZ010000010.1:65358854-65407730 GCA_023846285.1 Phrynocephalus versicolor | reverse complement strand
TGTGTGTGTGTGTGTGTGTGTGTGTGTGTGTGTGTGTGTGTGTGTGTAACAGAGTGCAGTGTTTTCTGGATCAGGATAACACTGGTGTATTACTGTTGTTGCTTTACATGACCTGTGTTCGGTTTGCACTGTGTTGCTCCCATGCAGCTGTATGTTCTGCTTGTATGCTAAGAAGTGTGTAGACTAGAGCCAGTCATACCTTTTTCTCCAGCACTTTGGCCCCATACATTTGACTAACAGTGCTGTGAGTTGCTAAGGGTAACAGGCTAAGCAAATGAAACTCCCAATGATTTATTGTCCAGCTAAAAGGGAAACACTTAGCTTTTCCATTTATTTGTCCTGAGCAGATTTGCATCTTTTTTTTTTCAGAACATGAACATATGAAATATGTTTACTGCTGGAATCCTTTTTAGGTTTGAATCAAACAAGGGCTAAAATATATATTGCACAATTGTTATGCAACACAAAACACACACAGTGGCTCCAGACTAAGGCAATGTCAGCCAGTTAGCCAGTACACCAGACAGTCTCTATTATTTATACACAGTAGCTTCTGAATTAATAGAAAATAAAATATAGGGAATGAATCTACTGCATTAAGCAGCTCATGAGGAATGGGACATTCCTTTCACCACTAAACAGTAGTGAAACATCACCCCTCCCCCTCCCCCTCCTTCCTTCTCTCCTCTTCCATTTTCATTATTTCTATTCTGGTAACTGAGATTTGTGTCACATTTATGGATGCACTCCCTGCTTGGGTGCAGAAAAGGGAAGGAACATAATTGCGTCTACCTACCTCAGTGGTGAACCTTTTGGCGTTGCAATGCCATAGCCTTTGGAATCCAAGTTACCTCCCACCTTCATGGTGTCACAGGGCTTTCTCTGCTCAATGTACTCGTTCATGGTAGACTCTAGCAGGTAGGCATACTTCCCTTTGGATCTCCTCACACGCTTCATCCCCTCTTCTGTTGTCGGCACGAAAACAGAGGGCTCAGCTGACTTCATGTACGTCCACATCTTCTCAAAAACCGCTATTTTAGATCTCTGTCCAGAATAGCATAAATCCGCTGCTCTTAGCACGTGTTAATACACAGAGCAGAGCTTCATACACCAAGGAAGACGCACATTGGCTGGGTTGTTTGCCTACGTGTGGCATCGACAAAGACAGGAAAGTACTCAAGGAGGAGAGGACGGGCGTGTAGAGGTGAACAGCCTCCACAAAGTGGTCACTGTGGTCACTGGGCATGCGGTGAAAGGTTTTCTTTGAGCTTTGGTACATTTATGTGCTTCTGCCATAGTCTCTGTGGCTACAAGGGCACACTTTATGAAACATAAAGCATACTCTTCGTAAGGAAGAGAGCTGAGACACTGATTTTATAGTGAAGACAGAAGCATGTGGAAATGGTTTGGGACTACATTGCCCAGAATTCAGCAGCCAGGGGAATTCCAAGCTCTAAGCTAAAATATAAATGTTTAGATTGATTATTAGGCTAGAAATGCTGGTACATTCCCAAATACTAGCCCTGGCTGGAGCCACAGGGGGATGCCAGGGAATCTGATATATGCAGGTAAAAGGGCAGTGCCTAGAACAGGCATGTCCAAAGTCAGGCCCGGGGGCCAAATGTGGCCCATTTTCAAATTTCGAGCGGCCGCAGCCTCTTCTCCCCACTGGCTCAGCCTGTCATGCATCTCCACCAGCTGGCCCCTCCCCATAAAGCAAGCATGTCCAAACTTCGGCCCTCCAGATGTTTTGGACTGCAACTCCCACAGTCCTTTGTCATTGGCATTCTAAGCTTAGAATCCGGAGTTGCGGTCCAAAACATCAGGAGGGCCAAAGTTTGGACAGGCCTGCCATACCGTATGGAGACATCAGCTTGCAGTTTTCCAGTTTGCCTCCCATCCCTGCCTCTGTCCATTCCCCCCAGTCACCTGCCCAGCCTACCCATCCCCAACTCTGTTGCTGCAGCATCCTCCCCGCTTCCTTGCATGTCCTAGAGGCTTGTGCAAAGTCTGGCCCGGGTGACAAATGCCACTGAATGGTCGGCCCCCACACATTTTCACCTTACAAACTTGCAAAAAGTTTGGACACCCCTGACCTAGAACTTCCCATATAGGGTTCAGCTGAGGAGAGGCCTCTGGAGGAAATACTGTCCACTGAACTAGACAGCACTCAAAGAGTTTGTCTCATGCAATTAGCAGTAAAAGCAGTTGAATCTCACCATTTGAAAACTATAATATGAATGGACTGGGAGAACTGGCAACAACATTAGAGGGAAGTGAGAATCATGGGACTTTAGACCATTGAAAGGAAGTGCATTTTAGAAGGTTTTGCTTTGTAAGCTCCCTTGAAGTATAACATCAGGGATATTTACATATGGTAAATGGAGCCATTAAATTGCAGAGCTCACCAAGTACTTATTATTCTCTAAACCTATGCTGCAAGTCACAGGGTAATTACTTTGTGATGCTGCTAAGTGTAATTACTCAGTAATCTGTGGAAGCATATAATTACTCCATGTTTCTAGGGTATTTATGGTATTTGATAGAAGGCTGTACATGCTCTATTTTCTGAGCTAGCATGAGATTTTTGCTTTGTATATTGAAGGCAGAGGTTCTCTTACCTTGAAGAATTCCTTAGTAGAACCAGCATCCAGAGTCCCATAAGCAATCTCTGTTTGCTTGGCTAAGTCTTCTGCACTCTCTATAGGAGAAACCATTCTCTCCACTGTCAAGAAAGCAGCTAGATTGGCTGTGTAAGAGGAAATGATGATCAGTGTGAAAAACCACCAGACTCCTCCAACTATACGTCCAGATAAAGATCTACAAAGGAGAAAAAGAGGGAGAAAGATAGAAACAGTGAAAACAAATTGTAGAGAGGAGCCAACAGAACTTGGCTGGTGGATGATCTCTGGATTTTGCTGGACTGCAAATGGATTCACCCCTCTCCATCATGTAATCATCTACCTGCAGGAAGAAAGACTTCAGTTTCTGTCTGGAGCATCCACAACTGATGAAAGAAAATATAAACTTCCAGATAAATTTTCCCAATCATTTTATGTCCATTGAAGGTGGGGTGATCATGGAAAGATAACCACATTGGTTATAAAGTAGTGGAGGTGTAGAATTTCCAAAAGATGCTACAGGGTAGCCATAATTGGAACATGGAAAAAAGAGGATGTCTTGAGAATCTGGATGGAGCTCTTGCATGTCCTCTTGCACATGTGCAGAATATTTATTTATTTGTTTGTTTGTTTGTTTTATTTCTATACTGCCCATCTTCCAGCAGGAACTCTGGGCGGTTTACAACAAGGTTCAAATCAACAAATAGATAACAAGTCAACAATGCTAAACAAGAAGAGAGGGAAAACCCTCAGCAAGGGATGTCAGAGGCGGGGAAAAAATTAAAGTTCGCCAAATGCCTCTCTAAAAAGCAGGGTTTTGAGTGCTTTTTTGAAGGCGGGCAGGGACTGTGCTAGGTGCAGCTCACTAGAAACATGGTTCCACAACGTGGGGCCCACCACAGAGAAGGTGTGGTTGTGCTTGAGTGACTTCTGCGCCTCCCTGGCTGTGGCCACCCTGAGTGCGCCTGCGACATTCTAGTGGGCCTGGCCTCAATTGACCTCTGGGAGATACGCTCCGACAGGTATTCAGGACCCAAGCCATGGAGGGTTTTATCAATCAAAACCAAGACCCTGAAACTTATCTGGAGGGCCACGGGTAGCCAATGCAGGCATGCACCCGTTGGAGCCTCCAAATAAGGGTCAAGGGCAACCCCACATAGAGGGTGTTGCAATAATAGATCCTCGAGATCATGAGGGCCTGCACAACTGTCCTCAGGGAGGACTCATTGAGGTACGTGCGGATCTGGGAGATCCTGCGGCTCAGGGATTTTTGGAATTGCTAGCCCCAAAAGTAACATTTTGCTTTGATTAAAAGGACAAATTCCTGCAAATATTCAGCTCAGCCCATTTAAAAATAGTAACAGGATACTTCTAGTTATGAAAAGTGGAATCTTATGTTCACATAAGAAGCACTGTAGAGACACACAGCTTCTCTGCTGGCTTATAGCTATAGTGTCAAGGGCTCTTGTGAACTGATATTCTGTATGTCATTTAGCAATTTGAAATTTTCATCCTGTTCTAGTTGTTCTGGCTGGAGGAAAGTGCACATTACAGAAACTAGCAGATGAATAATGTGATGCAACCTAATCACTATGCCAATTATCTAGGTCAAGGTCAAGGACAAGTATAATATTTAAAGAACACCACTTTGAAATTTGCACGACAGATAGACAGGTGTGTCACAGCTCATTTTGCTTGATGTCCTGCCTGCTTCTGCAGCTCTATGCTTCAGGTTGACTGCCCCAAATCTATAATAGATGAATGAATGAATGAATGAATGAATGAAAAACAAACACCCAAACAAACAAATAAATCAATTACAATTATCTCTCATTTTTTATTTAAATGTAATGCAATGCCCTCTCCCCATGTTTCTACAAAGAAATGGTTTGCTACATGCTCAATTCACTCAGTGATCATTCTTTCCACGTAAATGTATACAGCTCTGCAACCCTTGTGATGTCAGGTGTTCCAGCCATCCTGAACTGGCTTGTCACACACACCTAACCCCGCACAGTTGTGCAATTCAAAAACGACATTGTGAAAATTGAGTTTTCAGAATTTACAAGGTATGGTATGATTGAACATAACTGTTCCAAAATATGAGTGAAACAGAGGGATGTATATTCTCTGCGATTCACACATTTCCCCTCCCATAATGGAATTTCTTCAGAAATAAGACTCACAAAGTCAGCCTATGTTTATCTTCCCATAACTAATTGCAGCCATGAAATACAGTGGTACCTCAAAATAGAATCGCCTCGAAATAGAAAAAAGGAGTTACGGGGGAAAAATCTTGGAAATGGGGATAAGAAAATTTAAGAAAATTTTCAATGGAATGCCCCACTTTACATTGTTTTCGTAAGGCATTGTGAAAAAAGTATACTCAGGATGTATGGCACCACCATAGTTTGTGGAGGAGTATCCATCGAGTTTTGGAGCCATTCTGGACATTTTTTGAAGCAGTTATTGTACTTTTAGAATTTTTTGGTGCATTTCTCAAACAGTGGAAAGGTAGGGAGCTGGTCTTCAACACTTCCATGCTTTTTTCTGTGCAGGGGCAGTGGGGGGAGGGGTGATCTGATCATCACTTGCTTGCTTTTTACTATGCCTTTGCATTGCACTGGATTGTGGTGTGTGTGTGATATGATAGTTGCTTGCTTGCTTTTTCCTGTATGTTTTGTGGTGTGTGTGTGTGTGTGTGTGTGTGTGTGTGTGTGTGTGTGTGTGTGTGTGTGTGTGTGTGTGTGTGTAGGTTTCTGCTGTGCAAGGCTATTTTTGACTTTTTTCCTGACCTCTGGAACAGATTAATTCATTTCCCATTCATTCCTCTGGAAAACCACATTTTGAGATATGGAATTTTTGTAATACGAAAATTTCCATAGAATGGATTAATTTTGTACCTCGAGGCACAACTGTAGAAGCTTACCTAGGGGAAAGAGAATCACATGCTATGATGGACATGGTTCACCACTAAGGGGAGAAGTGTGTACAGATTTTTAAAAAATGTGATAGCCAAATTATCCAGTTTGACCCACAGTTTCATTATTATTTTATTATATATAGTACTGATGTTGTTCTCATACAGCACACCTTCACAACCCATCATCTGTGGGCAACCGGTAGCCCACGGGGCCACCAGAAGTCACCCACCAGGTCCCCACCAGCCTCCTGACCCACCGCGAGCAGCAGAGCGTGTGATGGAAAAAACTTTCCTTTTGCTCACCTCAAGTGCTCCACCCTGGCCAATTAACTCCCACCCGCCACTCCTCTTTCCCGCCATTGTACATCCTTCAAAAATCTCCTGCCACAGTGCCCCCTTCCCCCAGGGACAAGTGGAGAAGGTGCCTGGGGGTGGCAGGGAGGGATCTGGAGGGCAGTGGTGGATGCCCCAACCCGCCAGCACCAGCCCGGTAGGCTCAGAAGGGCAGTTGCAGCCTCCTGAGGGAGCCAGGAGGCCAAAGGGGGTGGGGAGGTGGCAGTGGCAGCAGCCGAGGAAGAGTGGGTTAATCACTCCCACCCCAAGGAGCGTGCAGACTCCTTCCACATCTTGCCTCCCTCACTGCCTGTCCTGTAAACTGGTATGGCTGGGACAAACAGGAGGGCCACAGCGATCCACACCCCCCACCCACCCACTGCCTCCCACCGTCTCTCCCCCTTCCCACCCACCTGCCGCCTCCAAGGCCCTCTCTCCCCCCTTCCTTTTGAACATGTCTGTCCCGATCCATTCCTCACTGAGCTGGGGAAAGTTATCTGGGGGCAGCCTGCATGGCTCCTCCGGGCAGGGTGGGGGGTCTCGGCAGCGTCAATTTTCACATGCACCCCCCTCTCCATCAATGGCTTGCCTTCAGCCAGAGGGAGGATGCTGGCGCCTGCCTTGAAGGCAGCGAATGTGGAGCCAAGGAAAGTGCCATGGCCAAATTTTGATCCGGAGGCACATGGTTTACCTTGGTGGCTCAGGCAGGGCACTAGTGGGGTAGGGGAGGTGGAAGGGGTTTATTGGTGGAAGGTTTTATTTGTTACGAGCATATGCTCATGAGTAAAAAACTTTGTAAGTAGAGCAGCTGTTTCCCATAGGAACACATAGAAAATAAATTAATCCTTTCTGGAGGGAACATATTTCAATGCATTCCTATGGTAAGGGTGACCACCATGCACATGCTTCCCTTACACCCACTCGAGCCAGTGTGGACGGGTGCAAGGGAGGTGTGTGCGTGCCTGCGCAGATCGCCCCTTCCGCTTGCCGAGGCTGCTGGAATACTTTTTTTTAAAGGTGCACTTTCCCTCCCAACCTGTTTGCGGCCTGACTTGACTCTACTTATCCTTCTGCTTTCCCCCTTCTCCCTTCCAGCCCCCTCGCTGCCACTACTGCCGCCGCCCATAGCTCTCACTCACTTCTGCCATGTTCTCTGTGCAGCTGGGATGGGCCAAGCCTGCAGTGGGGCAATCACATCACCATGGCGGTGCAAGGAGGAGGGAATGGCTCAGAAGGGGAGTAGGAGTAGGAGTAGGAGTGGCAGCTCACAATCTCTGTGAGGCAGCTGTGGGGGTGGAAGGAGGAGGAGGAGGATGGAAGGAATTCTCCGGTGGGGGAGAGAAGAGGGGGATAGCACCATGCAAAGGAGGTGGGCATGCCCATGACCCTGCCCCTCGCTCTCTCCTCCACTCCCCTTCCTCCGCTCTGCACCAACAACTCAACTGGTCACGAGAAAGTGGTGTGCCGATCATCTGGCTGATAGGGAAAGCAGGGGACTGTGCCATGGCCCTTGAACTGCCCTGCTTGGCTGAGACAGTGGGCTGGTGAACCCAGAGCTTTGCTGGGGCAGTGGTGGTCCTTGGGTTGGGGGGAGGTAAAGGTGGAGAACATATCCCCTCATATTTTTTATTAATGGCTGGCGGGCTACTTTTGAACCCTTCACGGGCTATTGGTAGCACCCGGTCTACGTGTTGGACAGGCCTGTCATACAGCATCTACATTTACACAGACACTTAACTTACAACTGTTCAAATTGCTGACAATTTTATAATGTTAAATTGGTGGCATTTTGAGGCCTAGGGTTGAGAACCTCAAGACATGAATAGGACATTTCCCTAATCTACTATATTTTCCCAAGATGGATGCAGCCATGATGTAAAAACAAACTCAAGCAAATCCCAAATCTTTATAAAATATCTTTCAGATCCTGATTTCTAATATGATAGAGCCCAACACTTATAGTTAGGGCACTGCATAATCCAGAACACAATGAAATAAAGAAATCAAATCATTTCTAACTTTTTAGTGGGCCACTCAATGCAAAAGTGGTTTTTGATTCATCAATTCATTGGGCTGTAAAATGGCCCCCAAGGCACCTAGAAATACCAACATTTCAGGGCAGCTTCTCCTAACTCTTCTCTACACTAATCCAGGTTTGAGGAAAATTAAATTTCTAGTTTCCATGTTATGCACCCCCAAGAAGCCCCTCCCCCAGAACTACACAATTTGGTGAATACAGTGGTACCTCTACTTACGAGTGGCTCTACTTACAAGGAATTCGACTTATGAGTGGAAAACTGTTTTTTTTTTAAACTGCTGCCTTATG
Source organism: Phrynocephalus versicolor (assembly GCA_023846285.1). NCBI lineage: Eukaryota > Metazoa > Chordata > Lepidosauria > Squamata > Agamidae > Phrynocephalus > Phrynocephalus versicolor. Next base: position 65,399,527 of record JAHTLZ010000010.1, on the reverse strand, counting down.
AATTTTAGATGCAGTTTGCTCTACTTATGAGCAGCTGGGCAGCGGGTGGGGTGGGGAAGGCAAGGATTGTGCCGCTGCATCACCGGCTCACCTCCCTCACTCTCCTCTTCACCTGAGTTTTGGCAGAGACTCCAGTGAAGAGGAGGAGGAGGAGGATTGGATCCTTTTGAATTTCCCCACCAGCAAGGGTGCTTGTCCGGCATGGAATTAAAAAGGATCCAGATCTTCTCCTGCTCCTCTTCACTTGGGGACTCTCTGGCTGTGAAGCACCTTCTTCCCTCACAGGTTCTTAAGCCCACCCCCAACCCATTCTTCCCATTTATTCCCTCCTCCTGTGCCCCCTCCATGTGCCCCCTCTATCACTGTGTTTCCTGGGAAGCAGCCCATGCTCCCTCCTCTCCCTCACCCCACACACCGCTTTCAGGTCTAGCATGCCATCCTTGGCCTCCTACAGGAGCGGCACAAACTTGGTGGTGAGCAAGCCCAGGCTCTTCTCATGATGGTTGCTGTTGCTGTTGGCTCCCGGCATGCCTGCACTGCCTTCCAGGCTCCCGCTGCCATCGTTGCTGCTACCGCTGGGTATTGATTCGGGCAGTGTTGTCACAGTCATGCTGTATCAGCCTCGCCCCCACCTCCCCCCTCCTTCCTGCCTTCCTTCCCTCCCCTCAGGCCGGAGGGGTTTCCCCAGCTGTGGAGTCCCCATGTGGCCCAGCCAGAGCGCCCCAGCCCTGCAGAGAGCGTGCACATCTTCCCTTTGTTTTTGACCACCAGCTGATCTGAGCAGAGAAGTATTGACGTAAACAGTTCTACTTACGAGCATGCATTGGGAACAGATTAAATTTGTAATTGGAGTTACCTGTGTATTGGGTTTGCCCTAACCAGTTGTTAAAGTGCACTTTTTGAGTATATAATTCAGATGTCTAAAAACCATTTTTCACGAAACGTGAAGAGATTATAGAGAAGAGACATGAGTGGATCACCTGCACATTTGGTATTTCTAGGTGTCCTGGGGGCATTTTATATGGCACTGATGGTGAACATTTTAGAGACTGAGTGCCCAAACTATAATTCAGAACCCACTAATTTTTTGTGAAGTGCCAATACAGCAATATAACCTGAATATAGATGGCTGTAAACGGGCGATGCTGGGTGCCCACAGAAATGGCTCTGACTGCCACCTTTGGCACTTGTGCCATAGGTTCAGCATCACTGTTATATGGGTTTAAAGTTAAAAAAAAATGAATGTATTTATTACCATAATTCATCGATTTGTCAGAAAAAAATATTTTATGTGATTTGTTGACCTTGATGAATCACAAATCGAAATAAATCATTTTTTTCCTGATGCGTCCCCATCTCAAGAGGCTATAAATTCTGCCTTCCTGTTCTGTCCTGATCCTTAGGGGTGAAGTCAAGGAAAAGGTGTGCCTCAGTATTCCTTTGGGCATGTGGAGTGAGAGGAGCCCCTACAGGACAGACAAGGGACTTGGGTTGGTGGGTTCCTTTCTCACTCGTAGCAGAATTCGCAGCAAAATCTTTCTCCTTTTGAAATAAGTGTTTTGCCAAGTGTACAGGTATAGGTTGTGATTCTGATGTCGCACACATCCCCCCTGTCATCACTACCAAGGTACACTCCTCCTTGAGGATACATTTGGAGAAAAAAATCCCCACATACAGTTTCCCCCCATTTTTAAAAAGCTGGAAAACCAATCTACCAACTTTGGAGTGGAATCCATATACCTTTACTCTCCTTGCCTTCTCCTCTTGTTTTGCTAAGAGTTAGATGTTTGAATATATGAAGTAGTGGTATAATCTTGGATATATCCAGGGACATGGCAGACCTGCTTCACAGAGAAGACAGGCAGATCTGTGGTGTTCAAAATGACAGAGTTTCTGTACAAAACTCACTTGTTTTGTCTGCTCCCTTCATGTTTTTCAGCTTTCTGCCAATTTTTTATCTCATCTTCACTGACTTCCTTTTCTTTTCCTCCCTTTACCTCATATCTGCTTGTCAACAGGAAGTATCTGTTACAAGCACAAAGGAACTAGACCAGAATCATTGTGCAGAATGCCATCATGTCTGCTGAAGAAGGCCACTTCAGTCTGCTAAATAAACATGCATTCCAGATAAACATATTTCTTTGCAGCTGAAAACGATACAATGCCTTTTCACACGACCCCTAAGATCTGCTGGCCACTTAAACTCGGACCAGAGATCTTGGGGGTTCGTTGCTCTTTCTGCGTCCCCACCCCTCCACAGTTCCTTGCTCCTGTCTGCGTGAGGGGAGGGAGGAAGAGAGGAAAAATGCAGGCTCACCTCCGAAGCCTCCCGGAGCCCCATTGTCATCCTGATTCCTTCTCTTCTGTTTGTTTGTTTTTTGCCTCCTGACCCTTCTCTTAAAGGGGCGGGAGGCAAAAAAAACAAAAACACCCAGAAGCGAGGAGAGCCCCGCACTCACCAGATTAAATCCGGACCTGGGGATTTTCACCCTCCTAGAGCAGGTACAAGAAAAGTGTGCTGGGACGCGCTTAGATGGGCATGGTCGCACTTAACTTCCTGCAAACTCCGGAGCTGGTGGGGAAATAATTGTAAGCTCCGGAGCTGGCAGCCATTTGCTGTGGAGTTTAGGGGTCGTGTACAAATACCCACAGTTCCTTCTTTGCTATGAAGGCAGGATATTTTTATGACTTATATTCCCTCAGTTAACTGGAGTCAACCTTTTAGGGTTCAGTAATGGTTTCCTTGCCCTGACTCATGGAATCCAAGTGGGACTGCGACAATTTCCTGTTTCTGATATGAAGAAGATGTGGATGTGGGGCACAGGTTGATATAATCACCATCATCATTTAAAAAATCACTAATGTGGCTATATTACAGCACATGAATATAAAGCTTGAAATCAGTACTGTAAAGAGAAGAAAACTGCAGTATTTCAGACACGTAATGCACAATAAGAAATACTATCTGCTGCAGGTTATCCTTCAAGGAAAAACAGATGGGAAATATGGCCCAGGGCATAGAAGAACATTCTGCCTTAAGAACTTAAGCTAATGGTTCACAGTGGGCACAGCTTCTCCATTTAGAATGTCTTTAGATAAAAAACAGATTATGCTACTGATCGCCTATGTTCTACGAGGACATGGCACTTGAAGAATAATAAGTATATGATCAAAAGGATGATAAGTTAGATCAGTGCTCCCCAACCTTTTTATCGCCACAGACTGGTAAATGTTTGATAATTTTTCCCTGGCCCGTTTGGTTTTTTTTTTTTTTTTTGCATAAAAGCTTATGTTACATATTAACCAACATATATCAAGCGAAGACACAGCATATACACAGAGTAGTGGGAAACTGCTATCTCACCAAAAGCAACGGAGAAAGCTTGCAATGATTTTTTTAAAAAAAAATTAATTAGTGCCCCCTAAAAGTATCGCCTATAGCCGGGTCTTGCATTTCTATTTTGCCACGGCCACACGGCTCCCCCTTTTTATAAGAAAAGTCTGTGGAAAGAAGGCGGAGGGGGGGACCAAAATAACCACGCCTGAGGGAACGTGTGAGGTGAAAAACCAAATAATAATGGAAAAGGGGAGGGGTGGCCTTCATACTACTGAGGAGAGAGGGGAGGAACCCAAACCCCCTAATGATAATCCCTCAGAGAAATGGACCTACACACTAGCAAGGAGGGTGATTGAGGGGTGTGTGGGGAGGGGGGAAGTAAAGTCGGGGGGGGAAAGGGGGGATGGCAACGTGAGGAAAGAAAGAAGCCTCCTCCAACACAGACCTGCCCTCGTCCGCCTTCTGGGGCTGCCCAGAAATCGCCTCAGAGCCACACACTGAACGGCCCCCACACGTGGCGAAAAAGGGGCCACGAGCGAAACGAGATGGGAGGCCTTATTATTATTATTACCCCCCTCCCCGCCAAGTCTATCCTGTCATGTCCGCCCCTCCTCCTCCTCCTCCTCGCGACAAACGCGGATATAAACACACAAACACACACGCACCTTTCTTTTGGACCGAGGGAGGTGTGGTGCGGTGCGCGCGTCAGTTTTCTTCACCTGGACTCTCGCAAGGAACGAGACGGAGAGAGGGAGAAGGTCAAAACGAGAGGGCGTGCATGCGTGTGTGCTGATGCGCATGCGCCACTCGCGATCAACCCAACCCAACCCCCCTAACCCCTCCCACTCCACACAAACAAACGAGCGCTTCGGAGGCCGCCATGATGGAGATGGGCAATGGAAGGCATTTCCCCAAGGCCGGGCGTGCCGAGACAAAAGGCGCCGGCGCCGGGCACCATGACGTCACCCCCCTCCCACAGCGCCTCGGGCGGCCCGGTGCCGATTGATCCACGGACCGGCACCGGGCCGCGGACCGGGGGTTGGGGAACACTGAGTTAGATCACCAAAAAGAAGCATTGGTTGTTTTGCAATTGCATGAATGGCCTTGAAAACATGAAACTGATTTCATGAATACTCTCCCACATCCTGAAAACACTTGAGCTTTAAAATTTATTTATTTTTCTGAGGAGTTTTGGCATAATACTATTTGATTCAGCAAAACTGGTTGCCATTGGCACAAGACTAATGTTGTAGGAATGCATGCATGCATATATGGATAAGTACAGGCTATAAATGCACATATCCCAACCCCTGTCATATCACTGCCATCACCATCACTAATACCATTACCAACAGCTGCATTGAGCTGTTACTTAACAATTTCTTCCTCAGAGGCATCATTATTGATACAAGAACATGTTGCTTTCCTCAGCTTACAATTGCACTGAATTTCAGATTTCCTGCATGACTTCTAACTTTTCTAGAATCCTGCCGGTCTTATATACATAACCTTGGGGTATGTGTATCCCTTTGCACGGAGAGATCAGGTGGCTCCTATCACTCTGGAGATACGAAGTTTTTGTGTTTCGTTGTCATGGGAGGTGACACACTAGTCTTAGTCCATTAGAGAATAATTATTCTCAGGTCAGGTGTTAGTATTCCCCAAAAGCTTGTGTTATAAATCTTGATATTTAGATTTCTGCATCTGACCTTTGGATTCATTCTCTTTCATTGACACAAGAGTTGGTTGGAAGAAGGAGGTTCTTTTTTCCCCAAAGAATCAGGTCTAGAAAGCAGCAAAAATAGAAGAGACAGATGTGCAGAGAAAAGCTTTAATTAATATTTGCATAACTAAACATGGAAGTAAACCAAGGGCCACTTTTGATAAAATCACCTGATTGGAAACAAATGGATCCTCTATGACAATCTCTTGACAATTAAGTGCTGTCTCCTCATTGATCATATATATTTTATTCTTAGTTTTACTTGAAAATAAGCTCATGGGAAACTGATCTGGAATGGAGCCAGTGTGCACATGAGTTTGAAGTATAAACCTTCCTTCTCCACTGTTGCTCACCCTAGCACTCACAAAAATGAAAATTTTCTCTGAAACAAAAGGATGGTGTTCAAAGTCAACATTTATCATGTTGCTTTCTGATTATGATATTCTAAAATTAAAGCATAAGGACAGAGCCAAATGATCTACACAACTTATTTCCATCCCTTTAAAATTACTTGGCCTGTAGGGGTCAACCAAATAAGCTTTTCATGGCAAGAAAGTGGCAGTTATTGTGTTTGTGTTTGTAGGAGATGCTGTTGTTAAAGGTGCAGGAGGACGGCACCATAAGAACATTGATATGCCTATGCAGTCTCTGCAGAGCAGGTGCACATTCTACAGAGGAGACTTAAAGGACATCCATCCCTTTTGGTAGGGTATGGCCCATAACTCAGTTTTTGCTCTGGATGATAGCCATCATCTCTTAGCTGCTATTTTGGATTTGTTGAACTTTTTTTGTTTTAGTTTGCATTTTGCCATTGGTTGTGGAGGTTGTGGGTGTGTTGGATTGGTTGATTCTTTGTTTCTAGAACCATCCAGAGTAGTGGACTCTCACTGTGGGGATGTACAGTATAAAAATTCAACCAACCAACCAAGCAACCAATAGATTGTAACTCACTTCTCCAGATGCACAGGATTATGTTTTTTTTTTTTTGCTGTAACTGGCTAATATGACTGGCTCCTTGAAAAAATATATATAATGCAGATTAGTTTAAACTAAAGAATTAGTTTAAACTTTCCATTGATTAAGGGGACACATAAGCATTTGATAAACTGGCCATCTGTACTGCTTGGCATATTGATCAATTTCCATGTTTTACAGTAGTCCTCTGCCCGTTTGTGGTTCATATACTGCAGTCCCACTATATCGTGGGACCGCAGTATATGAAAAAAGCCCCCGTGGGGTAAGGGGGGGGGAAGACCTGTTTCAGGCCTCCTGTGCTTATCCCAGGACTGGCACTGCCCCAAACAGGCCTGCAAGGGTCTGCCCAGGCCTTCTGGAGGCTCCAAAGGGGCCTCCCTGCGAACCGGAAGTGACTTCCGGTTTATGGGAAGTGACTACCAGTTCTAAGAAAACCATTTCTGAGGCCTCTGGAGGCCTTTCTAGGCCTGTCAGAGGCCTCAGAAATGATTTTTGGTGATCTGGAAGTCACTTCCAGTTTGCAGGGAGGCCCGGGAAGGCCCCTGCAGGCCCATTTGGGGCAGTGCCAGGCTGGGCGTAAGTATCAGGCCCCCAGCTAGGGCGCCCCCAGGGGAATCCACATATCGCAGATTTTTAATTATTGAAGGTCGGGTCGGGTCTCTAACCCCTGCGATAGGCAGGGGGTCACTGTATTACTGTGCTGTCTGGAAAGCTCAGTGAATTGGGAACGTGACAGCAGAGAAAGAGGCTGAGAGTTTGGCCACTGTACATTCCAGGAGAGGAGGCAACCTGTGTAGCCTTGGAAGAGTTGCACAATCCAAGATAGCTTCCTGAAAGATGGAATGATAAACCATTCTTGAGTATGAATACCTTGAGAACCCTGGAAAAGTTCTTGGTAGCATTTAAAAAAAATGTAGAATTTCTCAGGTGTCAGCTACCAGAAGTGAAAAAAGACAGAACCTGTGGCCAAAAACCACTCAATAATCCCCCCACCCCTCTTATTCTCAAGTGTTCTGGTTGCTCTGGTGCAGCTCTTCCAAAGATATGCTGAAACAGCAAAGATGAAAATTGTGTTTTCTCCAGTTTCACTGGCAACTCAATGTGTGTTGCTATTCACCTTAAGGGATGAATTCTGTCCCGGAGAAAGAATGATATCTGCTAATCTCTCTTTTAAAAGCAAAGCAAAAAAAAGCAAAACAAAAACAAAATGCAATTGCACAGACCAGAGAGTTACTCTTTAATCCTACCCCACCCCCTGTGGAAAGTAAGTGAAACCAGCAGTGCTTTGTATTCAGCTTGACAGCTTATTACCAAAGGCACCAGTTCTCTAGTTGAACACACTTAAGACAGAAAGATGAACATGATATTCATGAAATATACAAAATAAATCCTTTTGAACATTGTTTGAGCAGGTTCACGGGCCTCCTCATCTCCCTCATCCCCTGAACTTGTTTCATGTGTAGAGTTACATTTAAAATTGACAGCATTTTAATTAGAAAGGCAAAGCTGCTGTTCCAAAGCTGTGGGTGCTTAGAGAAGATTTCCTAGATCTGTTGTTCAACTCATTTTAAATAAAGGCTTATTTAGTCAACTGACATGTCACAGAGAAAAATGCATTTAAAAAAGAGAGATGAAAGCAGCAGACTCTCTTCCCTCCCTCCTTGTTGCCACAAAGATTTGTCATCAAATCAAATGGTTCTACTTCTAAACATGCCTTCCAACGGTTAGGCATCTACATTTTACCTGCAGTACAGGCATTTAACCACTGAAGACCACAGTGGTTTAAATGCCTGTACTGCAGGTAAAACTATGCTCACAACCTGGTGTTCAATCCCAGGTAGCAGGCTTAAGGTTCACTCAGCCTTCCATCTGTCGGTAAAAGGAGTACCCAGCTTCCGGGGGAGGGGGGAGATTTGTAGCCTGCATACTGTAATTAAAAACTGTAAACCACCCAGAGACTACTTGAAGTGGTATGGGGCGGTATATAAGCAGAACACTTTGCTTTTTGCTTTTGTTTTGCTTTAGGTATCTTGCTGTGAAGCTGGAGGTTGGGAGTTCAATCCCCAGCTCTGCCTGTATGATGGGGGCTGGAATTGATGATCCATAGGGCCCCTTCTAGCTCTGCAGTTCTGAAATTCTTATCCTTTCTGCTGCTCTAATGCCACGAGAATAAACTTGGGATGCCATAGATGGAAAAGACGCACGAGTGCATAGCTCTGCACGACATCTGCACTTGCTCATTCAAATGTATCCACACTAGAGATGGGCACGACTTAGTGGTATTTTCGTTTTCATTTTCGTTTTTTCGTTTTCATTACGAAATGAAACGAAAACGAAAAATGGTTCAAAAATGGACCGAAAACGGAAACGAAACGACTAATTTTGAGCCAATTTTCGTTTTTCGTTACTGAAAAAACACATAATGGAGCTAAATGTGGAGAAACGAAAAAAAATTCGTTTTCGTTTTCGTTTTTTCGTTTTAGTTACGTAACGAAACGAAAATGAAACATTTTGAAATTAGCTCACAAAAACGGAAACGAAACAAAACGGACCCTAGCCGAAAACGAAAACAAAAACAAAAACTTTTTTCTGAGTCGTGCCCATCTCTAATCCACACTTGGAAACTGTTGTGTGCATGTTGTCGATAGCCAAATCAGAACCAAGTTGTAGCAATCTCAATAGGTCTTTTCAAGGTAAGTGAGATATTTAAGGAGTGGTTTTAGGAGCTCCACCCCAACCTCCCATGAATCTCCATAGCTGAGTGGGGATTTGAATCCAGGTCCCCTGAGTCCCAGTTCATCACATTATTTACAACACCAAATTATTACTTGACGTTCAAGAGATATACTTCTTTCCACCATGATGGAAATGATTCTTACCAGGATACTTGTATAAGTGCTGCCTAGCTCTCATGGATAGGTAACATCATGGGACATGCTCTGCTTTCGTAAAATCTTTTATCTCTACAAAAGTCTTGAACTTGATGGCTCTTCAAACAAATCATACTTAAAAGAGAGGATTATTAATTTAATTTAATTTATTTATTGGATTTCTATACTGCTCATCTGACATCAAGGTCACTCTGGGCAGCCCTCTGCTTGACTTTTAAAAAGAAAAGTCACATAGAATATTACCAAAGAGCCTGTTGCCATGGGGCAGAACAACCTGCTATTAGGTTGGATCATCAAAGTTGGCAGTGCCAAGCACTTGCCTTTCAACCCACATGCCCCTATCGTTCACATAGCAGGAACTCCAAAGTTCACAGTTTCTTGTTAAAAACCTAAGTCTTGTGCTTGAGCCATGGAACACAGTCATTAAATAAGGCACAAATCCAAGTATGGTGACATAAAGGTGTATTGTGATAAAAGTCCATTTCTTCTGAAGACCACACCAGAGTCTGGAAATATGTTAAATTTATCCCCTTTTGCTCCTGTCATCAAATGACTAGCATGTCCTCAAGCACTGTATATCTGCCAAAGCTGTTATATGTATAAATATATGTATGCATGTGCCTATGTCACAATATCTGTTGATATTTGGGAACCTATTTCTGAAGGAGGTTATGGAGGCTACAGACCCAAAACCTAGAGCCAGAAAAATCAGAAAGCAAAGCCTGGTCCAATTATCAAATGTGCCTCCAAGGCATGGGAGATGATGGGAAACAGAACTCTGAACAATCTCATTCAGCGAAGTTTGCCAGAAAGTAAATAGCGAAAACAGAAAGATGTCAGATATAGATAATTCCTAGGCAAATAACTTGTTTTGGTGGGAAATCCTACTGAGAAATCCCTTCCATCCTCCTTTCATGAACCCAAAGTGATAAGAAGTAAGACATCTTCTGATGTGTCCCAGCAGTAGTCAGATGGACACCTTTGGTCATTGCCTAGTTCATTGGTACTTTGATCATCAGGATGGATTATCCTGGATTGCACAACTATAAACATGTCAGAAGCAGCAGAAGATAAGGTTGGCATAAAGTGTCTCTCAAAAAGGGAACTAGTCATTTTAGGAAGCAATTCTAAAACCCAGATAAAAAGGCATGAGATGTCCATATTTTTCATTGTATATGTTGTTTTCATCTTTTCCTGGACCTGCCTGCTGCATGTACTTGGAGACCTCCTTGAGCAGTGTCACCACTTTCACTTGACCTGACTTTGCTTAAGTCTCTCAGAGGTCAGGCTTAGCTGAATTGCAGCCTCCAGAAGTCGTGATTTAACCAGAAAAAATGTCTTAACCTACATATTCTGTGGCTTCCTTATTCTGACCCATTGCTTGTTTAGCTTGCCCTTTCTTAGCATAACTGCCCAAGATTTCTTTGTTCCTCTACTGCTTTCTTTGGGTTGCAACTTTCCCACTTTAAGTACAGTCAATGGAGAGGTAATTCCTGCCACCACTGAAGTACCCTTCAAAACTTTTCCCATCTATTCCATCCTGTGTGTTATGTGTGTGGGGGTGATATAAGGAAAAATCTTTGTTGCTCTTCCTTTTGGACTTCTGTCTTCTCTCAATCAGTTTAAAATGGCTTATACTATCATGCATACTACATTTTTTAAAAAATACTTGAATATTTTAAAATATTTAAATTGATTTACATTGTTCTCTATGCAGCAGCCATCTCACTACTGCAAGTTTTGGTCCCCTTCAGTAGATATTTCATTGCAATATTTTTAAATACATTTTCCAGCTGCCTTTTACAGCCACTACTCACTGCTGCTGTGGTGTTATTTTTAATGTTTTTCATTCTGTTAATGTTTTTAATTCTGTTAAATTTCTTGCAATCTAGTATAATGCTAGTTCAGTAGATAGATGTTTCCTACTACCCAGGGGAGTTAAAGAGATGAGCTGTTGCTCAAAATGGGAGTTTTAAATATGTAAATTCTGCATTTTGTTCCTGGCAGATAGGGTTCCCTAGCCAGAAAAATTAGACAAGAGTTAATTTGCTGTCTCAGGAACGGTGCACTCCTGGTCAAAAGGCCATGTTGAAGCGGCTCTTAATTTAGGCTTGCATGCAGAGAAGCTTCGGCGATCCATTGGAGCTCATTAGAGTTCCTTATGTAATGCTGGTGCTACATTTCAGAAACTCATGGATATTGTTCTCCAAAGACTACCGTTTGCTCATGCTAATCTTGACAACATCGTGATTTTCTCAGACACCTTTGAGGATCACCTGGAGCATGTCAGAATCGTGCTACAGTGTCTACAAGATGCAGGGTTAAGTGTCAAAGCTTCAAAATGTCAATGGTTGAGAGGGAAAGTTGTGTATTTGGGTCATTGGGTTGGTAATGGAATGACTGAACCTTTGCAAACTAAAATTAAAAGTGTTAATGTTTGGCCAATTCCTGAGAACAAAAAGCAAGTTCATTCCTTGGTTGGTTGGTTATTACAGAAAGTTTAATCCTCATTTCAGTCATGTGGCAACTCCGTTGAATGAACTGACTTATAAGAGAATGCCTGTTAAAGTAGTGTGGACACCAGAATATCAATACAGTAACCCCCCACCTATCACGGGGGTTAGGGACCTACCTGACCCGCGATCATTGAAAATCCGCGGTACGTGGATGAAGGTTGGGGGTGGGCACAATGCTGTTCTGGGGCTGCAGGCAAGGGGCATGAAGTTTAAAAAGGGGTTCTCGGAAAAGATGGTAAGAAGTAACAAACCTATTAGCATTGTGATATTATTTGGTGATTTGTTAATATGTTAAATCGTTATTTTTGGCTTGATATACTCAATGAAATTTTTAAACTGTACTCCTCCCCCCCATACTTTCCCCCCTTGGTCCCCCCCACAAAAACCCAATAAAATTACTTAATTAAAAAAAATAAAAAGGGTTCTGGCAGCGGAGCCAAGCGCTTGTGTCCGCCGCTGGCCCACACCGCGAGGGGAGTCCAGACCAGTGGCGTGCAATCTTTGGAAAGGACTCTGGCTGTGGAGACAAGTGCTTGTCTCTGCAGCCAGAGCCCTTTAAAGGTCCCATGCTGTTCGCCCACGCCCCAAGGGGAGCGCAGACCAGTAGCGTGCGATCTTTGGAAAGGATTCTGGCTGCGGACACAAGTGCTTGTCTCCACAGCCAGAGCTCTTTAAAAGTCGTGCACCACTTGCCCACATCCCCGAGGGGGGTGCAGGTGAGCGGTGTGCAATCTTTGGAATGGGCTCTGGCTGCAGAACCAAAACCTTCCCCCCTTCCCCCAAGCTCTTTTGTGGTACTGTGGTTCCGCAATATAGCGGGACTGCATTATATGAACTGCGAAAGTGCGAGGGACCACTGTATGCTTTTGATGAATTTTAGATATGGTCTGTTCGACTTAACATCGTTTTTTATTTTTTAAATTCTTTAACTTATTTTTTCAATTTTTTAGATAGGTACCCTGACTTAAGGGTAGTTTGACTTAAGAGCATGCATTTGGAATGGATTAAATTCGTAAGTCGTGGTACCACTGTATACAATTTTGTTTTGTTTTGTTTCAGTCTTCATTTTGTTTTGTTTTGTTAATAATGGATTTTTAAAAGAATTATCATCACAAAATGAAATGCTTGTTAAGGCTATAAATAATGAGGAGCTTTCTTTTTTTTTAATTTAACAGGGAGCCCACTGCCCTAAATCAAAGACAAACCTTCAAATCAATTTGTTTTCAAGCAAAGAACCCTCTGTAAACAAGCTGGAAACCTAATTGCTAGCTGCTGCATGGAGAGATTGGAGAGACTGGTGAGATAAGCTTGACAGCTGATCAGCTCAGCAAGGGAAGGAAAGAAAATATTTAAAAAACCCTCCACCTTCCTACTTAAAAATGAAAGGAAAACAATCAGTTTAAAATGGCTTATACTGTCATACATATTACATTTTTTAAAAATACTTGAATATTTTAAAATATTTAAATTGATTTACATTGTTCTTATTGCACCCTATCCTGAGATGCACTGATACAGGGAAGGATATAAATATTATGATGAATAAACAAATAACGTTTTTGGTAAATTCTACTGATTTGCTTACTCAAATAAATGTTGTGGTTAGAAGTAACTTATTGGTCTGAATTGATTTTCCAAAATCCACTTTGTTCCCTTGTCCCAAAAGATCTCAGAAATGGCAAGAGCTAAAAGCAAAATATTTGAAATAGATGCTACTGATTTCCTAATTTAAATAACTCCACTGGCTACATCTCAGAATTTATTTCCCAAAATTGAGTCAATTTTGTTTGTTTATTTGTCTCCAAAGCTCCCTCAAATGGCAAGAACTGGAGGTACCAAAGTTTGAGTGGGCAGTACAGGTTTCTTAACTAAAGTTAAAATTGCTTCCTTCAAAGTGCAGCTGGGTCCACTGAAAATTTGCTGTGTGGCAGTAGCTCATAGACGTGTGCTGGATTATTTTATTAAGCTGGTAGCGCATGAAGGAGTACCATGATGGAGAGAGAGAAAAAGTACAAAAGAAAAAACTTGGGAAGGGGAGTGCACTGGCAAGAGGATTGGATTTTCTTAAACCATAGTGAAGCCAAGTACATTTGCTAGTACCAAATAAAACTTACTGGTCTTTAAGGAACCATAAAACTTGATACAGTCACCCCCCGCCATTTCGCGGTTCAGGTACTGCTGTCCCACTATATCACGGGATTGCAGTACCTGCCCAGGCGAGAAGTCTCCCTGCGGTGCGCTCGGGCAGCGGCGGGGGCTCGGATCCCCCAAGGCCGCCTGGGCGCGCTGCTGTGAGAAGTCTCCCTGCGGCACGCTCAGGCGGCCCCCTCCATGACTGGAAATGATTTTAAAATGGGTGTGCCGCTCCCCCCCCCCATGGGGGTTCCAGAGAACGGCACGTCCATTTTAAAATCCATTCCAGTCCCAGGCGATCTCCATTGAAATGTGTTGGCTCAATACATTTCAATGGAGAAAATTCTCCATTGGTTAAATACCCACTGGTATTTGACCTAAAATGAATTAGAAGAATTTGATCAAAAACACAGAAACTAATGAACATGCATCATGTACTACATCTAAAATGTTATGTGGACAGATTATATTTACCACCAAAAAGTGGAGGCCATGGATTACTACATATACAGCAGGCTGTAGATAATTAATTAATTAATTAATTAATTAACAAATGCAAGTTTTAACCAAAATCCTAAATATCTATTAAATATTAATGAAGTATATACTGTATTGTATGCTGTTCCTAATACAGTACTGCCGTTTTTATAGCTCTGTTTTTTTTAAAAATAAAAATATATATAGTGCTGTTAAGTCAATTCTGATTTGTGGCAGTCCTTTCAAGGGTTTTGTCAGTATAGAGTTTCAGCAGTGGTCTACCATTCTCTTCTTCTTGGGGTGCAGCTATTCAGGCTTTAAGAGGGTGAAGGGGCCCAGTGGAAAGAACTGGGCTCCCCGATCCCCATTGATCTTCCTTGGGGAAGGACCAGAGGACCAGAGACTTTTTAAAGAGATTCCGAGAAGTGGCGCCAACTAGGCCCAGAGATGTGAAACTGAACACAGCATCACACATTGTGAGCCCCTACTCAAGTTCAATAAATTTTCTTGTGTTTCCAGTTACCGCTCTAGAATGTATGGGTGTAAGAACAAAAAAGGGACATCCCCCTGGGCCAACTGGGAATGGTGAGACTCACATTCATTCTCACTGGAAAGGACAGCTTATGTCTTGTCTGTTTCGTAGAGTTCCTTTTCAATGAAGTTCTTTAAAATAAATGTTCACTGTTTTTCTTTTCCGAGAGTCTATCTTGCCATCTATCTCACTGCAGTATTGGAAGAATTAGCCAGGATTTTTGAAGGTTTCTGAAAGCCTTAGCAGAAGCTGCTGTGCCACTTTAGACTTCTATGCGGTCTTTTATCTGAGGATCAAATTATGCAAAGCATCACTGAACAGTGGGGTTTCTGTCTAAGGGCAAGCAGGTTATTCTGTGGAACAGCAGGCAGACCTCAAAACTATCTCCTGGATTTCTTAGTCAGCTTCAAACACGAACTCCATTCTCCTCCACTTAAGCTTTAATCCAAACATTGGAGTCTCAGTGTTGTACATATTTCCATTTTCTGTATGCTTTTGCATGTGAATCTGTGTCTACAATTTAGAATTATACTTCATAAATGTGACAGAACTTACTTTACAAAAATATATGTCATACTAATAACTGAAAATCCTTTCTGATCACATGGAGCAACTCCATCCATAGAGACTGTTCACAGGCTTGCAGAACCAAATTCCATAGTATTAACAAGGTATAGTGTGAAAAAGTGTTTCTGTCTATCTAGCCTGAGTAGAAACAGGCCCAAACCTGTTCAGCAGTTCATGCTGGTTTGAATTATGGCCCAATAGGTGGTCTGCGGGTGGCCACTCCGAGGCAGGGCCCAGAGGAGTTGGAGCCGAGGACCTAGGGCAAGGGGGCACCCACTGGAGGAGGTGAGGTGCCAAACCGCAGAACGTCTGTTGGGCTGTGGTCTGAACTGGCACAAACCACCATCACTAGTCCTGGGGGCCTAGCATAGCAGCAACTTTCTCTTACTTGAGACATTTCTTGTATTCATGCCTCTTGCCTTTTTTCCTTAACCAAATAGGTCTCAGTGTTGTGACTAACACTGCCTCCATGCCTATCTGAAGGCACTCAAACATATTTTTATTAATGCTTTCAGTTTTTCTGTTATGTAGCACAAAAAAACCCTCAGTAAAACTTATAAGACACCAAGTGGGTTGAAGCTTGCAACTTAAATTGAATGAACCAGGTAATGCAAGTAGCAACTGGGGGACGATTTATGGAAACTTCATTTGCTCTGGCATCCCATTTTGAGATCAAAGTAACAGCAGGGAAGATTAAAAGAAAACTGATTACATGTTTGTTCATTTATTCCTTCTGACCTTTGGATGCTTCACACCAATATCTCCTTTCAGGGGGTGGGGTAGACTGAAAATACTATTCCCCCTTTTTCTAATTATTTTTTTCTTATTCACACCTGCTAGTTTGGGGCTAAAACCAGCTAATGAGGCAACTTTTGAATTAAATGAATTTCAGATTTTAACAAACTGCCAGTGAAGTCTCAACTGGTATTCTTGGTCAAGAGCATGGACTCTATCATTTGCTGCAGATAAGGTTCAGCAATCCCCTGTTTTGAATTGGCAATATGCAGTTAGCTAGTCATATAGACCAGAGATGGACATGAATTAAAAAAAACTGCAAAAAAATTCAATAACTGCTAATTCATTGATTCATATTTATACAGATTGATATCCCAATGAATAAGAACTGATGGATGTTTAGTGATTGATTGGTTGGGCTATAAAATGCCCCATAATGAACCTAGATGTCCCTAAGTTTCCTGTTTTCAATAATTAAACATGTTTTAATTGTACTAGACTGTATATTATCCCTCATTCTGTAAGCCGTCTTGGGTTCTTTTTCCAAGGAGAAAGGCAGGGTAAAAATTACTCTAAATACATAAATACAAGTCCTCTAGATTTGGGAATATCTGATGTCCAATTTATGTACCCCCAAATAACCTCACCAGGAATGTTCCCACCAGGTACCTAGTCACATCAAACTGTCAGAGAAACTTCACCTAACTCTCATCTATAATCCTTCCAAATTTGGTGAAGATTGGCTCTCCTCAAGCCAGCAGCTAAAAGGTACTTTCCTGGAGGGGATGGTGTTACAGTAATACCTTGGTTTAAGAACGTTTTGCAAGACAAGCAAAGATTTCTTTTAAATTTTTGCCTCGATTAAAAAGCAGTGTCTTGCAATACAAACACTGGAGCAGGTCACATGATTACAAGTGAGCCAGTGGTGGTGCACTCTCTCCCCATCCTGCTGGATTGTGGCTCATTTTCTGGATCGTTTCATCTCAGGCAGCCTCCAAAGCAGCGGGAGAAGAGAGGAATGGAGGTCTCCCTTGCACCAGCTACCAATATTTTCAAAGGAGAGTGCAGGTTAGAGTTTTAGGCAAAAGAGAACTATAGCTTTCTCTAAGCCTATCTGGGAGTCATTTGCTTTCCCTGGAACATATCCCTGGGTTCGATATGGAGAACAGAAGTTATTATCTCAAAATGCAAACACATGTTCTATGAGCATTTTGTTCTGGCATAGCTTTTAGTCATGTCACAGAATATAATTTTATACCTGAAAACCTGGCAGTGGATTACTTACTTGCTTGTTTATTTATCTTAGGTTTTCTTCATGCAAGCAAATAACAGCCGCCACCATTACGGCAGACACAGTGGTGAGCTGCACATGCCTGAAGGTTCACTGTCAAAAGATGCAAACTTGCTACTAATTTATATAGCTGATGTTCATCAGTGAACCTTTGGAGATGGGCACGAACCAGCAAAATGGTGGTGTGTCTTGGTT
Source organism: Phrynocephalus versicolor (assembly GCA_023846285.1). Classification (NCBI taxonomy): domain Eukaryota; kingdom Metazoa; phylum Chordata; class Lepidosauria; order Squamata; family Agamidae; genus Phrynocephalus; species Phrynocephalus versicolor. The sequence goes on along the minus strand of JAHTLZ010000010.1, from coordinate 65,382,155 downwards.
TATGGAAGTCCATGAACCAGGAATTTTTTTTAGACAGCCTGATGGCTGCTATGGATGCTTCCATTTAATTTACAGTAAGCCCCCACCCCCGCTCTGTCATTTTACTATTGCATTTAGCTTGTTAATAATTTTCCCCTGGTTTCAATGGCTGTGCCCCTTCCTAGAGAACACAGGTTTTCCCCATGGATCCATGCATCCCAATAATAAGGGACTCCACATGGAGCTGCCCTTGAAAATTGCCCAGAAGTTACAACTAATGTAAAATGTGCTGGCTGCCCTCTTGTCGAGAATGTCACCAAAGTACCTGCTAGACAGCAGGAATGGATTGAAAGAATTGCATTTGTTTTCAAGCTAAATGGAAGAGGTTTGCTTTTATTTGCAAAGCTCTAAACAGACTACCCTAAGCGCATCAGATCTCGCTTGATTTCAGAAGCTAAGCAGGGTCGGCCCTGGTTAGTACTTGGATGGGCGGCCACCAAGGAACAGTAGGAACTGGCAAGCCCCTCCAGTACTCCTGCCAAGAAACTCCATGGACATGAAGTCACGAAGAGTCTGTCACAACTGTAACGACATAACACAAAAAGACTACCACCTCCCATATAGGCATGCTAGGAATTTGAGGTCTTCTGCCAGAGCCCTTTTGTATATGTAGCCACTCTGAGAAGATAGGTTGGTGAGTGTAAAAAAGCAAAGTTTTCTTTACAGCAGCACCTTAATTATGGAGCTTCCTCCTAGGGGTGGTCAAGTTACTGCAATCTCTGTAGAAATTCTGGCAGGCAGTCAAAATTCTCTTGTTCCAAAACCACTTTGATGTTGATTTTAAAACAGACTTCTAGAAAATATTTTGCAACTGGTCTTATATAATGTTGCTAATAAATAGACAAATGTTAACTATTTTGAATAAATGAATGAATGAATGAATGATCTTAGCATTGCATAGCTGGAAGGGACCATATGGATCAGAAACAGAGAGTCAAGGATCCATTTACACCCTTGAGAAGTTTCAACTTCACCATCACCTTCTCTGTGTGTGCATGTGTAGGAATGTGTGCATAGCAGGGGAACAAAATGGGATACAGAACGTAACTGAATAAAACAGTTACTTTGTGTCAAAATTCACCATACGAGAATACATCAGCAGGAAAAAAAATCATTGTGACGACTGGATCCATTTTTCTGCTCTTCAGGTAAATTTGGGAATGAAAGAGTTAGGTGTAGAGTGAGGGACCATTGGAATGAATGATTCGGTGCATCTGTGTGCATGGGAATCAACACACAGTTTGCCAATGTTCTGCCTATCGCTGTCTGGTGTATTTTCCACCTTATTGGTAGGAGCATTTTATAATTGTTGGACAGCTCCGTAGTTTGAGAGCTGAATTCCTCACTGTGTGTCCCTGACAGGAGTTAGGATCGATGATCCATAGGGCCCATTTCAGCTTATCAGTTCCATGGTTATTACTCTTTGGCATCATTTTGGGATTCTTCAGGGTTTCAGGAAGAAACCATAGGAAAGCAAAAAGGGCAAACAATAGTCAACATAGTTCCATCGATTAACACAAGAGGGAGCCCATAAAGTTTGCATAGCTGTCTTAAACTATTCAGGTGGCTGAGTTAGTCCACATCAGGATCTATACTTAAAACTTACTATGTAGAACACATTTTAACATATACCTGTATACCCTTTTCATAGAAAAGGCTGTATCTTTAATAGCTATGCAGAAGACAGAACATGGGCAGGTGCATGTTCTGTCTTCTGCATAACATTCTAAATTCAAAAGTTTAAAACAAGCAGTATATGTAGACATAAATTAAATAGAATCATATTAGAATTCAAACATAAAGGAGTTTATCACCTAAAAGAGGCATATTGAATCAGCAGAGAATATTCCAAAGTGGCATGGAGTTGCAATGTGATGAATTTCTGATTGCCCATCTCTCTCTCTCTCTCTCTCTCTCTCTCTAAGCAAAAAGGGGGTTGAGCCACGTGGACATCCCAATTTTTTTTGCAAAAATAGGTCACAGGCAATACCTTTATAGGCCACTATTAAAAATAAAAAGCAAGGAACATTGCAAGCTTTTGAGTTTAAATAAGTCTTCTTCAAAGCTTCTCTCTCTCTCTCTCTCTCTCTCTTAATCTCTCATTTCACTATTTTATAATTCTTCCAGATGTTCACAGCTCTGCCTAATATGTAAACAAACTTTCTCCAGGGCCCTGGAATTCCAGAGGTCTTGAACTTCAAGGTTTGTTTAAAAAAAAAATGGGATTCTTAATCATTGTTGCACCTACTGTAACTCCAGATTTATAAAATTTAATACAGTAACAATATAGGCATTGTTATAACTATTTTTTTCAGAGCTTGAAAGGACCAAGTCATGTAGCACAAAAGATCTGAAAACCCAGAATCCTGGGAAACCAGAACACTACAACAGAACACTGCAGGTCCAAAATATTGCAGTTGCAAAGAGTGTGTATTATAAGTCTTGCATCATGTCTGTGAAGATACTCAGTCATCCAGGTGAGGTTATATGGAAGTCGAGTCATGGCAACTCTTTTGATTCCTTGACAGGTTGCAGTCAAGGAATCAAAAGACAACCGGAAGCCATTCAAGGATGTATAATTTGGGACAAAGGTGAAGATCAGTATGGTATGGTTTTTCTGTTCAGTTGTGAAAGCTGGGCAGCGAAGGAAGCTGAGAGGAAAAGGAATATGTGTGAAAATGTGATGTTACAAAAGCGAGCTTGATATAGACTGACAGAAAGAGAAAAGGGTGAGTTCTGGATTCTGTCAAGCCTGAGCTCTTTCTAGAAGCAAAACTGACTAAATGTAGGTTTTCATCTTTTGAGCACATCAACAGATATGCCACTAAAAAAAGACAATAACGCTGGGAAAAGTTGAAGGTCACAGTTAGAAAGGATGCATTGACTCAATAAAAGAAGCTGCAATAAAAAGAATTTAGAACTGAGCTAGATTGTTGACAAAAGGACCTTCTGGAGGTCACTAATTCATAGGTTCACCATAAACCAGAAGGACTTGATAGTATATAATAGCAACACAAACATGCCTACAAATTTAGCTATATCTGTCTCTTTTATCAATGTACTTCAATTTTTAAAGGCTTTGGGCACATGCCATTATTGACCAAGGCTTTTCTTAACATTAAGAGGAATAAAATAAATGGTCTTGAACTTGTGCTTAATATAGGTCACAAGCCTTTAGCCAGTAACTCCTTCACTGTCATCAAGGTGTCAACTACGTTCTTAAGTAGTTCAAGGAAGCACTGAACATTTTATTTTATTAAACAAAATCTAAGAAGGACTTTTAAAATGAAGGCTTGTGAAAAATGATAAAGTAGACTGTTAAGATTTCTACAATGGTACAAAATATGTGAGCTATTTGCAATATAGGAAGGAGTGACCCAGACATTAGATACATCCCATTTTTAGTCTGGAAGTTGGCAACTGGACTTTTTTTTTCTTGAGAGATTGAAACGATTCGCTGCCCATCCAAACAGCTTCATCAATCTGATAAAAGGTAGTTGCAAGTCCTCCATTTTGTAGTTCACTCTGACCTCTTATCACCCTGGTTTAAAATAGGCTCATAAGATGAACAATGGCCTGAATAGGCTCGTTAGTTAGACAACAGTCTCAATAGCCTTAAGGTGAACAATGGCCCAAAGTGCTGAAACCCATAAAGTATGGGTTTATAAACTCACCTGGATGACTGAGTATCTTCGCAGACATATCTCATTATTAGATTGCATCAGTTGACTAGCAAGTGTATATGCTTATCTAGCCATGTAGTCTCTTTGGGTTGTACAGAAGTGGATATGATGCCCTTTTACTATGTATATAATATGCAACTTGACTGTCACAAGCACAATTTACCTCACTTAAGGGGGAAACTGTCTCTGTGCATGGTGCATTTTGGTTATCAGAATATAACCATTCCCAATACTGTAAATCAACAAACAGTGCTTTTCCTGGTAATCTGCAAACCCACCACCTCAATGCTCAATCTTTGCCTTGCCAGTAAGGGTATGCCGGAGTGGGTATTTCATGATGTAAACCCATCATTGCAAGAGTGCTACATGCCCTCCCTTGTGAAGGAGAATATAGTCTGACCTATCCTAAAGAGACTGAATTTGGTAGTCAATGATCTAAGTAGCTATAGGTTAGACCAATCACCAATATTAATATTACCAGCAAATTGACTGAGTGGGTGGTGGCAGAATAGCTCCAGGCCATTGTTTGCCTGGATCTATTCCAGTTGGGGGGTTCAAGCTGTGGCATGGCACTGGGATAGCACTGCTTTTGATGCTTATGTATAAAGCCACCCATGGTTTGGGACCACATTACTAATTGGTGCATCTTTCCCCAATATCATCTGTCCAACCCACCAGATCCTCCAAGGTTAGTATCCTCCACATTGCTACCACAAGGGGCTAGGGCTTTATCTGCAGTGGCACCAGCCTTGTGGAACCAGCTTCTGGAGAAACTACATCTGGCTCCCTACAGTTGACATTCTGGAGACAACTCAAAACATGACCTTCCATATCAACCCTTGTCAACTGTATGTCCTTTGTCCTGTCATTATTGGAAAACTGGCTCTGGTGACATTTTGTTTTACCCTGTTAATAGTTTAACTTGGTTTTAATCTGTTGTTGCTCTATTTATGTTGCTACATATATTTATTTGTTATTAACTACCCAGAATAGTGCCCAGCACTAATGGGGCAGTTTTCCTTGCGACATGGGGAATCTAGTCTGCTGTTATATCAAAAAGCAAGTTGTATTTTTCCTGCTTGAGAGATGTATTCCAGTTTATTCACAGAAGCCAAACCTCAGCATCTTTAAGATGGGTTGCAATATTGCTATTTTATGTATTCTTATCCTTGATCTAAATGAAAATATGAAAAAAGTTAAACCATTATAAGTAAAACCTCTTGCCTTTATGTCTGTTATTTTATATATTTGAATTGCAAAGTAATTCTTTATCATTAAAGGTATCTAATCTATTGATCAATCATGTGGATTTCCTTTAATTAATTAATTAATTAATTGCAAGCACATTTTCATATCAGACAATGTAATCTGATTTTCTGACATAGAGTTAAGAAATGTAATTAAAATTATGTACTAGAAACATTTCAATATAGCTAATGTAATGAAGTAGGCATGAGGGGTATTTATTATATAGGACAAATAGAGCTGCTGATCTAAACTCAAAGATCCCTTTTCATTTAAAAACTACTTTTACAGTCATACATCAGAACTTAAATGACTTAAAACAAATAAATAAGTCTACCTTTATGTTTCAGTCATACCAATTACATTTCACACTACATTTTAATCAATTGATTGAGCTAGTTCTCTAATCAATGAACTTATAGGCTAAAATTTTACTATATGTCATGAACCCGAAACATCTTGGCTACACGATTAACAGTGGAACCATACTGATGTCAAATTCAGAAGAAAGCCCCACTGATCTCATTAGGACTTATAGGAATATGCTATATTAGCTGACAGAAAGTCCAACTAAATATAATGGCTCTTACCTTGGGGGAAAACACAAAGAGAGTTTATCACAACAACTAGTGACCACTGAAAACAAATTGGGATGAGCAATATGAAATTATCAGAAAAATAACAGCACCAACGGTCTACATTTTTTTCAGATATATGCAACACATTTCTATCTTCAAAATATAAAAAAATGTTAGCCACAAAATCTTAAAAGCAATTCACATAATGAGATTGACATGTACATACTGCACTTCATTGCAAATAAACGACATTTAATTTGATGAATACTGCGCGGAGTTATCAAAGCCCTGTGGTGAAGTTTAGATCATTTTAGGTCAGCCATTTAGTATATTTAAATAGTTCCATTTCCATTTTTCAAACTGCCAGCTATGATATGCTGATAAAAAGTTCATTTTCAACTATCATTTATAATCATCTAATCCCAACACATGTGGGTATGATAAGAGTGACTGGAGAGGCTTGTTTTCGTCTTCTCTTTCTCTCTGGTGAGACTTTTTCCTAACAAGAACTTTAATGAGCACAAGATATTAGATATCTCAGAATCAGTAATCAGACAATGACCTTTTAAAGTCCATTAGTCTCAGAAATGGTACAGCTGTCCAAATGCCTCCAAGGTCTTTGTTTCTCTACTGCCTGGCCTTTAGTGAGTAAATTGCCTAGCAGAAAACAAACAGCTCCGAACTAGGCCATTTGGGCAGAGTCTTACTACTAATGTATCAATATGCATTGGTGTCATTTCCTCATTTAGATCTCAGTCTTTCTCCCAACTTCAAAGGACACATATACTTTATTTCCATCAACTCTGAGCAAGAGGATTCCCACTGGACCTTCTAGAAAAACAAATAACCCTACCCTACATCTGAAAGTCCCAGAATGCTTCAATGAGTTTGCCTTCCTTTATCTCCAAAAGGCCAACAAACCTGATTCCCATTACCTCTTGTAAATAAGCCAAGGTAGGTGTATTGGCAATACAGTATAATAGCACATTTTACCTACACTATTTGCCTCAGTTTCTTTTGCCGTCCTCTGTTCTTGTTTAACATTTCTTGGAGCAAGGGCTTGCTTGGCTTTCAGATAAACTTTTAAAAATAGAATAGATTTTCCCACGGAAACTCTGGGTGGTTAACCACAAATTATAACAAAACAACCTAGCCAGAAAGAAACCAAACAACACTAAAAATCCAATAAGGCAACAACAGAGATAACGATAAAGCAGACAACCACATCCACACCACAAACACAAAATCCGGCAAGAAAAAGGCTGGGTGAACAATACAACAAAACTAACAACATATCATGGTGCACTCAACCAAAGCAGAAGCTTTCCCTAAAGAGCCAGGTCTTTAGCGCTCTCATAAAATTGAATCATAAAATAGTGAAGTTGGAAGGGGCTTATAAGGCCATCAAGTCCAACCCTCCAGTCCATGCAGGAATACAAATCAAAGGATATCTGCCAGGTGCTTGGCCAAATTTCTCTGAAATGCCTCTGGCGTTGGGGCACTCACCACTTCTTGAGGTAATTGATTCCATTGCTGTACTGCTCTAACAGTTAGGAAGTTTTTCCTAATATTCAGCTGAAAGCTGGGTTCTCTTAACTTTAGCCATTATTGTGTGGCCTGTACTTGGAATTAGAGATGGGCACGACTTAGCGGAATTTCCGTTTCCGTTTCCGTTTTTTGTTTCCGTTACGTAATGAAACAAAAAACGAAAAACGGCTCAAAACTGGAACGGAAACGGAAATGAAACGACTAATTTCGAGCCATTTTTCGTTTTTCATTACTGGGAAAGCACTTAATGGAGCTAAATGGGAAGAAACGAAAAAATTTTCATTTTCGTTTTCATTTGTCGTTTTCGTTACTCAACGAAACGAAAACGAAAAATTTTGAAAATTAGCTCACGAAAACGGAAACGAGCTGAAACGGACCCCTAGACGAAAACGAAAACGAAAACGAACAATTTTTCTGAGTCGTGCCCATCTCTACTTGGAATGATCAAGAGCAGATCCTGCCCCTCCTTTGTCTGATGGCCGTTCAAATAATTTAAAAGTACTATCATATTTCCCCTCAGTCTTATTTTTTCATTTCCCAGAGTTGTTTTTCAGCTCCCAGATCATCCTTGTCATCTTCCTTTGAACTTGTTCCAGTTTTGTCAGCACCTTCTCAAAGTGTCATGTACAGAACTGGACAGAGTGTTCAAGGTGAGGCCTCGTCTGCATAATTATTACAATATTTATTCCTACCATCATCACTCCCCAGATACTCCAACCAATGTCTGGAGGAGAAAATAAATTTTAAAAATAAAAATGAACCTGTTTCTCCAAATTCTATATTAGATTGTTTTGTGAATAAAATGAAGTGTACGTGTTTGTATCCTGTCTGCCACCCTAGCTTGCGTATGTCCAAGTATACCACCTTGGATCCTTTTGGGGAGAAAGGTGGGATAAAAATATTTCAAATAAATAAATAAAAAATAAATACCAAGAGGAATAATCCGACAGGTATTGTAATGCTTACGGTCAGTAACTGAGAGGAAAACAAAGACGGTTTTCAGTGGTCAAGAACAAAATTCCCTTCTGAAGTCCCATTTCTGCAAGCTTTTAAGGCATCAGCTCAAGTAGATGAGACACACCTCTCAAGAGGCTATAAAACAAAGTTGCTTGCTAAAATCCTTGCTATGTTTCTTTTTATGCCTTTCTTCAGTGAGCTAATGGGAAAGGTTTGCAGCAATGTCTATTGAAAAATTCCCCAGTACTGTATAGTTTGCTAGAGACTAACAGTCTGTTAACTTTAATCTCCTGAAGAAAGCCATTATATTTGAATAGTTCAACACATATCAGGAACTTTAGTGGTGAACATGATTTACAGAATCTTGAGAAGTGTCTCTTCTGTACTTGGTTTACATTTGAATGAACTCCACTTTCTGCACTTTGCAGAGGCATCAGATCAATGCACTGCTTAGAGGTACTCACACATAAATGTTGGCTTCATATGTTATATTAAGGGTTAAAAAATTACAAAGGAGTAGAAATATCCCCTGTATGATGTGAGACACTCCATCCCACCTCTTTCCCACAATGAGTACATATTTAAAGAAAATTACTTACCTTGGAGATATATCACATCCTTGTTGCATAAAAGCTCCTAAGGAGAACCAAAGACTGTTAAAGATCCCAAATTCATTTGTTGTTTGGCCATTGGTTGGCTGCTCCCGTCCTTCCTCAAGCTCCTCGTTATGCCACTCATATGGGCTGAAGCGACTGACCAGAAAGAGGACAACACTTACTCCAATGTAGGCAAAAACGATACACATCCAAATCTCATAAGCCAAGGGATCCAGGAAGGAAAAGACCCCAGGCTTGGACTTTTGTGGTTTTTTAATCATTATCGATATGCCCAGACTCATAAATGGCTTGGAAAAGTCTATCACTTGCTCTCTCACTAGAGTGATGGTTAATGGTGCCACAGCCACATCAGCTCTCTGCAAAGGAAGAAGCAGAGGGAGGGAAGGGAGAGACAGAGGGAGGTTAGTATTAGAGAAAACAGTTGAAAATGTGCAATGCATGAGCCCTATAAGAAAGATATCAGGAATTTGTTTCCAAAGGTAATTTGGTAGTGAGAAAATTTGTCTAACAATATAGTACAGCTCAGATGCTTCAAATGGCAATAAAGGGCCAGGATAAGTTATGGCACCTTTGTTGGTTCCAAGTATTTTATTCTACCTATCTGGATCTAGACCAAGGCAACCTGTGGGAGGAGGGTGGGTATCTGACAATAAGCACAGTCTGTGATATTGCAAAAAACTGGATATTAAATTTTAGGTAGAGGATTAATTTTTTTTAAAAAAAAGTCCACTGAGACTAAACTAACTTGGTTGTTGAAGGGGAATAAGTCTCAGTAATATCCTTTCAATCCTTCCCCAAATGTCAGAAATTCTTGTTCAGTTAGGTGTCTGCTTAAAAAACACTGAATATTGAAGTCTTCTAGAGAGCTGTTACTTTGTTATATTCATCAACATATGTTGAAAATATCCTTTTGACCAGCAAAGGGCACTCCTTCACTTAAACGAAAATATGGTCACTTATAACCCTTACATTTCTATTGAAGATCAATAGGAATTTTTATGTCTCAAGTATCAGAGGATTTTAAAGAGAAATTGAGCTTACAAACAATTAATTACTTCTCTAAAAAGGTGTACATGGGGCTGCATAGGTTCTCTGGAAAAGGCACATAAATAATTGTAAGTATAAATCTCCTCTAAACTGTTTTATCTTTTCTTTATCTTTTCTAAGCCCTCCTATAACTCTCTAAATCCCTCAGTTCTGATTTATATTATCCCTTTTTAACCCTGCCCCCATGGGGGAATTCCATTTCCTCCCCCAACCAATGAGGTCTCTCTTATTCTCTTGCCTGGGAGACTGAACAACAGAACTCCTCTGACCATTACAATCATTCAGCAACAGGTTCCATGGCTTTGTTATGCATTGAGGCTAGAAATAGGATAGTGGCCCTATGGTTTATGATTCTTCAACTGTTGCTGCAACTTAGGAATGTACATACCACTTTTCAATGACATAATAGTAACTGTGTCCCATCAACTCAATTCCAACTTATAGTGATCCTTTCCAGGGTTTTCCGGATAGAGAGTACTCAGAAGTGGTTTACCATTCTCTCTCTCTCTCTCTCTCTCTCTCTCTCTCTCTCTCTCTTGGGGTCACCCTGTGACTATGCAGCTTGCTCAAAGCCACACAGCCTGGCACTTCTCTTGGGACTGACAATAGGGAATTGTACTCTTAACCTAGACACCTAATCTCATTGAGCTATCCAGGCATCCAGGTCAATAATATTGTACTACTATCCTGAAACATGGGAATGACTTGTTGGCACAGTGCCCAGCTATTTATTTCCGGATGGAAGTACTTGGCTTCTAACAAATGATTGGCACAGACAGGTCAAAATGCTTCAGCTCAAGTGGCTGTCTGCCAGCTGCAAAGCATCATTAAAAGTACAATCCACTGACTAGCCCCAATGTTAATATTTGTCTTGTCATTATCAGTGATTTAGGATCAAGACACAAGCAGCAAATGACTAGAAGGAAACTGATCTGAAATCTCCAGCACATATCTATTGAATTATACATTTGGGGATGTTTTCTCAACATTCCCTGATACCATTTTTTTTTCAAGCCACTGGATGACGCAAGCCACTTACTCCATATACTAGCTCTCCAACCATGCCATTCCACATTTTAGTCTCAGGATCTTGGGCTCCGTACTTCCCATCTTTAACAATCTGCAAGCTATAGTTGTAGCCGACGTGCTTTGCGATCTCAGCAGCCAGTTCTACACAGTATCCTTCGTACCTCTGGTTGCCTTCCAACTTCTCACTGCTCTTCTTATTCATCACATATGGAGATTCCTGGGAGAAAGAGAACAAGTCACAGCTCTATGCCTCAGATGTTTAGAAGTGTGCTTCCTGCCATGTGGCAGTGGTTGTTCCACCAAAGGCACAGGAGCAAGGATAGGGTAAAACATATAACCTGGTTTATAAAAAATTTTAAGGATTTAAAAAGGAACCAGGGCTTAGTGCAGCTTTTTAGTCAGGAATTTCAGGCAAACATAAAAGAAAAACAAAACAAAACAAAACAAAACAAAAGACAAAAACCATGTGGCACCTTAAAGACTAACTTTCATATTTTAATGTAACATTTTATGGACTACACGTCCACTTCTTCAGACATATAGCAGCAGAAATTCTTTAGTCAGGAATTCTCTTTCAGCAGTTCCATACAGATTTGTAAGGACGTAAGAGGAATCACTTTCATTCTATTCACCTGAAGAATCTGATTATTAAAAGGATGTGGCAAGTCTTCAGGTGCTGCTACATTCAATTCTAAATCCAGCAGCTGTTAATTTACATATGATAAGGGCAATGCTAGGAAGGCCTGTGGGAAGAAAAGTTTAGAACAAGGAAGGGGCCATTGCACTCAGAGGACATTCTGAAGACTGCAGCACTTACTAAAATGGTTGTAACAATGTAGGTCCTGTTCTGGAAGCTTGTGCTTTCATTTGCACCTGGTTGATCTGTGACTGTCGGAACAAAATCTTCATCTTCATTCCAATAACCTATCTGATAAGGAGAACATAATGCAAGTTTCCAAAATCTGAGATTTATTATTGGTGAGAGTAGTTCTTGAAAAACATTGAAAAAAAATAAAAACCAAAACCACACTCTTAAGACTTCTGTGTATGTCCACTTTTTCACCTATTCCATGTCATTATGGCTGTTTCCCTTGACATATTAAGTGTGCAACAGCAAAATCATAATGTATTTTATGAACAGTCTATTGATCTATGTCACTTCCTAAATAGAGACATTTAAACTCTTTGAGCTCAATAGCACCTTCCAAGGAGCTTTGACTTTCATAACTCACTACATATGGTCTAGTCGCTACCAGATTAACGTGTTCCAAAGTAATTGGAACTTCAACTTCAGTTGAGACTCACAACCAGATTTAACCCTCTGTCTCTGTCTGTCTGCAGAAACTTGTGACAGGTTGTAGGAGGCTCATGAACTGAGCAGTTTTGAGGACGTTACCTACGTGGGCAGGGGATTGAAACTGTCAGTTATAATTTACAGTGCACTTTTCTCACATTTTTCAGCAGTGACACAACAAGCTGGAGACTGGCTAGGAGGTGACTGCTTTGCCTGTTTTTTTCCTGGATGGATGGACTTAAATGAAAACCTCTTCACTTAGGTCCACCTGCCCCACAGTCCTCAATTTGAATTCACCTGTCTGGCCAATGTGAGGCTGCCAGGGGAGCCCTGAGGCAGGAGGGGAATGCCTGCGGCCACCCGCCTACCATTTTCAGGAGCTGTGTACTAGCTGTGGCAATCCCTAGCCTTCTCTGCTCAGTCCCAAGCCCAGGACCTGTGGCCTCAGTGGTAAAATGGTATGCTCATGTAAGTCCAAGCTCCCACTTACTAAATGCTTTGTTCTTGTCAGTCCAGCTTGTCTCAACTGGATGAAACACATTAATAAGAAATTTTCAACCCCACACCCACCGGGAGATTCCTTGTCTCCAGGGAAGAATGATATCAGAATAGCAGGGTTTTCCATGATATGCAACTAGTTTCCTTTTCCTTTGAGAACAATGTTATAGCAGGCACAGAGCTGATTTAGAGACATGTGAAAGAAGCCTCTAAGGCTTTTACAACAATGGTTTATCACGGTGGTTATGGATCCAACCCAACCCGTGATAAAGGGAAATCCACGTTATGCAGATGCTGGGTCAGGTCAGGACTGGGGTGTGTGTGTGTGGGGCCTCCTGCACTTACCCTAGGCCTAGCGCTGCCCCGAACGGGCCTCTGATGGGCTTCCTGGGCCTGTCAGAGTCCCCAGAAATGGTTTCCAGTGACTGGGAAGCCCGTCACAGGCCCACTTGGGGCAGCACCAAGCATAAGGTAAGTGCAGGAAGCCCCAAACAGGCCCACACAGCTTGCCCCAGGGGCCCTTGGTTTCACATACTGCAGTCCCACGATATACTGGGACTGCAGTATATGAACTGCAATATAGTGGGGGATGACTGTAAAGCATCAAGCATCATTGTTTTGTACACTTTATTTATTTATTTATTTATTTATTTATTTATTTATTTATTTATTTATTTATTTGATTTAAATACTGCCCCATTAGTAGATGCAACCTTTGTTACTCTGTGTGCATCTTCTAAATATTTACTCTATATTCTGTGTTTTTTTGGATCCCCTCCCCCCGATATATGTTTGTTATGGGGATCTGAAACCATCTCAGCTAACTAGGTAAATAAATACTTTCCTGATAGAAGGCTTGCAGTACACAATTTTAACAAGAAACATTCTCCACAATCCATCTCATAGGCCTGTTGTGAAGATAAAATGTTAAGGAAGAGTGCCACAGACTCCATCCTTAATTTTATTGGATGAAAGGCAGGCTATCAATGCAACTAACAAAGATGAAAGGGAGGAAAGGAAGAAAGAAAATGGATTTAACCTGTTCTACTCTTGCAAAAATGAAATGTGGATTGGAAATAAGCTATCCACCAGATCCTGCAGTTCTCTGCATATTGTGGAACTAATCTTGGCAGTTTAAGCATTTCAAATTGCAGATGGGAATATGAATTTTCATATATTTAAATGCAGAAAGGTATTCTGAGATGATTAAAACATCACAGATTAATACAGAGCTCAAACAGAATGGAATTATGGAGAAAAATGTGCTCTTGATGAAGACAGGAAATAGATTTATTCTTATCTAGTTTACATACTGTACACATTAAAAGGTCTCAGGAAAAGCTAATTTCTGAGGAAAAAATGGTCCTCAAAACCAGCCCAGTTCTGAGATTTCGTCCTTCTCTTTTCAAAAATAAAGTAAACCTTTACCTTTCGGATACCATCAGCTTTCATTTCAATCACATGGAGAGTGTAGTTAGTCCGATGTCCTTTCTCATTAAACTGGACATTACCAGTTAGCCCTTCAAAGCGCACCTTCAAAAAAGAAAGGTATAGTTACAACTCCCTGTTTCTTTCAAGAATTTCATATTTTGTCTCTATTCAAAGTTTTCCAAAGAGAATCAATAGCAATTATTCATGTATCAAGATCTTCCTGCCCTAAATGCAGACGTAGACTATTACATTTGCTCTAACAAAGTTATGTCTCTGAATTTCATCAGAAAGCATGTTCATAAAGCAAATTTCCCAAGCAGGCATAATCCATCTCCCATCCATCTGCAATCGTAAGGTAATTGTATGGGCATGCTGATGGGAGACAATTGTAATCAAACATATCTGGAGGGCATGTTTGGTGAAAGGTTTTATTAAGGATTTCCCCACCCAATTGCACCTGATGCATAGCACTAGAGATGAACATGTGGTGATGTCCGCAGCTGCTGCTTGCTTCAGTGGCTTAAAAATAGTTTAAAATTGCCACACCATTATCCCCTAATGAGACCAGTTGGTGGGGAAGCACAGGATTTTAAAACTTTTTTTAGTCACCAAACCAATGGTGGCCGTGGACATCACTGCTTGCTTTGGTGGCAATTTTTTTTAAAAAAAAATCCCACACTCCCCCCCCCCATTGGGCACATTGGGGGGTATGGTGTGTGGTTTTAAAACACAATGAGAAATGAAAAGAAACAAAAAACGAAATGAATGTTTAAAATAATAATAATTTCAAATGAAAAGAAAAAGAAAAAAACGAAATGAAAAATGAAATGAAATGCCATTTTGGTGTTTCGTGCCCATCTCTACATAGCACAATTCTTAATATGGCAGAATAATAAAATCGAACTACTCAATTTGACAGGTACAGTGCAAAAAACAATGGAAAACTAAGGAGGCTGAAGAAGAAGGGGCTTTACCTAGCTGTATCTTTGACATAATAGCTTTTATTTATGGAAAGCATTCCAATTTTCAAGTCTTCCCTGGTACACATTATTTGCCAACTGAATGGATTTGACACCACCAGTGTCTAGTTAGGTATGAAAAAAACTGCTGGACAGCTCCATGGTTTATGTATCTGGCTGTGGAGCCAAGGTTGGGAGTTTGATTTGCCACTGTGACTCCTTGACAGGGGCTGGACTTGATGATCCAGCCCTGCAGTTCTAAGATGATGATGATGATGATGATGATGACGATGATGATGATGATGATGATGATGATGATGATGTTTAAATGGTGAGTATAAGTACCTAGGCTAGATAGCTTAGTTAGGTATCTGGCTGCAGAATCTTCACACACACACAGCCATGCTTCACAGGGAAAAAAAGCCAGCCTGTGTAGCCTTGGGCAAGCTGTACAGTTCTAGAATGTCCCCACAAAAAGGGAATAGTAAACTACTTCTGAATACCCTCTACTTCGAAATCCCTGGGAAAAGTTGCCACAAGTCAGAATTGACTTGATTACACATAATAAGAAAAAAAAAATCATGGTTACCTAATATCCTACTACAGTGGAGCCTTGTATAACATACAGCTTGTATAACATAAAATTTGTACAACATAAAAAATTCCGGAGATAGGGAAAATTTGCTTAACATAATCGTCTATGGGGCAAATCTGTACAACATAAAAATGGGATCACTCTGTTTTTAATGCATTCCTACGGGAATTTGTATACAGGCAAATTTGCTTAACATAATTTCATTTGGAACGAATTAATTTCTTTATACAAGGTACCACTGTAAATATTTCTGAAGACTGGGAACTTGAGTTTATGACCAAGGCCTTCAGAGAAAAAAAGATTTCTCCCCATGCACCTCTGGTGGAATTTTATATAATTTTAGTGTTCAGTTTTGCTTTCCTAAGCAAAAGGATTCAGTCAGTCAACCTTGACTTTCAATGAATAAAACCTAGATACTCATTGTCATTCTAAGCAGTGTTCGTGTTCATTCTTGGCAATAATTCAACATGACACTTTCAGATTATGATCCATAAAATAGAAAAAGTATGATCCATAAAATAAAAAAGTAACGCTATCCCAATATTATAGACGCAGAGGGATAATTTGGAAATTTATGACACATATGTAACAACAGCTAATTAAAAACAAGCTTTAGTGTCACACCATGGTTAGTTCTCTCACCTGTTGTAGAGCTCTCTGGATGTCAATTCCTTGCCCCCAAGGAACAGCTGGATTTGCGAGGCAATCCCCGGCATTCCCACGACGGGAAATATCAATGCGCTGTTTCCTGAGACTCTGAAAAGCTTCTGCCATTACCCGAACCCCATCATACGTAAGAGCAGAGGTGTACTAGAAAAATAAAATAAAACATTTTTTCCAGCCATTGGGTTTGACCTTAAGCATTTGTTACCATTCTTCTGAAGCAGGAAGCTTCCATTCCAAGCAAGACTCCAATGGCTGCAGCCTCAATGGTCATTTTACTCCAGCATGGTTGCTGGATTATCTCAAACTCTAATGCTTTGCAGCTGTAGAAATAATTGACTTGAGGCTTTGTGACTTGATCTATAAATTGTATCCACCACAACCCTATTCTGGTATTCAAATGACAATTAACTGGAAAGGGTGAGCATATGAAGACCTCTTGCTACCCTGTTTTCCCGAAAATAAGACCTCCCCCAAAAATAAGCCCTAGCAGGATTTCTATACATTAGTTAAATATAAGCACTACCTTGATAATAAGATCTAGTGATGGGCGTGGCTATGGTTGTGTGCAGGGCTGACATTCAAGCATATTATACTTAATAAAAGTAAGACATCCCCTGAAAATAAGCCCTAGTGTGTCTTCTTGAGAAAAAAATAAATATAAGACTGTGTCTTATTTTCGGGGAAACACGGTACATGTCTCAAGTGCTCCACACAAAGAAGGAGTGTCTCATGAGGGAAGAGTCTCCGACACATGGAGCTTCTCCACATGATTCAAACCCTGGTTTTCCCAGGACCAGTCATGGAGTGGAGACACTTCACACCAAGTCAGCACCTTTTCCTAAGGTGAAGCTATCTGTCAGATCTGCTTTGATCTGAATTCCTGTATTGATCAGGGGGTTTCAACTGATGTCTTTATAGGCTCCTTCCAACTCAATTATCCTATGATTCTATAGTAACCGTCAAGGGTGCAGGGTCTGAACATACACACTGCTCACTCTTTAAAATTAACTTTATTTCCACTCAGTATTGATCTGAACCATTTGATTTTTTTTTAGTGATGTCTTGCAGATGTAGGTGCTTCTCATTCATATATTTAGCCCAATTACTACCTTGGACAATCATTTTTTCTTTTAAATTATTATTTGAATCTAGCATTAGATATGAATCTTAGCTAGTAATGAAAAAGAGCTTTGTTGGATTGGACAGTCTTAGCAGAAGTAGCCTTTTGTTTCCTCTGCTGCTTAGCGAATAAATATACCTTGCCTTGAGAATTTGCACATTTGCAGGCAAACAAGGTCTTTCAGAGAAAAAACTCCACACAACATGATGTGCAAGATTCAAAAAGGAAAAAAGCTACAAAATGTTAAGTCACTAGGGGAAAAACACAGACACACAAATGTGTAGGCCAGGAGACAAAGACCCCTTTGATGGTCTGCTATCCCCTTACCTAAAGGCTATTGCCAGGGGTCTTCTGACCAGTGATCAGCCTCTGGCCAATCTCGCCAGCTGTGCTGGCAATGCCCAATTGGCCAGCCTGGCAGCTAGCCAGCGTGTCTCTGTCGGGCGGGTGACAAAGAAGCCCCTCCCAGGAGAAGCCTGGTCAGAGCCCCTTTCTAAACCCTCACACTTACATTCTCTATACTGTATCTCATTTGTATATATTTAATTAATATAGTTAGGGATAAGATTTAGGAATAGTAGATTCACAGATTAATATATTATAAATCAACAAGGAAATATATTAGGTTTAGGTCCCTTTGGGGTATATCATGCAGTGGAATTAGATTTTTTCAGATATAGATATGTTAATAGATTTTTGTGTCTGTGTGTGCATGTGCAATTATCATTGGAACGGTTTGTGTTCTGCTGTAGCAGAATCAGATACTACTCTTTTTTGGGAAGAGGCTGTAGGCACTATTCAATGTGGGTGTGATACACAAAGTAAACATTTGTGGAAGGCTGCAGGAATGCTGCCTGCACACACTGTTGCAGTTTATACTGAGAGCAGTGGGAGAGGGAGAGGGAAAAGGCAGCTTACAACCGATATTATGAGCTCCCCAAACGAGTCTGCCACCCAGCTGACTTGTTCAGCATTGACACTATGAAAGAGCGGCTGGCCGCAGTACAGAGTGTGTGTCTGCCAAGGAGATGGCGGGGAAGCCTCTGGTGCAAGGCGGGACAGATAGGAGTGAACCTCAGGCATATTCCAGTGACATCTTTGTGCAATCCAGGTAGGGCAGCCAGGCCAAAAGAGATGGTGAAGGAGGCACTTTTCTCCCCCGAAAGCAGATGTGCCACAGAAGGGCAAGGAAGGCATCCACACTCAGACTGATGGTGTCAATTTGGGCAGCAGCAAAGCTCCTGATTCTGTGGTTAGGAAATATATTTCTCAAGAGCACCAGCCATTGCCCTCTATATCCATACCACGCAGCTCTGTCATATTTGGGGAAGGTTTTACCCCCAGCCCACATTCCTGGCAAATCAGCATAGTGGTTGCCAATGAGACTGGTCTTACTGGGTTGGGAAGATGTCTGTTTGGGGAGATCTGGCCAAAATGCCAGTGGGACTGCTGTCTTGCCCTCCAACTAATATTCCCAATCAGAGGGCGTTCTCTCAGGCTGGGGACAGTGGCAGTCCACACCACTCACATTTGGAAACTTGAACTGTAGATAAACATACAGTGAACCCTTGTATAACAAACAGTTTGTATAACATAAAATGTGTACAACATAAAAAATTCTGGAGATAGGGAAAAATTTGCTTAACCTAATCACCTATGGGGTGAATCTGTACAACAACCCCCGTGCGGCTCCAAGCCTTTTCAGAGGGGCAGGGGGCTGCAGGGAGCAATTGGATTGCTCCCTGCCACCCCCTGCGTGGCTCCGAGGCTTCTGGAGGGGCGGGGGCACACAGAGCAACCCAATTGCCCCCCACCACCCTCCCACACACCCCCGAGGCCTCTCGGAGGGGTCCAGGGGGCAGCGCAGAGTGACCTGATCACCCGCCTCCCCCCTGCGCAGCTCCAAGGCTTTTCGGAGGGGTGGGGGGTGATGCTGAGCGACCCAATCCCCCCTGCCCCCCAGCAGTGCAGGTACTGCGATCCCGTGATGTAGTGGGACTGCAGTACCTGAACCGCGAAATGGCGGGGGGTGAATGTATCAATTTTTGCCTAATTCTGTACCAAACAACTGTACATCCATATTTATGACAGAAACAGCAGGGGCTCCTCCAGCCATTTTGCATCGGAACAGACACATATAGTATATTTCATAATGTTGTTCTCAATATGATGGTTAAACTAGTTTTCAATACTGCTGGTTTTCAATATTGCTTTAATACTGCACTGCAGTATTGCTTGTTACTTCTTTGAAAGTAGAACCCACTGAACTGATTATTGGATTTGGGGCTTTTCCTCACAGGAGAAAAATTCTTCACTCTTTTCTCCTGGTTCTCTCCTAGAATGAGAACCAGGAGCACAGATTTTCCTGTCCACCTTGTAGTGTGAAAACCAACCATTTAAAAGACTTTCTCTCTCTCTCTTTCCCCTAAGAAAGTGTAGAAATCCACTGTCTAATAGAGATGGGCATGAACCATTTCCATTTTGTTTCGTTTCTCTTAGAGGGGGCAGTTCGTTATTCGTTTCGTTACATAAAGAAATTAATAACGAATAACAAAATGAACCAAAAGTTCATTTTGTGCCAATCTCTACTGTCTATAAATGTATTTGCCAAGAAAAGCCATACATCACGTGAATGGGATTGGGGAGTATACTGATAGCATCAGTGCTAGGGCAGATATATTTCAAGATATATTTCATATTTCTGCTCTCTCTGGGTAACCTTCATTTGGCCTGCATGAACTCCAGCCAAGTAAGTAACGAGTAATATTGAAATACCAAAAAGGTTTGTGGCAATGCTGACATTGAGTAACCACAGTTTTGAAGCAAAAAAAATGTGCTTGCTTCACAGAAATGCTTCGAGAAGAGTTAATTATAATATATCTAAATTCATATAGATTTCATTTCCCACATTCACATGTAGGTGTGTGAGCACAGAAAATGCACAGAATGCAGCAGGTTTGGTAGAAAAACTGGACAGGGCCTTTTCTTTGGCAGCACCTCAAGTATGAAACACCTACTGTAAACAAATTAGATTAGTTTACATATTGCTTGACTTTCATTGAGCAATCGTTATATCTCCTTTTTGCCTAGCATTTAATATATAGTAAGTGTTGGTTCTATTTTTACGTATTTTGATCCTTGCTTGCACCCTTTACTGCTTCAGGTATACAGTAGATACCATCTCAATCAAATTGAATGGGATATGCAGAAGTGTTGTCTTACCGTTCAACAGTTGATTCAGTGGGTCTACTCTAGATGGGATTAGCGATTTAGGTTTAGCCCACTGTAAATAATAAATTATAATAGCAGCAACAATAACCACCAGTTAATCTAGAGGCCAGAAGTTAACAGATTTCATTCTTTTAAAACCCCCATGCCTTACTTTGTCTTCAAAGAGACCAAAACAAAATGGCCCCTTGAACCAAGGTTTTCAAAAATAAACACATGAAAAAGATAGGTTTCTACTTCTGATTCCAAATTGAGAGTTTAGTATTTGAGTGGCAGGACTGCCTCCTCAAACAAATGGTCTTCAGCATCACTTGCCTTTGGTCTCTTCCAGTCGACCCGAGGTTGCTCCCTGGCATCATTGTTCTTCCACTGTTGCATGATCTTGGAAGGAATAGTGTCTGTATAGTTCACCAACTGAAATCCAGTCACATTTGCGCCACTTGCTCTGAACTGTGCCAGGTCAATGTCCATGAAGCCCTTGAGAAGAAGTAAAAGAAGCAGATAAATGTGAGTGCAATAGAAGAGGAAAGACGAGTAGATATAGAAATGATCATAATGAGGGATGCTTGAAGAATTCCACCTTTGTAAATTCTCTATCAAAGTTGCCTTACCTAAGCTACGACAAATGAATAGGATATTGGACCGGTGAGGTTCTGGCAAGTTAATTGCTTCCTAAGCTCCATCAACTCAAATGGGCTTACTCTAGTGGCAGCTTACTATAGTTCAAAACTAGAATGGGCACATTTAAATTAATGGCACTTACAGAGGAGTTGACTCACAAAATCCCCACTGATTCAATGAGTTTATTCTAGTGTAACTTCCTAGATTAAGCAACATGATTTCAGCCATTATTGGAATACTGTCTATCTCCAAAGTTCATGCTGCAGTTCTCAGCTCTAATGGCACACCAAAAGCCATTTTAAAATCTGCATTTTAGGATAAAATACATTTAGAAATATGTACCTGAGACAAAGTTTGTCTGGAAATTGGTGTCTTGTCAGACATTAACCATTTAAATGTGCATTCAAAAATGCATTTAGATACAAATTTCAACTAATGTGAAAACTGGTGGAACAGATTATTGAACAGAAGCACTAAATATTCCTCACCTCCAGGCAGTAATGAGACAAAGTTATTTTCCCTTTGCTCCCTAAAGGTTCTATAACATGCCTAAGATGTCTCTACCATCCTTTCCTTTCCAGATTTACACAGATGTCATAAACACAGGGTGATTGTTTAAAAGGGATGCCCATAACCCATCTAGAGCTTTTCAAGTTCTTAAATAAACGAGTCACTCCCCCTAATATTGGGCAATTTGTAAACTGGCTGACTCGTCAAAAAGAGACAAACTGGAAGAAAACACAAGCAGTTGTACCTATAAGATGGCTTCTAAAAATCAATCCCAGGAAATTCCTTATCAACTTCATCAATGTCATCCCATCAGTGATTTCTCATCCACTCCTGCAAGAACATGCCAAGCCAAGTCCTACACCCTGCTTATGAATGTGAATAGGTAAAGTGAGCTGAAATGCAATTAAACTGATCTGTCAGTCCTTAATGATAACTAGTTAGTTTCCCAGTTTTATTTACTCCACCTCTGACATGACTGAGATACGACAGAAACAATGGAAGCCAGGGAACAAAGAGAATGCATGATAGGTATATATGGTTGACTGTGAAGTCATCCTTCTCCATATGTGCAGATTTCAGCTCCCATTGACAATGGGGAGTAAGCCAATGTCAGTGACTCACAGAGACTGCAACTTCTGTTTTCACAGAATTTCTCACTCCTTATGGAAGCAGTGGCTGCCACTAACATGAAGTGAAAAGGAAGAGAGAAGGAAGAGAGAGAGAGGTGGGCCAAAAGATCTTTGCCACATCTCTCTCTCCTTCTGCCACCTAAACAATTTTCTAGATGTTCATCTAATTATGCTACATCAAGACAATTCCAATACTGGAATTCCCTTTGATCCCTTACATAATGCAGGTTGGGATATTTGAGGAACCTGTACATTTCCTTGTTTTTAGAACCAATGCCTCATCTTTCCTTTACCCATGCAGTGGAAGAGAAGGCCAGAGTGAAATATATTTCAGTGAGCGATTCAGTGGGGAAAGGGTCAATATTAGCCACACAGAGTCATCCAAGCCTAACTCTCAAGCACTTAAAATGAAGTGTCAATAGATGGATAATCTGCCTTGAAAGTGAGGTCTGAGAGTGGACAATAATAATACTGTACATTGGACAATAATAATACCAGTGTACCTATAAGACACAGTTCAGCAGCAAAGCAGGCTTTAAAAGCACCAGAAGTAAAACCAGCTTAATAAACATTTTAGAAGGCCTGAAGATACAAAGAGTTGGCTGGTGAGCATAACCTGGAGGAACATTTCAGTGCCTTGGATTAAATAGCCAGTCATCCTGCCCTAGGAGTGCTTCTGGATGAACAGATAATAGGAACAGAGAAAGAAAATGGATAGCAAAGATGGATTTTTTTAAAATGAGCCTGTATGTTCCATTTTCACTTGCAGCACCTGGTCCAGAAATGGAGTGAATAAGTTAGGAGGTCAAAATTCACACAAAAAATGTTTTTAAAAGACCCAGGTGCCCATTTTCATCTCTTATTTGGGAGACTGAGGGGGCAACGTGTTTGGTGGCCAAGCTATAACTCCTAGAGACCCCCTCCCCGAGGTGTGTGTGTGTGTGTGTGTGTGTATGAGAGAGAGAGAGAGAGAGAGAGAGAGAGAGAGAGAGAGAGAGAGACTTCAA